>JAFMSR010000003.1:51037720-51530220 GCA_022818135.1 Saxidomus purpurata
TAGAAAATAGTGCATGCTATTTTGATTCCTCGTCCCATAGACGGTGTTAACAATGAATTTAACGTGTCTGGTTGTCGGATTTTAGTTATCATTATCTTGATAGGACAAATGTTTGTGTTAAACGGGAAATATATTCATTAAATGCGCAAACTGGTAGTAATATGTTCACATGTATCACCTGAGAACAGCCACACATTGTCATGAGATAAATTCCAGCCGTAGAAGTAGCAGTTAGACGAAAGTTATGGGAAAGATATACATGTACATATACTTTATTTAGGCGGCGAAACTTTAGGCCACAAACATACAAGCTCATTTAAAATTGTATAACAAAATTATCATTTACTAGATAGAGTTCAAGGATAAAATCACTAAACAACTAAAAGTAAAAATATAAACAATGATAATAAGCAATACACAAAATGTGTATCGTATCCGACTTTTTTTGCGAATTATTCGATATACTGTGACCTTCCAGACCACAAGCTGATATGTTAGGGAAAAAAGACCTGTCATTGACAATGTGCTATTTGATCAATTTCCTCTTCATCCTTGCTGCAAACGCTTTTTGCATACTAAGATCTAATTAGCGGTAACGTATCTAGTCTTTGACAGTAATTGTTGTATATAGAATAAATCGAATATGTCTGAATGTTTTACATTATTATAAACAATATATCCGCTAGGCATACACGATGTATGCATCATATGAACACTTACTACAAAATTATTAAAATGAAAAAATTAAATGATGCGTAATTTATTTCCATTCTTATTTTAAACTTCTCTGTCTTTATACATAATTTCAACAATATAATACTGCAGTAAAACTTCTAGAATATTTTTTTACCAAAATTGAATCTGATTCCTTCTAAAGCATGTATCTAGTATTTTGCACATTGAAGCACGAAACAAAATTCAATTTGTGACTTATTCTCAGCCAAATAACCCGCTATTAAAATCTGTAGACTTTCAAACTTTATGTTTTCAAATAAGATAAGGGAAAAGCATTATATAAAGTCTATGGCATGTGAAATGAAAGGTTTTCGCTGCAGACGCTCATTTACAACTATATTTTGAGGAAAGAACTATATTACTGACTAACGTACTCCTTTTTTAAGAATTGCAAAAACCTTTCTGTTTCTTCGGGTTCTTGTGTTAGACTGATCTTTTAAAATTTAATATTATTATTTATAGATAAACACAGTAAATCATTATGTTATTAAGCAGTTGTTTCATTTTGAAATTATGCTCGCATTGCGCTTTATACAATGAACATTTCTTTTGACGTGTAAAGGAGCTAAAATACCTTTTATTCAAAGTGTCATGAAGCAAAGTTACAGTTACCGTTTACCTGCATGCCTTTGAATAAGTTATACGTATTTTTTGTTATCATATTTATATTTAGAGTCATGAACATTTCATTGTATGAACCATACGATCTGTGATCAACGATAGCATTTTTTACAAAATGAATTTTACATATATGTTTTTGGTGAAATTAAATGCCACGGGTAAGTGTATCACTACTTCTTACTTTCTTGTATACTTTATAGAAAAATGTAGAAAACCTGTCACAAAACGAAAATCCAAGTACATTGCGGGATTATCATTCTTTTGCGACGATAATTTACATATTGACGGAAGTTAACTGGGGATATTTATGTTTAACGAAAATTAAAATCCATACCGGCGCAGAATAAACAGACTGGATGTATTATCTCAAAACCTATGTCATTCGCATTAATGCACAAATAATGACAGAATGAAAATTTCTTTTTTGCGTGGATATGTAATGAGATTCCATTGATTTCATCTCTAAAGTTTAAAGTTAGAATGAAATAATTTATCATTCAAATTTGTCTGGCCGTAGATCCGACACAAATTATTTTAGATTCCAATGGATAAGATCAAGTTGAATATCTGGTCTACCTTGAACTTTATCCGTCTAAATTATTTGCTAATAAAGACATGTCTTGACAATTTTCCATAATTTCAATGTTAGTTTTTCTTCTCTTGTAGGTACAAATTAACGAAGAAGCTTCCTTCGCTTCCTCAAAACTAATTCCAGATATTTTCACTAATACCAGACATATGCCGCGAAATTGCCATCATTGCTACCCATGTACAGCTAGATGGACTGAGGTACGCGTGGTTTAAGTATTTGTGCCGACGAATACACCTCGTGCTCCGGCTTGGATTCCAATCCGGGACCTACCGTTTCGGAAGCAAACGTCGTAACCACTGATGTCTCTTCTTTTATAGGATAAAAATGTGTTTCTTCACCTACAGTGTGTATTTTGTCACGGACCAGCACTGAATATTTATCCTCAACTGTTGTTTAAGCAGCACATTAGTACAATGCTACAAAATTTTAATAAAGGAACAATAATTATACATTTAAATCCCTAACTTGTATATATTCAGTTCCAAAGAGTTCATCATAGAATATTACAATGTGTTATGTGGGACCGAAGTAAGCAATTTGATCTGTTTTACATATAAGCCATCAGGTAACTTCTCTGTAACAAATATAAGTCGTTTTTGCCCTTTTCGTACTTTCTCGTTGCGCACACGAAACCATTCAGACTGCTTGGAAACCTGTCCTAGAAGTAGTTAATGCGTCTAGATGTTTTACATCCCAGTAATCACCTTTCTGACAGCACAGGCGATTGTGTGAAACGAGAATTACATTCATTAAATGCACAGACCGGTTTCTGATATTATATTAACATATATCACTTGAAGGTCGCCGCACTTTGCAACAGATTTATTACGGCTGAAGAAACCCCGAATCTAATAATGTATGACAAATACATTGACCGTAGATTAGAACATTTTCAGACAGTTTTTACATAATACATTTGAGATTGTAGCATGTAAACACAGAGGTAAAGAAGCTAAAGCAAAATAAATTATAATACCTTTTTTGTAAATTAGCCATTTATTAATTACAATGTTAAAATATTAAACTGGCAACACGTCTACGTAACTACGTAACTAACGTTGAAACACTTGAATTACTTTAATTATTTTGAAACGGAATTAACAATATTAGTAGTGAGTAATTTACCAATTTATTAAATATCTGTAGCAAGTTTGTTTTAATGATCGTTTATTTTCTGCAAACAACATAAGATTCAGTTTTCAGTTTTTTATTCAGCAAATCGGCAAGTACTTGCCTTTGGCCACTTAACATGTGAATAAGATGAATACGGCCAAACACCAAATAGTACAATTACAAATATGCATATATAAACATGATCAAATTAATTTGCTCTAAGAAGCAGGTAAATTTACAAGAGTTTCCGTCCTTCTTTTCAGAGCTACATTTAAATATTTTGCTACATTTATGATTGTCTTTTTCTTTTTTGATGTTAACAATGATACAAAGATGTGCATATTAGGCCATGATGTATTTCCCAAAAATTGATTTCTTATATTAGAGTAGAATGGACAGCACAATAAAAAGTGATATTCTGATTCTATCCTATTACATGTACAAAATTTACAAATCCGTTCTTCTCTAGCAGTACCAGAAAATCTACCAGTTTCTATTTCTAAATCATGTGAACTTAATCTAAATCGAGAAAATTGTTTTCTAAGTACATTATTTGTAATTACGTCAAGATATTTTTCATAACAGAAATCCAATTTGAATTTTCTATAATATTCAAGTTTTGGTAACGTCGTGATTTGAGCATGCCAGACCTGGTTATACTGGTCACGTAACCGTTGTTTAATTAACGGTAAATAATTAACATTTATATCGAAGTCAGTCCATATATAAGTAAGACCTAATGAATCTAATAACGATTTTACATGGAATGCCCAGCACTTATTACTATTACTGTTGCACTGATCAATGAAAGATCTTTGAATCGGTGAATGAGTGTTTTTCATTATCTTTAACCAGTATTTTAAAGCTCTTTCTTTACAAATTACAGATAAAGGGTATCTACCTAGTTCACCAAAGACTGCGAAAGTTGATGTCTGTTGGCGCACACCTAGTATATTTTTACAAAACTTTATATGTAATTTATCTATTTCTTTAAAATCATATATTCCCCAGACTTCTGCTCCATATAATATAATGGGAGCTACCATAGAATCAAATAATAGCAGCTTCGTTTTAACATCTAAAGGCACTCTGGTAAATATTGAAAGTACACAGTTGAAAGCTTTAAGTGCCTGGTCTGATAGAGTTTTTACAATATTTTTCATATTTCCTGTATACATAAAATTTGCCCCTAGATAACAGAACTGGTCCACTACATCTAGTTTCTGACCATAAATAAACCAATCGAAGTCATGCTTTTGTTTTCTCTTTTCAAAAATACATATTTTGGTCTTCTTAACATTAATTTTTAAGCCCCATTTCACGGAGTATGTATGTATCATATCAAGCTGCGCTTGTAAACTTACAGGATTAGTCGTGAACAACACTATGTCATCCGCAAACAGTAACATGTACATATTTAACTGATCAACGTCTCGTTCGCTTAGGTTGTTAAAATCAATACATTCAGTTATATCATTCACGAATAAAATAAATAGAAGAGGTGAGAGTGGTTCCCCTTGTTTCAAACCAAGTGTCACATCAAAAAAATCAGATCTGTTCATATTCAACTTGACACAGGATTTAACATCTGCATAAATAGACTTAAGCATAGCAATCATTTTACAACTAATTCCTGTTTTCAACAATTTGGACCATAATGCATCACGTATAACTGTATCAAATGCTTTCTCGTAGTCAATAAAATCACAATATAATTTAGAATTGTTGTTAAGTACCTTTTGAATTACAGAATGAAGCAAAAATATACAATCAGCAGTGCTACGATTATCTCTAAACCCATACTGTGATTCATTAAAAACATGTTCAGATTCACACCATTTATTTAATCTATTTCTAAGAACTAGTGAGAATATTTTTGCAGTGATATTTACAAGCGTGATACCTCGGTAATTAGAAGGTTTGTCAAGGTTTCCCTTTTTATGTAAAGGGACGATAACTCCCTTACACCATAGTTCAGGGTAAGCCCCCGTGTCAAATATTTTATTAAAAATTGTTACGAGATAAGGGGAGATAAATTGTTTAGCGTCAATGAAAAAATCTGCTACATTGTTACAAAAATCACCACTCTTATTTCTTTGGAGAGAAGAAATTGTTTTTGAAATTTCTTCAACAGTAAATGGGCAATCAAGCTCGTCAATTGCTATCGTATCTTGATGTAAATGACTATTTTGTTCTCCACTTCCAAAATCGCCTTGCACTGGATTGGAAATATTTCTAAAATGCTGAACAAAATCATTAAGGCTTACATTAGATGTATCATATTGATTATTTTTCTTGAATTGTTTTACATATTTCCAAAAAATTTTAGGACTTTTTTTACTCAAGTCTGATAACTTAGACTTTTGTTTTGAGTTGAATTTTGCTTTTGCTTTTCTCTTGACAGTACCATAAGAGCTTCTACTAGACAAAAAACTTTGTCTGTTTTCATTTGTAGGGAAAGCATGATACAGCCTTTTATAGTTTAAAAATACAGCCTTAGCTCGTTTACATTGATCATCAAACCAAGGAGACTTCTTAATTTTTGGTCTTGTATGACTTTTAACAAAAGTCTTACCATGCAGTTTAAAAGAAATGTCATGTACAATATTTGAAAAGTTACTAATGTATGTGTTAATATCAATCATATCATTTTCTAGGTCATGAGACAAACTTTCTAACATTTCCGTACTCTCAAACAAAAGCGTATTAAGCTTGAATGGATCTGTTTGATCCCAAACAATCTTATCATAAGTTAATGTATCAGTATAATAAAATACCATATTTTCACAATTCATTGAAAATTCAATTGGACAGTGATCAGAGAATTCCGTTAGATCTAATACATTCATATTCGATATAAAGTGAAAATTGTTACAATCGGTGATCAAATAATCTACTACGCTAGCTGCATGTCTATTTCTTTTCAAATTGTAGCAAGTATATTTTCAAGACGACCATTAGTAATCAAAAGATCATTTTCTTTACATAGTGACAGCAATTTATTACCGAAAGCATTAACAGTTTAAGAAAAGAAAGCTGAAAATACGTTGTGTGATTATGCCATTTAACATTGAATAAAAACTATCAGTTATATGTTTTTGTCCGAACTCTAAGTAACCGAAGAAGTTTGGGGCTCTAAAGAATACAGAGAAACAAAGTTATGTACATTGATGGCACAGGTCCAGAAAGAGGATGTTGTATCATTTTTTTGCGTATCAATTGCAAGATGCCATTATAACGTTCCAGACGAAACTCGGAAATCTTCAAGAAAGTAAGCCGGTCATTAACGCACGTGAGAAGTTTTCAACCGCTGCATACGTTTGTCTGCAGAAAATCTGTCGCAAGAGGGAAAATCTCATCTGTTGTTGCCTATTCTGTCTTAAATTAAAACAGGAAACATTTCCGCTAGGCACCCATTATGTTCGTATATGAAACTAGTATAATATGATATTATTAAAGAGCAAACGCACGCAGAAGTCATTTGTGTTCTTAAAAGAAATTCAATCTGTTTACATATTTCATTTAAAAGAATATGACAGAACTAACCTACTGAATCATTACTACGGGCAATGTATAAACTCGTGACAATTCAATATTAAAAGATACATCTAATTAATTCCAATGTGAGTGTTATACACAAATTGGCTAGAAAATAACCATAACATCAGGTATTGCTCCATTATTACAGAATTTCTGAATTTGTGATATAGCTCACCATATGATCATTACAGCCCTTTCAAACGATATATAGAACAGTTTTCAAAAGCTCCTGGATTCTGAGAACACTTAGACATAAATTTTTGCATGCGTACATAATACCAATTGACAAAACTATATGAAATAATTAAAGTATGTTCCACCATATTTTGGACCACTGGTTTCTTGTCGCCATTGCATGTATTTTTGCTCTTTATAGCATATTTGAATCTGGAAATTTAATATCTCCAGGAATCTTTTTTATTTTTCCATTATTTTTTACTAAAACCATAAAATCCGTATTTTTTTATTTTCTCCATAGGGCGTAATGCAAAGTGACGTCGCGTTGATTTCCAAGATGGCGGCGTCTATAGCTGACGTTACCAGGGACGTACTCAAAATTACCAACGTCGAAAGAGACAAATTTTTGCGACGCATATAGATCTGTTATTTAATAAATGTATATATGCCGACCTGAACAAATCCGTATCAACTGTTCAACAATTTTGGCATACCCAACTTGCTTTAAATCACCGGTATCGTAGGATCAGCCGAGACATTTCGTCATTTTGTAAGGGCCCTAAACTTTCATTTGTACTGTAGACATCAAACATGTGAATCCGGATCATAGAAAAACATAAAATAAAGTATCTATTGCCGGAAAACGGCAAATATCAAATTTTTAGTTAGATCTACCCACCGATATAGAAAATATATGACATGTAATAAGATCCTTGCACTCGGGTGCGGACAAAGATTTCAGCTGTTGAAAGAAGGGGGAGGGGGGCTTTCTTTGAGAGTCCTCCATAACATTCACTCTCTACACTATCGGCTATCATTATGATAGTGAGTGTAAGGAACGGTAACTCTGCAAAGGAGATTGCATAACATTATGAGATCACTACCAAATATTTTCAGAAATGAAAATTATTTATAAAACTATTCTTTTGTGAATATAACTTTGAAAAAATAGAATGCATCCCTAAACCGCGCGTCATAGAATAAACGCAGCAAGACTGTCACTCCCGTAACAGGTAATGTTACTAGTACATCTATACAGACCACGCACATACAGACGCACGCACACATGTCAAATATTATTAATTTCTTAGAATATATTTTATACAACAATTACAAGTCATTTTAAAGCCTTCACACACATAAAATTGCCATTTAAATCAGACACATAGATCTATCACTTTTCGCTTAATTCTAAAGTAAAATACCCCACTTTGTTGCGTAATTTGTGACCCGATCTGTCGTCGGATAAGAAATAAAACCTACTTAGCCGTTATGCTAAAAGCCTAAAGCACATAATATTAAAATGAATTTGAAATCGATACATAACTCAAGCTAGTGAAGATGAAGACATCCGGTGTAGCCCATTTACAGTGCATGTACAGTTCATGTAAATTGCATCCAGGCAGACAAAGCATTTAGAAATGATTTTTCCCATGATAGAACTGTTTAGCAGGCATTTTTCTGTAAAAATGGAAAACATTGCCCCTATCCAGATGTCCAGACCCTGACTAAATACATTTTATTAATGAAAACAACCCACTAAATATGTAGATCTACGCGATGTTTTTACGCAGCAATCGAATCTTTAAATGGCTTGCTATAAATCTGGGATCAATTCAAATAACAAGTAATATGATTGTTACGAAATCTGAAAGTCCAGTATACATCAGTAAGACTAGCATGATCATACGAGTTCTAGTTGTCGTGACTATGAGTTAACGAAACAGTTCTCGATACATGTACTATCATCTTTGTCTACCGTGTAAGCTTCATCAACGACCAAAGCCCTATACATTCTCGTGTAAGCTTTATCTTCGACCAAATGCCTATGTAGTACTACTAGATTCGTTTGTGTTATTTCAATTTATTAAGCTACCAGTATGCATAAGGGGATGCGCGCAAATGCACGCTCCCACGTCGGATCCACTCGTGTCGCCTAAATTTGTTATCATACTACGTTATAATAAATACGTCACGAGCAAGTTTCGGAGAATTGAAATTTATGTTGTCGTTTTAAGATCAATAGAACGCAAAATATTTATAGAAAATATATGACATGTAATAAGATCATTTGCGCTACTTTTTAGATAAATTTAGATAAATTATGTGTTCTGTATAATTGATAATTATAATTTCACTTATTGAGGTAATGACGAGTGTTTGTCGGGATCGAATGTATATTTGCATAAATGTATAGATTGTTATTTCATTTACCGTTTTTCTTTGCCGTTTTGTTTCTTTTCTAGAAGGCCACATTGTAAATAAGTTTTGTATGTTTTGAACATTGCTTTATGTGTAAACCTTCTTTAAATAAAGACATTATTATTATTATTATTATTATTATTATTATTATTATTATTACAAGGTCATTACTGCCTGATGGAAAATAAAGGATTTAGAATGGATTATGGAGTGTTCAGGGTTATTCTGTGACATGCATGTTGGGCCCATGTTTAAATGAATGCGTGTTTCACTTGCATGTTATGCTACTTCACCTGAAATTCAACAACTGCTAAAGATTTTTCAAAATGTCAGTACGACATTAGCCTAGGAAAAGAATCATTTGAAAGCAGGAATTATTAGGTAAATCTTTTTAATTATAGATCTAATTAGATTTCAACATTTTTGTAGGTTTAAACGTTACTTTTGTTATTGTTTTAGCTCATTATTTATAACCATGCATCTGCTTGTAATACTGAAAAGTCCCCCGAACATTTTAAGTGAAAAACACGTGAACTGTGGCGTAACTTCTCTGTAACGGAAGAGTAAACGTCAATGGCGTCCAATGTAAACAATGGCGAGTCTCTATAGATAGATAAAAATCGGCATCTTTACAAAATGACGTGATTGTTTCAAAAACGCTTAAAATTCCTGAGAGTGACTTTTTTGTAGATCACAAAACAGGTAAAATTTATGCGAAAACCGCTCAGATTTTTTCAGTTCAGGTCAAAGTTGGGGGTCCAAAATTGAATGGAACAGACCTTAGTAACGGTCGCAATTGGAATAGATAAAGACTCATTTACTACATTTTTAGTAATTTGACGAGCACACAACAGTTCTGGTGTGCTTTGATACATCATAAGTTATTCTAAAATCCGCCTATGCACGACAAAGTTACAGTTCGAACCCGAATGTGTGCAAATGCAATGTATACATGATTCCATTACCTGCAAACCATAAGTATGACCTTGACCTTTGAGGTAGGGACATATGCCAAGTTATTTAAAATTCTTCAATGCATGGCACGAAAAAATGAAAGAACGGACACACGGACGGACGGACAGACGGTGCGATTGTCATCTACCCACCTTTGAGGCATTAAATATACGTAAAATTCTTATGTGAAAAAAGTACTACAGCTGATTAAAGATTGTACTGTTCATTCAATGAATGTTTAATGTTTATGAATATAAATGCGGTAGAGGCATAAGTATAATTTATTCAAAGTCATGTAGCCAAATGGTCACTGTTATTTCGTTCGATGACAGCTTTTCTACACTTCTCAAAAATGTTGATTGTCTAAAATGCAGTACGAACATAATTCCAAAAGGAAACTACATCTACTTGATACTATAATGATATCCTGTGTTTACTCATGATAATGAACGTATATTAATAAAATGTATGTAAAAGTTGATGCTTTAATTATTGGACCTACACAACTTGAGGCCTCTGTGAAATATAATTGAATTCTAACCAGGGGTTTTGGAGATTAACAGCACACAAGATTTTACTATCTCAAGCCCCTGTGACCTTTGACCTAGTGAACCGAAACATCGACCATGCACAACTAGGCATGCTTATCACTTCTGTGAAGTATCATTAAATTCTGACCCGGGGTTTTGGAGATTAAGCGTCCACAAGATTTTACTATCCTGAGCCCCTGTGACCTTGACCTTTGACCTAGAGTCCCGAAACATCGACCATGCACAACTAGGCATCGTACGTATCAGTTGTGTGAAGTACCATTATATTCTTACCAGGGGTTTTGGTGATTTAGAGTCCACAATATTTTACTATCTCGAGCCCCTGTGACCTTGACCTTTGATCTAGAGACCCAAAACATAGACCAGGCACAACTAGGCATTGTACTAATCACTTGTGTGAAATATCATTAAATTCGTACCAGGGGTTTTGGAGATTCAGCGTCAACATGACTTTACTCTCTCTCGAGCCCCTGTGACCTTGACCTTTGACCTAGTGACCCAAAACGTGCACCATGCACAACTAGGCATGGTATTTATCACTTGTTTGAAGTATCATTTAATTCTTACAAGGGGATTGGTGATTTAGTGTCCACAAGATTCCGTCTACAGACGGACGGACGAACGAACTGACGGACAGCCAAGCTGAATCCAGTATACCCCCTTACTCTTTGTTTTCGGGGGGGTATAAAAATGTCTAGCGGATGTGTTTCTAATAATTTAAAACATCAAGACACATTCCATTGGTTCTTAAGTCTGTCAGAGACTAGATTAAGCAGCAAAGTGGAAATTGATAAAATGACACAATTTCTAATGGTATACCTTATTTCTCTAATGTATCAGCGTGTAGCCTGGAAGGTCACATTAACGAACACTCTTTAGTGTTCTTATAATGCATACATTAAAATGTCTAGCTGATGTGACACATTCCATTCGTTTTTAAGACTGTCAGAGACTAGATACGTAACGACTAATTATACATTTGTATGCAACACATGTTAAGCAGCAAAGATAAAGGGGAAATTGATAAAATGACACAATTTGTCAATGGTAGACCTTATTTCTCTAATATATCAGCGCGTAGCCTGGAAGGTCACAGAAACGAACACTCGCATACGACATACATTTTTCATACAGAAATAAAGCTCTCATATGAAAAAATACTTTTTCAACATCCTAATGCACCAAACAACTCTTATTACATTAAAGGTGTATCAAAAATATTGTTTATATTATACAGCATGTAAGCAGTCACTGAAGCTTCAGACTTAAAAATGCATTCTTACCTTTCTCGATGATGAGTAGATTCTAGTATACTTTTGTTTAATTGTTTTTCTCAGTTTGTGTCTTCGCTTGTTGATTTTTGTTAAATCGTTATATAAAAATCGTGCTATGTTGCTACAGTTTCTGGTTAATAAGTTATCCTTGCCTATTGTATTCTTGCATACCAGATGGGGATATCTGCAGTTTTTACCAGTGCTGAAAAAATCTTATCTTACACCCCCACGTGTAAGACGACTTACATGAATTACTTGTGACATAACGTTATAAACAATGTGACGTCACTTTCCCAAACACAGCATCTGAATAACGTTTGTTTTTATATTGAAATGCATCATTTCGATAAGTTTGAATTTAAATATCTATTTCAAAGTGCAAGACAGTATGCAAGAAAAAAGTTTCTGCAATGAGATACTTGGTTTAGATGTAGATCCTCGTTCCCGCCAAATTACGCTCAGTGACGGATATTTCGATCTGAAATAATAAGTATAGCTGTTTTTCTATTTAAAACAAAATTGCACTTACTACATTTATTATTATCTACGCTATAAATGTTATAAGTGCACTCACGACAAGACTATGTATCAACTAAATTATTTTCGGTTCAATTTCAATTTAATTTTAGTTTAAAAGACGATAACTTTAATAATTTCTGTCATGAACACGAGGCCCAAAAAAAAAAACCCCCCCCCCAGAGTGAAGTGTTTGGGAGGAAACCCCCCCCCCCCCCCCCCCCAAAAAACCCCACCCGAAGGAAACCCCCCCCCCCCCCCACACCCCCCAATAAAAAATACCCCCCCCCCCCCCCCCCCCCCCCTTTTTAAAAAAAAAAAAAAAAAAAAAAAAAAAAAAAAAAAAAAAAAAAAAAAAAAAAAAAACCACCCCCCCCCCTTTGTTTTTAAATAAAAAAAACCAAAAACAAAACCCAAAACACCCACCCCCCCACCCCCCCCCCCTTCCCCCCCCCCTTCCCCCCCCCCCCCCCCCCCCCCCCCCCCCCCCCCCCCCCCCCCCCCACAAAAACCCCCCAAGTGTATTCTTCATGTAATTGGACATCTACTGGAAAGTACGGGAAACGCCATTTCGACGCCTGATGTAAATGACGTCATTTTCTGACGCTTTTTTTTGGTTTTCATTTCTAAGCTTGTCATAAAGTTGATCAACATAAAAATCGTAAAAGTGCTGACAAATTTCTTGAAAAGGGCAGTTTTGTTAAAGGGTTGTTTTAAACAAAAAAAGGTTATACTTTTTTTGTTATACAATGTCTTAAAATGAGCTCATTTGTGCATTGCCTATAGTCTTTCCAGCTGAAATAAAGTATAGCGTATCCCATAACTTTCGTCTAACTGTTTCTCTTTCTTGGCTGGAATTCATCTGATGATAATGTGTGACCGTCCTCAAGTGAAACATTTGAACATATTACTACTAGTCTGCGCCTTTAATGAATATATTTCCCGTTTAACACAAACATTTGTCCTATCAAGATAATGATCACTAAAATCCGACAACCAGACACGTTAAATTCATTGTTAACATCGCCTCAGGGACAAGGAATCAAAATAGCATACACTGCTTTCTTCTGCCAGACAGGAAATGAATTAAGGGTTAAAATATATTTGTTTACGGACAAGTGACCCGATGACGACTTGAGTGAGGTCACCAAGTGTCGGGTCACTTGTCCGTAAACAAATATATTTTAACCCTTAATTCATTTCCTGTCTAGCAGAAGAAAGCAGTATACCGAGAAGACATGGACACACAAACAGCATTGCCACTTTGAAGCTGTATCACATGCCATACTATTCTATAATGGAAAATAGAAATAGACAAATTCAAGGTATATTTAGTTCTACATGTTTCGAAACAACAAATATGTCATTGACTACACCAAAATGTTACACGGTGCAAACTTTGTAGTCCCTTGGCGTAATAAGTGTCTAACATTCCAACCGATTTGTTTTTCCTTAAACCTACATAGATTCTTTGCTCAAAGAAGAATAACACATTTGCTTTCAGTATAGTATATATTGTAGTGAGCACTTGGGCAAGCTTACAATGATTCTAAATCTGACAATATTCATCATGTCCATTTCATGTACATACAAAAATCAAATACTGGCATAACATAAATCACATTACAACAGAACATTAAACATATCTGAAACATGTCAGTTCACTATATCATTGGAGCCGTCTTTCACCTTACATCAATGTGAGCATATGTCATATCAACTACCATTCTTGCAAAGAGGGAGACAAATTCCGAGACGCATGATTATGTTATGACGTCATCGTAATGCATGAATAGGCAAATGTATTAACAGTGCATTGAACTCAATCCGTATGCACTACTATGCATATACATGTAACAAAATATTGAAACAAATTAGTTTATAGGTATCAGTAACCAAAATATATTTAAGCAACTCGTGCATGTATGTACTATTATGCATATAATGTAATATTGGAACTAAATTACTGTGTAATAGTTTATAGGCATCGGTGACTCGAAATATCTTTCAGCTATGAATAAAGATGTGCCTGAAATGTCCATCAACGAGACCTGTAACTGCACAGGTAAAACCGTGGCAGAAATAAAATTCTTGATGAGAAATGCTCTGGAACCCTGTACCCGCGGCTGGTTTGGATTTCTCTCCGGACAAGAAACGGCGCGATGTTCTCGTTTCATGGCACTCACACAAATAACTATGTTTTACTTAAAGGTCCACTACTTAGCGAAAATTAAGTGACAGTTATTTCAATGGCAAGTACATTACCTTATGCAAGACACTAAATAATGAAGATTTGCAGGTTAAAATTTACAGAAAGTGTTTGGAACACGAAGAAAAGTATGTGTATTATGTTGAAATCTCAGTGAATCGACAAAATGACTACCCAGGTCTTTTTAACTTTCTTCATAATATATAGTAAAATAATTGTACATGTACTGTGATTTATTTATAATTTCTACATACCAACGTTCATTTTTTATTAAAAATAACTTATTTCTGTGCTTTTTAAAGTATATATGAATTTTCGCTTTCCTTAGTATTGGACCTTTAGTGGTCTTATTTTAATAAGCACATAACACATTTCCAAAAATAAATCTTTAAAGAAGTGCTATACTGTACAAAAAAGTATGCTTTATAAATAAATCATTTACAAATTTACGTTTTAATTAATTAATGTGTATAACACATTTACAATAACACATTTACAAGTGAACAACTGACTTATATATAATACCACAGTAAATATATAGCATTGATGAGAAAATCACTATAACTGATTTGTAATGCAATTACTCCCTTATAAAATATCTCGATATACGCCGGCTAAACCAGCCAAACCAATTGGTAATACAGTGTCCTTGAGGACAAATGTACTCTGCTTCGCGATTTGCTTCAGAATTCTACTAGACTATATAAACATGTATATTCTGAATAACAAATACTAGAAGTTTCCCAGACCTTAAACTTAAAAATAATATGTCTGTAAGCATTGATGCCCAAAGCAGAATGACCATACAATTAAAATCCTTCAACACGTTGACTCGCATAACTCGCTTTACTACGAATACCAACAGAACAAGATTTTGATTGGTCTATACAACAAAAGATCTATACATATTCCAGGAAAACATTTCCCGCCTAATTCGCTCCGCTTAACCGGCGGAAAATATATTTACCAACCGATTATGCTGCTAGCCGAAAGTTTTTATCCCTGAGCGTTAGATCTCGGTATTTAATGAATTTACTTCTTTCAGAGGCGTATTATGAATGGCCATAATCTATAGGGATTTCCCTCTTGTATAACATATTTCCTAAATTAATGCTGTTTCAAAATATGTCATTTCAACAGAGGCAAAAACTGGACTAAGCTAATCCAACTGATATGGTGTACACTGATGACAGGAAATATAACTACGGAAAATTGTGTACACGAAATATGATTCGGGTCTGAAATTCAACGTTTTTGTCGAAATCAAGTACAACTTAAATACAAAAGATCCGAAAATTTTGATTATTTAACTGCTTTTATTCAGAAATACACAATTGTAAACATATAGAAGCGTTCGATCTTTTCGTAATTTGTTATGCCTGAAAACTGGCTTCGGCGTGAACAATGAAATCTGAAACTTTTGAACATTATTTAGGTTTTGCAATACATTGTACTATTTTTCAAAAGACTGTCTAACGGCTCAGACATGAAATATTACCAAAGGGAGAAAGAATACAGATTTGATGGCGCTATTAAACCGTTATTAGTCTGAGTACTTCAGCAACATTTTCCTTTAATAAATCTTATTTCCGATCTTCAGCTTTAATGAAAAGAGATTCGTGAACAAGAATCTACATTCCTTTCAGATTTAGAGATAATTTCCCTGACCATCACAGACACTGTGTAATTACCTTTGTAAATGAATGAATAATTCTATCTTTAGATCAACTGACTTTTGTCTGATATATGCATGCTCTTAGATTCATTTTCACAACAAAAACACAATTACAAATTACTTTAATGAGGGGATTTGAAATAAGACCAAAGAATAATATCACTTCGCTCTAGTATATCGTTAACATGACGGACGAATATTTCCATCTGATACAAATGTCTCATGACAAAAGCTTTTTCTTGCATAACGTCTTGCACTTTAAAGCTGTTCGCTCTCAGATTTTATTAAAACGTTTTACAAACCATATGAAAAGAAACCGTATTTTAGAACATACTGTCATATAAAAAGGTTCTGAAGATTTAAAATAATACGCTGCAAAATAGTAAAGTGTTGCAAACGCTTTTAAAATTTAAGTATAAACATATCGTGTAGCTTAGCCGTAAAACCAACATTTTCAATCGATTTTTGCAAACTCCTACCTAGATTTTTACTTTTATAATGGGTTCTAGCCTTTAGTTTTATATTTATGAATTATTTTGTCATTTTTGAAAAAAAATATTTTAATGGCAACTGTGAGCGAGCAATACTTGCAAACATTCTATTATTTATGTTTTTGAAGTTATTTAGTTTGGCGCCAGTAATAAGGAGTATCCCTTTAATTGCTTCTGAAGATTATAAAGTTTAGTTTTACTCGATCTTGCAACCTTTATTATTTGTAAAGAAAACAAGCGTTCCATTTATATATATTTATTTAAACTGTTCACCATTTTTCTATGCTAGTAGCAGTAAGAAGACTGACACATTTCCATGACCGAAGGTACATGTATGGATCTGTCTCAAATAAAAGACATTCTAAGATTATTGTAAAGGGAAAATAGCTGTCTCAAAAACTTCGATTTCAATGCGCATGTGTGTTCAGATAATTTGTTTTTCTACTATTGTCTTGGTTTTCTAGAATCGTAATTAAATGTTAGTGTAAGAGTGATAGAACTGAATTTTGTTTTAAACAATATCGGTTGAATCAGAATACGGAAAAAAGGCTAATATATAGCTTCATCAACATACTGTTTAAAGCCGTTCAATTATTTGAAAATAGTAAAACCTGCAACATTACAATTCCAAATCGCGTGTATACGTTTCATAGACATAGACACAATGGACTGATTATGCTTCAAGCCGAATATGTTAATCATGGCGTTAAATCTCGTAATCTCCTGAATATCTTCCGTTTGCACGCGTACGAAGAACGTTCTTAATCTTCCGGGATTACATCCCGTTGACGACTTCGGAAGTATAACGCATTGTCTAAATCAATGCTATTCCAGAAGTGACAAACAATGTAACACAAGGAAAAGCTTGACAATAAAAATCCATCTTACATTGATATCAGGATATATAAAGTGGATATTCGTATACAAGATAAAAAGATTCTTCTTAGATCTTAAACAGGTCAGAAAGTCAGTGTATTGTTCAGATCAATGACAATTTGAATACTCGCGATGTCATACACATTAATTTTCCAAGACAGTACATTGATTTCCACATTTATCTGACAACCAGTCAGAACTCTTAAACTGATCTATCCTCAACCTTCGCCGAAAACTGATATTTGAGCACTTGAAACAATTTTAAATCATGTAACTTGTACAATGGCCAATTAATAGCACACTGTGTTAACTACCAACATCGTTTTGATATTATATCGCCCTTTATCCCATTATCGATTTCCTTTTGTAGACTTTGACTGTTAATATAGTTATGTTCTACAGCAGGAGGTCATTCCGAAATATTCGTGGTTATTATCCCCCACCGAAGACACAACAATGCATACTACATATTCAAAGCATAATATACGAATTTTAGACTTCACGCACAATAAAACAAGAAATTCATTATATAAGAATGACTGTAAGTAATAAATAATTGTATGTAAGGTTAAAATAAACGCCAACAGGTCTAGTCGGTATTTCTGAGAAAATATGAAGTATCAATGCTATGGAAACGGCTCGTTTATAAATGGTTTAGCAGTGTGTATTCAAAAGGTCTGTTATCCCTAGATTATGAACTAACTTTTTGACAATGGTGTAAGATGTTGTCGGTTATTCTTAAATAATGCAGTATTGACTTCAGGTTGGTCTTTTTCAGATGATGCAGTAAAAACAAACTTCATTGCGCTGGCAATAAAGAGAGCACAGGGAATTACTGCTCAATAGATAGTTTCTACTTCTAAGTAATGCGAGTTACAGTTTTTGAAACTTTTCTTATTTTATTAGAAATTTGATTACTACTGTCCAGATAACCTTTTTTATGATACCTGTACATGATCCTTTTTTCTTTCTCGTTTTCATTATATCATTATTTATGTCTTTTCTTCGGTTCTTTTCTCTTGCTTTTCTGTTTAAATTCCTCAACGACGATCTGGAGCTGACGATCGGTGAAAAATAAAGACACATCAAATTTTGATAAATCAACTGATCTAGGTCTCGAGACGATTCTATTTCTTGCAGTCTCATTTCTCCCAATTGTCTGAAATGTTTTCATCATCAGCAGATCAACTGGATCTGAAAGTAAAATTGACAGCATTGTGAGTTGAGGATATCACATATAGCGAATGAACAATTCACGATATCAAAGTCCAATTTCACGAGATACGCTTGAAATTCCATGACATGATTTCACCATTCCAATTTTATAGATTTTAGGTAGCGATTAGTTGTAATTTCCTAATGTCATATTTTCACAAATTCGATAATATTAATTCTTTAAATCGGAATGAATTTAGTTGAGATAAACGCTCGTGCAATGATCATAATATACATAATACATGTAATTATTATTATACCTCACGTGCTTTTCCCTATATTAAATTCCCATACCGCATCGGTGAACAAAAATGATGTTACCCATGTAACATCATGATGTTACAGCCCTGTTAGTCTAAAACTAGAATTTATTGTTTTTTTTTCGGTATAATATAAAATGATGTTACGCACAACACCTTGGCATGTAGTTGAGGCTATATTAATATCGTGTTGTTATTCTTATTCCAGACAAACTAACTTACAAACAGTCTCGGCTATGACTTGAATATAAATTGTATTAGTTTCAGTCAAATAAAAGTTATCTACATTAGGAAAGCACAGAACCTTGGTATCAACAAGTAGTTAAGACCGAAGCCATGAGGCTATGCTAAAATTGTGTTGTTATTCTTATTTGGGACAAACATTATCAAGTCGTTTGTACTTGTTTTGATTTGGTCGATGAAGTGCTTTCTCGGTAATTCAAATGAAGATGTTTTATCAAAGGACTTCATTAACTCTAATGGACGCAGTCCAAGCAAACGAAGGTACTCAATAATTCGAAGCATTGGATTTAATTCTCTTTCTGTAGTAGAAATAAATAGTAAGTTATTAGCTTTTCACAAGGGAATTGTATCTGTTTGTATCGTCTGGAAGAATTATCATGTACTATTTATTACGTGTCAACTTTCAGTCTCGCAGTTGTATTTACTCTTTTTTTGTAAAAGTACTCTGAATAGTGCTTATCTGAAAGGAAACATTTTGATATCCTTACGGTCCGTGTAAATCTGATATAGACACACAGTGACATAGTGATATATAGTAACATGGAAAGGAATGTTTTCGAACGGTAAAACAAAATAAATTGTATGACTATAGGACAAAGGTTTACACCAAGACGTTGTCCTTATTTGTCATTAGTTTGTATGATTCCCCCGTGCAGAATGTCCTTCTTCGGCTTATTATAGCAGACAGAAAACCAGCTTCTCCAAGTACTAGTATCTCCAACATAAAACAAATAATCCAACTTACACGCACATGGAAGTCTTGGAAAGTTGGCTGGTCGGTTGGGGCTATGAATAGTCTAATTCGTTCGTAACATTACATATTTATATTGCCAGTGGTTTAAACGAAGACAGAATGTCGCCTTATAAAATTAATGATGAGATCATTACAGTCCTACTAAGTTAATGAACATAGTATAAAATATTACATATATTGCCGTTAGGAGGCGTAGTACAGTAAAAGCTGATAAAACACATAAAATAATACACTATAATACATCTAAAAGTGGTACTTGAGGAAAGATATTTAATATAATAATAGACACCCATGCACTATCTTATTCCACATACATCTCTGAACGAGCGTTTTGTTTCCGTGCAACAAGCCTCACACTATTTTCAACGACACAAAATACACCATTAGTTCAAATACATAATACCAACTTTGTACACCAGTACACTTATCACGTGGTGATGAAAAAATCTGTATAGCCTTAGGTAATGTAACAATACAAAGATGCAAATACGCTACATGTACGGTAGGACTCACAGTAATTGAAGATTTACAGCTTTCTGTTGATATTGAAAAGATATTTCAGACAGAAAGGTCATGATAGTTCTTACCATTAGAACTCTAAACATGGCTATAACTCCTTTTCCAGCACATGTTCCTATTGCATAGCTTATTTTTCTGAGCTGAAGTTATATTTTATTTTGTAGGCTGTTTTGGCCACACACATGCATTAAATGTCTCTAGCTTAATTTTCCATGGTCACATGAAGCTGCTCGGACAGATTAATAAATTCATTTAGATTTTGAGCCGTGAAAGAACTTCATCTGTTCACTCTTAAACATTGCCGACATATGCCTTTCATATCGTGAACTGTCGATTTGATAAACGTATTCTTGATTCAAGAATCAAAGTGAAAAACACTGATAGAGAAAACAATAAAACATGTACGTATCAAATTCAATGAACATGAAATGAACATTGCAATACTGAAGCAGTTAACAGTTGAAAGATTGTGAAAACGAATGAACTGTTTTCTTTGAAGGAACAAACATATGTCATGGGAGAAAACTTGCATAGAATAATTGAGATTGACACAATAAACATATGGAAATATGCGATGCAATTCCGAAGTAATACAAGTGTCACCAGCCGTTTTCAATCAAGTGCTAACGGTGAAAGTAGCACCCCGCCGGCGTGAATGGCGTAACCATACAAGTCCGCCCAGCGCATACCTCAGCCATTCTTGCGCCGGTGTTATCCGAATTTTTCATTGTGCAATGTCAAATAGAAAAAGGCACTCCATTCCATTCCATAAAAATGCATTCGGTCTGCTGCACTTAGGGACGCGTGTAAATAAAAAAGAAATATCTTTAAGTGGCTTCTTTTCATGAACCAATTGTTCGAAAGTCGCCAAACTTACTCCGTAGTGTTATTGCAATGACTTCTGTTCTTTCTCTCCTTGTTTTTATATCTTATCCTGTTTGGCGGGAAAAACCAATTGTAGAAATTGTTTGTTTCAATTTTAGAAATCGAACTTTAAATATTTCAATCAGGACCATTTTTAAAATCGGAAATTTAATACGTGAAAAATTGAAATGCTCAGACATGAATTATTACCAGACGACGATCAAAACTCATGTGATGGAACTATTTAGCTATGCTTAGAGTATTACATTATATGTGTAAAACATTTTTTCAATATTTTGACTTGCAATAGATGTTTTATTTTCCTCCATCTCCCTGTTCACCAACTGATCTTCGAATTCGCTTTGCAGGAACGTCATGCATGTACACATCTTACTAGTTGATTTTCACAATGTGCTAAAATAGCTGTTTGAGCCGAAGAAATGATATCTATGGGTGTGTGTATTTTAATATCATTTAGAATATATGTACATGCAGTATGTAGCACTTGCTTTAATGTTGTCGACAGCCCTTTCCTTGGTAATTCAAAAGAAGGTGCGTTATCAAATCGCTTTATCAGTTCAACCGAATACGACCAGAGCAAACGAAAGTACTCAACAATTCATATCATTAGATTTAGTTCTTTTCCTGTATTAGAAATAATGAGTGGGTCATTTGATTTTCACTAAGGAATTATAGTTCTTTGTAGCGTCTGGAACAGGAATGTTTATATTTGCTATTCTGTTTCTCTCATCAACCATAGAGCTAATGCGATTCTGTCGGAACGTACAACATTCATTCTCAGCTTTGTCGGCGATATTTTGCAAATAACATAATAAGTTTTAATGATAGCTATGGAACACAAAATATTGTACGGAAAATAAGACACTTAAAAGGAAATGCCTTTAAATCCATTTCAACCTGTCTACGCAAATACAACGCGGTGAATCAGGTGGTTTGAAATGGTGTAATATACGAAAATTGGCGGCGTTTTGCTACCGCTTTGGCTGGAAAATAGCCATAAAATCAAGTATTGCATATCTGAAATTAAGATTTAGTCCGCCCTAATGTTATTTGTGATTTCTCTGTAGCAAATATAAGTTGCATTTATGCGTCCATTTCAGTCGCACAGACAAGAAATTGCGTATGCTGTTTTCAATGCTTGTCCCCTAGGACATCTTATAATGGATTTAATGCGTCTACAAGTACATGTTTTACATTCATTTATTTTGTAATCACCACCAAGAAAAGCACATGCGTTTGTTTTAAACGAGAATTATATTCATTAAATGCACAGACTGGTTTATAACTTGTTAACAAGAATATCAGCTGAAGGTCGTCGCATTTATTGCGGCTGAAGAAACCCTGACTGATGTGGTAGCGGTTAGACGAATGCAATGATATAAGACTAAAACATTCATAGCCGGGAAAATTATGGAATAGAGAAGTAAGCTCGTCCAGGCGTTTGGTACGTAATACTTATGAGAAAACATGTAGAAGCTAAACTTAACAAAGTAATCATAATGCAATTAAAACAACAGTTTTGTATATTAGCGAATTATTTTGTACGTTACACAGTTGACTTATATTATGTGTAGCTGCAGTAGCATGTCATAGTCCCCTGTAGACATTGCCATATCCCTGTCACTAAACACACGTATCATTTTCCCAATCACTGCATGAGGTTGGCTGCAAAAGTACTGTCACAAGAGAAAAATTTCATGAATTGTTTTATCTTCTGTCTCCGTATGAACATACTTAATATCGAATCAAATTCGGCTGAGTGATTTAAATCACAACTAACGACATGTCCACTAAGCATCACTAATGTTCGCATGAAACCAATTTCACTAAAGAGCAAATGAGATGCATAAAGTCATTTTTGTGTTCTGTAATGACATTCCTCATATGTGTACATACACTTAAAAGAACATTACAGAAGAAACCGACATGGTTTTTTTTTCACGGCAAAAGTGGAAATACTTACAACGAGTGTCGGAAGGAATGGGTAAATTTAAATTTCAGTGTCTGTATGTTATAATTATTTGCTTGTCAATGAATAGATAAATAAACTCGATGTCTTATTTTACACACTCTGTCTATGTACACATGCTCATCCGATATATCATCTGTACCTGATTATTCTCTCAGGCTTAATTCAAACATTTACTGTCGTTGTCGTTATTCAGTTTTTTTTATCGGTTTAGGGCTTTAAGATGAATAGCGGAAAGTACTTGTAACTGTTCGATATCACCACTAAGACTGCATTCGAGGGATAGATATATGCCACTTCTGGTTTTGCGATTATCCGATTTAATAGTGTGTGACATCATGTCTCTGTTATTTTATATAAACTATTAATCAAGATATGATATAAATATTCCACAAAAGTTATAATTTTGTCTACTGATAGATTTCTTCGCTAATATATATATATATACATTACCTTTATACTTTGTTTCCTGTTGGTGCGCCTCTTTTTTATCACAACTGTGTGAAACTTGTTTTGTTAAAGTTTTCTGGAAGAACGTTTGTTGCCTATATGTTTCATGATTATACTTTATCAATTTTGTCAAAATGTACTGAGGGAACCGCTCCACCACTTTCTGGGCATTGAGTTGTTGTTTTATAATTTCTTAAAGTACAGAAATGTGTAGGTGTCCATTACTTTGATGCGCTGGGCTTCAATACGGTTCTACTAATATTATAGTGGAATGCTTCTTATATATTAGACTTAAATGTAAGCGTAATTACTTCATCATTCGTCTTACTTGACTGTTTGAACAACTGCCGGAAACAGTACATTCATTTTAATGGCTGCAAATGACCCGTAGAATAGTAGTCGTAGATATGATAAAACAGTGTTCCTTTAATTGTTCGTTTTGTCCTCGTGTGTTTGCTGTAGCAGGTGTGTGGTGTGATATGTGTGTGTGTATATTTTTGTGTGTGTGTGTGGTGTGTGTGTGTGTGTGTGTGTGTGTGTGTGTGTGTTTGTGGTTGTTGTTTTTTTTTGTGTGTGGTTTTTTGGGGGGGGGGGGGGGCTGCGTTTTTGGTACGTGGCTTCCCTTTTGTTGTTTTATGACAAGTACAATAGACTACTAAGAGCTACAATTACCCAGTGAAAAGCTAATGTCACACTCATTATTTCGAATACAGGAAGAGAATTAAATCTAATGCTTTGAACTGTTTGGTAATTTCGTTTGGTTGAGGGGCATCAATTGGAACTGATGAAATTACACATTATTTTGAATTACCGAGGAAGAGGTTCGTTGATTTCAAAACAAGTACAAACGGCATGACAATATTGTTCCTGATAAAGGTTGAATTTCCCACATGTGTAACCTTTACTCGTCTTAAACTGTTGAAGATACTTCTACAAATCATCTGGAGGCGGATGGAAGTTACTACGAAACAATTTTTATTCCAAGTGACTGTTAGAAACTTCAGCCGTGATGGAATTGTGAAAAGAGGGGAGCGTAGCGAAATAATCAATCATATATAAAAGTGTAACACAAAATTGCATTTTCTCATGATAAAGTCAAGGAAATACTTATCATCTAAATGATATCTCATATTTCAAACATACAGCAATACAAATTTCGAAATGAAGATAAAACATCGGATCGGGTAATGCAAAGTAAAATAATTCAAATTCAAATATTTTATTAAAGTCTCTTTCATTTACATTACAAATTTCATCATAATCTCATATATATTATATTACTAACACTTTTGTAAATGACCACTCTGTACAGAGTTATAAGAGACTATCACAGATAAATTAATATACAATAACATATTGCACCTTTAAATTACAATATTATATTATTATTTACATAGTTAAACAATAGAACTGATTTTAGTTCTATTGTAAGAAGTAGCACAGCAATTAAAGTTATATATATATATGCTAAAAAAACTTCAAACGCTCTACTTGCACTCTTCCTTCTGGGTAGATGGCCTCATGCACAAGGGCGGGTCTTAACAACGACATTTAGATTATGCGAACCTTATAGGAATACCTATAACGATTGAAGATGATTAGAGAGAAATATTTTGTGTCTAGACCAGCAACACTCATCATTTTTTAACCTACCAGTTATTTAGTAAGAACTGAAATCTCTCCTAGTTAATCTGCTTATTTTATTATACAGAATGATACCTAGTGACATGGAAGAAATCTTACACTGGAAGAAGCATAATTTCTTGTCAAAAATCCCTGTTCATTAAAGCTGATGACGGAAAATAAGGTTTATGCAGGAAAATGTTTCTGAAAATACTCAGACTAATCACGGCTTGATAGCGCTATCACATCTGTCTTCTTTGTCGACTTTGTAATACCTTATGTCTGAGAGTTTCCGTTTTTACACGTGTTCAATTTCCTATTCAAAAACGGCCGTAAATAAATATATCCAAGTAGAATATTGTGAGTGAAAATGAACTAAACAAGTAAAATATACAGATTTGTATTTTCAACCCTCTCCCCGAAAAAAATGGGACTCAATCCCCAATTGCAGATACATTTAATGAAAGTCTGATCACTAGTTTCAAAGATGAATGTAATGTAGGTTTCTATTTGTAATACATGTATTTAGAGAAAAGAGCAAAACACCAGCAAAGTCTCTGTTTCTCAAAGGATACTGTTCGGTTGAGAATCTTTAGATGACTATTCTTTCAAGGTGTCCTTTAGATATTTCAGAACAAAACAGAATATTTCTTTTATTCACCCGGGTATTTTAAAATACAGCATGGGGTTTATCAAAAGCAATCAACATACATTTTTTATAGGTTCCGGTACAATATATTTACACAGTATGCATTTAGACTTACACATTCATATACATATACAATTAATATTTTCAGCTATCTTACATTACTTTGTTAAATTTGCAAGTTTATCGATTAATGATAGGGAAGGGGATGGGAGCGGCGGGGACGGATGTTCGTTTTATAACAAACATTTAAACTGTCTTTATGATAGGTAACATATTAAAACAAGAGGGCCAAGATAACCCTATATCGTTCAGCTATAATACAAGGGGTCATGATTTAAGCATAATTCGCAGAGGTCCACTACTCAATGCTAAGTAAAATTCAAAATATCTAAGCTCTGCCTGCCGGCCTTGTGGTTTCTCTAAGTTCTACTTGCTAAATATCTAAGCTCTAGGCCTTGTAGTTTCAGAGAAGAAGATTTTTAAAGTTGTTCTTCTATAGCCCATGTAAAACCAAGTGACCCCCTGGGCGGGGTCAATTTTGACCCGAGGGTCATCATTTGAACATTCTTGGTAAGGGTGCATTAGATTATGCCACATGCCAAATATCTTAGCTCTAGGTCTAGTGGTTTCGAAGAAGAAGATTTTTAAAAGTTTTTCCTATATAAGCCTATGTTTAATTGAGTGACCACCTGCGCTGGGAATAGAATTCTTTGAACAACTTTGATAGGGCTTCATGCAAGGAACATCCCTGAAAAGTTTCATCAAGTTTCCTGGGAGACTTCTGGAAAATTATAAAGATATTTGATAAGTAGAAAAATCTAATTTCGGCAAAAACAAAAATATATTTAATTATTTTTTGTTAAACTCAAATTTTCAACACAATATAGACACATTTGATGCAATAATTTAAAATCATATTTTCCCTACTGAGAAAACGCCAGCTACAATTTCAGATTTAAAAGAAAAATTTGCTTTGGTCTAAGTAATGGAACTTTATAAAATGTGTACTTGCTTGGTTCGTTATCAAGGAACACAACAGTCCTTTTAATAGGCAAACGACTTTGCTTCTTCTACGACATTTAATGCTAAATATTCGCTTACAGATACTTTTAATCACTTCAAAAGGGAATATTTTTTTCAGTGTTATGGACGCAGAAGATCTTCTAGAAAAATCACCGTTTCATAGTCAAGATAAGCAGACTCTATCAGATTTAATATGTCTTTACTTTCACTGATAGCGATCTCTGTCTCATATAGTCACGTTAAGGTTTGTCACTGGTGAGGATTTGGATTTTTGCACTTCCGGAAATTTACATTTGTTATATTTCAAAAATGATGAGTTAACTGGAAAAAACAATTATGTAGTAGTAAACTTAGGCACAATAGGAATATTTTAGTGTAAAAAAATTGAGCATTTTTGAGAAAAAATATTTTGACTTCACATTTTGTGACAAAATTGATAAATTTTGTCATATACCGAAATTTGGGTAGGGGTACAAAAATAGTCATTTCTCAAAAACCATTTAAGATATTTACTTAATTCAAACTGTATTGCAAGGAGAATTGTTAGGATATAAAAATTAATTTAAAACTTCCGTTTACAGTTCTTTGTGACAGACCAATGCCATCATATCTCAAAGCTCGTCGAACTCTAAAAAAACACATTTTTTTGTCAGTTTTTATTGAATTTCTTTCTTATATGCACATTGACCCCCATTTTTTATTTTTGCATTCTAAAACAAAGGTTTTAATCAAACTGTAGGCAAAATATCTGAAAAAAACATTTTATTCCTTTATCATGAAATACTCATTTATCAAAAATTGAAAAAAATGAATTTTGTAAAGTGGGCGGGGTAATAATAAGGAGCGTAATATTTTTTCAGATGATGATAGAAATACCACTATCTCTAATTTTTCATCCTAAAGTATGACATACTACATTAGAAGAGATTAAAAATTGATACCCGTTCTGAAACATACACCACATACATAATCGTTTACAATACGAAAATTCTAGCTAATTCTGCATTAAGCACTTTTTCTGATAGTGTATCACTAAAGATTAATATTGCGAAAAAGTTAAGTCATTGACCTATCATTATTTTTCCAGAAATTCACTAGCAATATGTTAGTCTCCATAAAAAACAGGGTCAATAAAATTTCTTGTCATTTTGAATTTCAGCAGTGATCCCCCTTAAGTAAATACAACAAGAAAACAAAAAGACAGAAATGGTTATATAAACTGATTAAAAGGAGAGGGGAAATGGAAAAAGATTCTTTAAAAATAAAGAAATGAACCGAGCACTGGTAATCCCATTTATCACGTTTATTACATTGGGAAAAAGCTTATAGGAAAATAATTATAACTGCTTTTAAAATGAAGAAAGATATATATTGAACGACAGTTTAGATTTCTTATACCGGTATATGTGACTTGCCAGCATGAAAGCGAATTCTATCTCCCTCACACCACACTGACGAATTATTTCATTTTTGTGGTAATATTTGAGAAATGAAGTAATCAACAACAATGATATTTCTTTTCTGTAGAGAAATTGTTTAATTATCAATTAAACAGGGACTAAAGTGTTTTAAAGTATACAGCTTACTTATTCAATCAATTCAATATATCGCGAGTACGTTTCTCTTGTTTTTTGAATATGCATTTGTCGACATTGACGTGTAATTATGAATTAAATCAGAGCATAAAATATATACTATAAAACTATTATACATGCATACCTATTCAGTTTTAAAGCTACCACTCGTGAAAAAGGCATTATATGAGAGTTAGTTTTACTAAATTCAGATAAGGGTCAAGGCAATTTACAACATAATATACAGTAACGATATATGTATTTAGGTACCGCCATTCATGGTTTTGTCTAGCGCACTTCTCCTCTCATCTTTAATGAGCAAATAATTATATTATTCTTTTTAATTGCGCAAACATGATTCCATGACGTAGATTTCAATTCCATGTACTGTACTGACTTTTTACAATGTGGTTAACTGGCCACTTGTAGTATAGAATGTAACAATTTGCCCTTGTCATTTACAGTTGCATTGGATGACATTCTGACCCATTTCAGACATGAGAATCGTGTCAGCGTATTTATTTTAAAAGTTTATCTCTTGTCATCCATGAATGTTAATTTTATTTGCTTTGGTTATGTAGTTTCTCAGATTCCTTACCAGCATTGACTCAGAAAACGTTTTAATATTCTAAATACGTTGACAAGGATCATTCCCATTGGATTTATGATAAATCATCAGAAGTTCCCGAACGGAGGAAATTAAAACTAGAGCTATCACTAAATGTGATTAATACCCCCAAAAGGATTGCTTTATAAACTGAAGAAGTTCGTAGTAACATAATACCTTGCAAACAAACTAAAAGGAATTGTTCTTAGCAGTTCCTCCCTCATTGTGCTTGACCATTGTATGAAGTTGTTTGAATTCCAACTTGTAGTTTTTCGAAAAATGCTCCAGACAGGGAAAAGTAACAAAGGGCAACTCTGTAAAGTCAGATGGAGATATGGTTCCTGTGCCTGCCTCCCTCTCACTGTGCTTGACCATTGTATGAAGTTGTATTGAATTCCAACCAGAAGTTTTCAAGTTATGCTCCGACAAGGAAAAGTAACAAAGGGTTAACTCTGTAAGAGTCAAGATGGAGTTATGGTGGTCCTGTGCACTGCACTTCCTCTAAATGTACTTGACCATTGTATGAGGTTGTACTGAATTCCAAAATTAGTTTTCAGTTATGCTTCGACAAGGAAAAGTAACAAAGGACAACTCAGTAATACTCAAGATAGGTTATAGTTCTTGTACACGCACTTTCTCTGAGTGTGCTTGATCTTGTATGAAGTTGTGTTGAATTCCAACTAGTAGTTTTCAAGTTATGCTCCGGACAAGGAAAAGTACAGGGCACTCTGTAGTCAGATGGAGTTTAGTTCTTGTGCCTGCACTCCTCCCAAGGCTTGACCATTATGAGTTGTATGACCAACAGTGTTTTCAAAAAAAAAGTTATGCTTCGGACAAGGAAAACTAACAAAGGGCAACTCAGTAAAACTCAAGATATAGTTATAGTTCTTGTACCTGCACTTCCTCTGAGTGTGCTTGATCTTGTATGAAGTTGTATTGAATCCAACTAGTAGATTTAAGTTATGCTCCGGACAAGGAAAAGTAACAAAGGGCAACTCTGTAATTAGTCAAGATGGGTTATGGTTTTGTGCACTGCACTTCCTCTCAATGGCTTGACCTTGTATGAAGTTGTATTGAATTCCACTTGTGTTTTCAAGTTATGCTCCGGACAAGGAAAAGTAACAAAGGGCAAACTCTGTATTAGTCAAGATGGGTTATGTTCTTGTGCACTGCACTTCCTCTTAATGGCTTGACCTTGTATGAAGTTGTATTGAATTCCAACTAGTAGTTTTCAAGTTATGCTCCGGACAAGGAAAAGTAAAAAGGGCTACTCTGTAATGCAGATGGGTTATAGTTCTTGTGCACTGCACTTCCTCTCAATGTGTTGACCATTGATGAAGTTGTATAATCCAACTAGTGTTTTCAAGTTATGCTCCGGACAAGGAAAATGCACAGACCGACCGACCGACCGCCCGACCGACCGACCGACCGACCGACCGACCGACCAACCGACCGACCACCCCGGTGCCTCCCCTAGTTTTGGGGGTATAAATATATTTAGATCTGTTGTAGAGTGATGAACATATTATTCTTGCAGCATAAGTTTTTCAGCATTTTCAGGAATTGGTGTAGACATTATAACCTTCAATACGTACAACATTTTGTGATTGTCATTATAGTGACGTACAAATGTGATTGCAATTATGATATAGCAGGTATAAATATTTCTACAAAATTTTAGGATCAATTGGAAAAGTACGTATCATACAGCCAGATATTCGCGTATATTATGCATGCTAGAAATTTCAATTTGTTATCAATATAAATGTGTATCGCTATTACCAACAAAGTAATCATCTTAATTCAAGAGTCCGACATTTTTCACCTAGCTAAATGTACTCTTACAATTCTTGAAACAACTTGTTACTATGCGTATTATACTTCTGAAGTCAGAATATGTCGCTTATAATTCTATGAATATTTTGAAGCATTGCTAAATATGCACAAAACGTTAAAAGTGGGGTAATTTTACGTATTTCTAAAAGTACCCTTGCAATGCAGAATCGTTTTAATGAATAAGACTAAAACCAAACTAGATGGGTGTTCAGTATTACAGTTTACAAGGCAGCGTGCTTAACTATTCAAGAAATATCTTTCCAAAGCAACTGTTATTAAAAAAAACAACAACAAACAATTGGCTTTTTCCATGTTTTACTTTTTTTTGGTCTGGCATTTCACAAAGTAACCTAAATATTTGTGAATTGTTTTGTAAATTAAAAGATACCAATCAAATATGACCTTGACCTGCAAAATTTGGCGGCATCACGACCCTTTTGTCATAATTGATACAATTTGAAAGTTTAATGAAGGAATCTTAAGATATAGCAAAGTTATAGCCAACGTTAAATTTTCGTGACAAAATCTAAGTACAAAAATAGGCATAAGTATGACATTGACCTACACAATTTGGCGGCATCACGACCCTCTTGTCATAGGCAATACACTTTGAAGGTTTGATGAAGAAATCTTAAGAAATGGCAAAGTTATAACCAACGTTAAGTTTTCGTTACGGACGGACCGACAGAGAAAGCGATCCCTATGTATAGCCTTTTCTCCGAAAGGGCGACACAAAAAGAAGTAAAATAATTTAATGTATTTGTCTATTTCTATCGCGGTATCCTCATAGTTAAGTGTAACTTTATAACTTTATTTTGTGTTTGATCTGTATTCTGTAGCGAAGTTGTAGTATTTTGTACTAGATGCTTTAACGAGATGCTAATGGCGAAATCGTTGTCTTTAAATATACATGTATGTACACTTGGAAACTTTTCTAGCGCGACACTTTTTAAAACCAAATTATAATTGGTGCTGCTGTATGCTTTGGAGTACTGTGATAGGGGATACGTACGGTGCTTTCAAAATCATAACAATTTCAATAAATTCCACAGAAAATTTTGTTTACATACAAAACATTTACATGCAGAAATGCAAATGATTAATTTAAATACAAATTACCACAGTTACCTTTCACACTTTGTGTTTCGAAGGTTAAAGTGCAAATACATTTTGTGACTTTTATTTCTACAGTGATGTTTTATTCTGTTCATTTTGTTATACGTTATCATCAATGAAATGTAAATCAATTTCGATGAAGTGAGTATGATGCCTTTAACTATTATTCTCTCAAATTTCATCCACAAATAAGTAAAATAAATGCATTTGAACGGATGTCGGGTTTGAAAAGCCTCCAAGTGTGTAGTCATACATTTGTATATTATAGATGTGATGAGTGCCTTGTCCGTTGCCTTATCTCTTCGAGGGAGATTCATTCGAGGGAAACCGTTGTTATTAGAAATTAAAATGCAATAAATATGCTTGTTTTAGATCATTTCATCACGTTTTTGTGTTAAAAGATCTTGTTTTTGGCGTTTTCAAAACCAAACAACGGAAACGTGTATATGATATACACGTGTGTCATTGGTCACATACAGCAGACTGTATCAAAAATACGGCACCAGACGACAGAGTGATAAAGCCGCATGACAAATTGGCATAAAAACAAAGTTCAAATACTTAGATAGTCATTTAGAATACGCCTTATGACCATAAGTTTTACAAGAGGGAGCATGTAAAAAACCCGAGTGATTTGGTTAGTCCTTTAATCAAATTTCAAAGGCACAAACGTTTTAAGAGCCATTATTACACGTGGAGCCGCCATGGCGCAATGGTAGCGCGTTCGCCTCAGGAGCCCGGGGCCCCGTTCGATCCTCCCCCCCCCACACCCATGGTGTGTCCTTAGGCAGACCACCTTCCCTCTCTTGAGGGCCCACTGGAACCAGAGCGATTAATATAAGTTGTAAGAATTTGTTTTTCGTAATCGAGAATAAATAAATTAGTACAAACTATTACACGTGGACTGCCTGTAGTTAATATTGTTAAGAGTTCTTTTCTCGACGGGGGGATTTGCCTTGTCCTACATGACTCTTGTTGTGTTATGTTATTGTTTAATAAATATGTGTTATATTTGAACCGCTATAAAATATATTTAAGTTTCATATTTTTATTCGTAAAAGTAAAATGTAATCGTTCCATTTGATCTTCAAACTGACGCAATTCCCTGCTAAAGCACGATACAATCAGTACTTATCACTACTTTGGAAAGATTGATATTGTGTTAATTGTCATTTCCATATCCAACATGATCTGTCACTAATTTAATATCTTCTCATCCTATCTGCGTATTATTTGCAACATAACGAGAAATATGCATAGGAAAAGTCATTTATCACATCTCTTCGACAAAAAATCCTATCAGTAGCTTGGTTGCTTGAATTGAATGTATCTGAATAATTTACATTATAAAAGAAAATTTCCGTCAAACATCCATACTGTTATACATTAAGAAAAGTTTCCTACTTAAATACCATTGAATGAAGTACTATTTGTAAAAAAGAACAATATACTTATTCACATTAAATGAAATTCTAAATCCTTGTTTTGATCTAAATACAATATTTATTCTTATATCTACTGGACAGATCCATACCGCTTCTAATCACTAAAAATAAATATTTCCTTAGAAACTCCATTCACATTTTGATTGATTCTCAGCCAATTACATGAAGATGTTATTAAAGAGAAACGCAATTTCAAAAATGTCGACTTTGAGTTATCTGTTTCTATAGATTGATAAAAGAAATCTAGTACAGATATCCTATGATTGAAATAACAGAACGTTAAGTCACAAGCCTTGAAAGAAACGTCGTGGACTGATGTATTTCTTGTAATATGTTTTTGTCTGCAGAAAAAAATGTGACTAGACCACAATACAATCATTATAGGATTACCTTTCGCAGACAGACATAGATGGAAAATGTCTGGATGTGAGACATCTTATGGCAATTTGTTGAAGAAGATTAACAATTAATTATTTATCAACACTAGGCCAGATAAGTACAATACATTATCCGAGAATACTTGACATTCTTAGAAAGTGAAGCACCTAATTCCATTAAGGCTCCTGCAGTTTTGCATCATATTTATATTTGCATGAATTTATTTAATCTATCAACAGAAGTTTAACGGACTGTAACATGGACGAATAGGAAAGAGCTGTATTGGAATTGTATTAAAGTAATAGCTCTATACATGTGACTGCTATTTCAACTATACGAATAACAATGATCAAGTGATAAATTACCCTTTTTTTCTAAGAAATAAGTGCCGATGGTGAGTTTTTCCATCGGTTCCCATTTGTCCTCTGACTACTGTTCGTTAACATTTTTCTGCAAATGACAGTTCAAAAGACTGAACAGTTTACAGTTAAACTGAACAAGAATGACCTTAACACAACCTCTATGGTAGATGACTTGAAATTGCTGTAACCTGTCATGGGTTCGAACTCTGTAAATGACCATATCTCTTATGTGAAAGAGTTGGCAGTTTCTTATATAGGGTAGAGTTCTATTACTGGTTCTTCCCAGGTAGACTACCCGCCTGTACAATAACCAAAATACTGTAAAAGGAGCGTTAAACCATGGACTATGAATTAAATTAATCACAACCCCTTTTTTGCACCACAGGTGTCGACTTTATTGTACATCTTCTTCAGGTGCAGTAAATTACACGAATAAACATAGGTTTGAAATTTTAAATACACAGCCATCAGAATTTAGCTCTAATGTTGCTATGCCTACTGACAATGTTTCTGGAGATATGAACAGGTTGAATAAGGAAACGTTTAGGATTCACTCTCTTGATACTATACCCGAAGGGTCTCAACAACGACTTCCTTCTCAAAGTTGTACAGACGATGAATAATATTCAGTTCGGTATTTAATGCTTATATTTCGTCTTCTGCAGTATTATACATATCTTTACAGAAGATGTTATTAAAAAATATTTGTGAACACAATGTTGCATTAGCGAATTTCTCTTAAAACGCTTACATTTAAATCTTTTTAATACCTCTTTTACCTTCGCATTGTATAACAGCAAAACAGGTTTTCAATATACTATATAGTATACCTGTCATAAATACTTAAAGCTGCTCGCTCTCAGATTTTCGTAAACAAATAAAGTTCTTCAAACTGTATGTAAAAACGTATTTTAGAATATATAGTCATATAAAAGGGCTCCAGTATAAATTCATGTCACGTATATCTCTAAATTTAAAAAAATACGCTACCAAATTCAAAAGCATTGCAAACGCTTTTGAAATTTCAATATAGACATATAGTGTAGCGGTGCCGTGTAACCGACCTTTTCAATCGATTTCTGAAAATTCCTACCTAGATTTTTGCTTATTATTTTATTCTAGCCTTTAGTTTTATATTTATGAATAATAATTTTCATTTTTTTTGAAAAATACTTTTTTCAACAGTAACTGAGAGCGAACAGCTTTAAGCACCATACCATTCCACGTGACATTGTTGTAAAAATGCTCTTTACTCGTGATTACTGATTTAACAAATTACTAAATCTAGCCAATACTTAACTGATTTCAAAATCATATCTAGAAACCTGAATGTAATTAAAATTTCGCTTTTTGAGTAAATGTGTTGTTCTATGTAAGTAATGAAAACAGCTGTATTTTAGTCTTTATATACTTTTTAAGTAGGGAACATAAACCGCCAAACAATAGTTAACATGTGAAGGCGTAACAAGGTTTAAAAGAGGTAACGACCCAACTGTTTTGAGACACACCGCATGTTTGGTGTTCAACCCGTTTACAGTTGGACGCTATGCTTCCCTCTTTGATTGTGTCTGACGGAAGAGGGGGAGGACTCTGTGATGGGCAGTTTTTAAATCCCACTGGGACGAAACTGTTTTGATTTCTGTCCTCTGGCCTGTTTCGTCGGGCCCTTAAGGGTGTTTCTCTTGGTGCTCTGCCTTCTGCAAAGGCATTGAGTACATACGTTTTTTGGTTCTCAAGGTTTGCTTTTTATATATTTATACACGAGCATTTTTGTGTTTTACATACCATGCCTTTTGTTTCCATTGCGTGTGTTAGAGATTCACCTAGCAGGGATTACTTTTATTTACACTGTCCTGTGACTTTGGAACATGGTGGGGGGTAAGAGTGAGGTTGGGTGCGCACCATAAACCGGTTTAAGCTCCCCAGTGGTGTTTTTGCCACTGACCGTTCCAAGGCGGTGCCCCACTGTGTTCCTTTAATTGTTCGTTTTGTCCTCGTGTGTTTGCTTTGTGTGCTGGTGTGTGTTGGTGGTGTATGTGTGTGTGTGTGCATGATTGTGTGTGTGTGTCGTGTGTGTGTGTGTGTGTGTGTGTGTGTGTGTGTGTGTTGGTGGTGTGCACTTCTGGGTGCTGTGGGGTTCGTTTTGGGGAGGCCGGTTTTTGGTACGTGGCATTCCCTGTTTGATATTATTTTTGTTTTTTTGTTTGTTTGTTTGTATGCTAGTGTGTGTGTGTGTGTGTGTGTGTGTGTGTGTGTGTGTGTGTTGGTGGTGTGCACTTCTGGGTGCTGTGGGGCTCGTTTTGGGGAGGCTGCGTTTTTGGTACGTGGCATTCCCTGTTTGATATTATTTTTGTTTTTAACATGAAGTAACACAGAAAGGTAGAAAGGATATGTGGTAGCAACAGAAGAAACAAACCTAAAGGAGGAACAGATAAACGAAGAGACGAGATGAAATATGTACAGGTGTGCTCTGCTAAACAAGCGTAACACACCTTTTACCTGTACAACAACAACTTTATAAAGATTGCTGAATGTTTTACGGTACTGCAACATATTGTATAATGCTGATTGAACCGATGGTGATTGGAATGTAGAGCTTGAACGTCTAGGTTGAGCAAAATTAATTATATTATTCATGCTTTAGAAGTGATTTAATTTGACATCAGTTTTAGAGGGTGCCTCTTTAAAATGTAACATTAATCAGTCTCAGTACTTTGAATTCACCGTTTTGCATTTGATTAAGTTTCTTTCACTTAAATGATTTCTTTGGTCTGAATTCACTGCGATGCATCCCTCTACGCGTTGAATGAATAATACGCAGGTGTAGTCAAGAAAATCCTATAAAATGTTGGAATGGTTGTCGTAACATTGCATGCACTTATAAGAGAAATATGAATTTTTATTGTCACAAAATTCTAATGACTTTGAGCATTTACTGATACAGCAAAAAAACAAAAATAATATCAAACAGGGAATGCCACGTACCAAAAACGCAGCATCCCCAAAACGAGCCCCACAGCACCCAGAAGTGCACACCACACACACACACACACACACACACACACACACACACACACACAACACACACAATCATGTACACACACAAACATACACTACCAACACACACAAGCATACAAAGCAAACACACGAGGACAAAACGAACAATTAACGGAACACAGTGGGGCACCGCCTTGGAACGGTCAGTGGCAAAAACACCACTGGGGAGCTTAAACCGGTTTATGGTGCGCACCCAACCTCACTCTTACCCCCACCATGTTCCAAAGTCACAGGACAGTGTAAATAAAAGTAATCCCTGCTAGGTGAATCTCTAACACACGCAATGGAAACAAAAGGCATGGTATGTAAAACACAAAAATGCTCGTGTATAAATATATAAAAAAAGCAAACCTTGAGAACCAAAAAACGTATGTACTCAATGCATTTGCAGAAGGCAGAGCACCAAGAGAAACACTCTTAAGGGCCCGACGAAACAGGCCAGAGCAAGCCGCGAATTTACCACACTCACGCCATCAAGACATGATTACTGACTGCGTAACAACTGGCACGTCTTTGAAACCAGAGGCATAAATTTGATATACATTGATGTATTTACAGTCAAACTTTGTCACGATATGTCGATTAATAAAAGACGTTCGATTTTTTTCCAGAAACTGTTCGAACTGTCCCTCTTACTCATTATCTGAAGTTTTAAGCAAAGTAAAGTAACTTAATGGATAAGGAATATTTTCAAAACATATGCAACAGTTTGTATTTTGTGGCTTTGTAAATTTTGCAATTAACCACATTATCCCGGTTTGTGATAGCAACTGCTGAAATGGAATCACTAATGAGTCAAAATGTGCAATATTTACAAAGAGTTATTAGTCAAATAGCTTGAAATACAATATAAACGATATTGCATATAAACTAGTTATAGTCTGAGTGCTTGTCAGTAGGTCAGTTTGACTTAAGAGCTTGAAATACAATATAAACGATATTAGTTTATAGTCTGAGTGTTACGCTCGTCAGTAGGTCAGTTTGACTTAAGAGCTTGAAATACAATAAAACCGAAATTGCATATAAACTAGTTATAGTCTGAGTGCTTGTCAGTAGGTCAGTTTGACTTAAGAGCTTGAAATACAATAAAAACGATATTGCATATAAACTAGTTATAGTCTGAGTGTTACGCTTGTCAGTAGGTTAGTTTTTCTGAAGTGTTTAAAATACAATAAAAACGATATTGCATATAAAGTAGTAGTGTGATTGTTATGAAGCCGTTACCGTCGTTAACAGATGGTAAGCTACTGAGTTGTAGCAGTGTCTGTGTGTTGTGGAAAGATTGTTTTATATGCCAATAGCGAAATACAAACTAATCAGACTTGTGAAACTTTTACAGACGCTTCTAGAACTCTTATTAACACTAAAATGTTACAATATAAACACAGTTTTTGTAGTTGTTGCATGAGATTACTTGTAAAGGACGTGGCCTTCAAAGCAATGATTGCATATGGGCTAATTGAAAAGCCTAACAATTCCAGTGCCTTAAACACTTTGATTAATTGAAAGTTGTAATTCGAGTCTGCCAGTCTGCAAGACAACATGAATTTAAAGGAGAATATTTGTGGAACGCATCAAAGTTTCCCGGAAGAAAGTACAAAGAAGTACTATCATTAAAACACTTTTGACAAGCATTAAGCAAATGTCCATGTTCTTTCGCTACGAAAAAAGAATCTTTTTTACGATAACGACTATGTTTTCTAGGCTTTTAATTCTAACCATCACATAAGAATAGTTTCTCAAGCAAGGTCAAAGGATCGCTTTATACTTTGCACTTCAGTACAATAGGAACTACGTTTCGCTACGCAGAGGAACACCGGCTATTTGCAGTTTTCATACCTATAATTGTTCAGCTGACGATTCATATGAGCTCCAGTAAATAGGGTGACCCCCCCCAAAACCCCAAAAAAAAAAAAAAATTAAAAAAAAAAAAACCCCCCCCCCCCCCCCCAAAAAACACACAAACAAAAAAACAAAAAACAAAAAAAAAAAAAAAAAAAAAAAAAAAAAAAAAAAAAAAAAAAAAAAAAAAAAAAAAAAAAAAAAAAAAAAAAAAAAAAAAAAAAAAAAAAAAAAAAAAAAAAAAAAAAAAAAAAAAAAAAAAAAAAAAAAAAAAAAAAAAAAAAAAAAAAAAAAAAAAAAAAAAAAAAAAAAAAAAAAAAAAAAAAAAAAAAAAAAAAAAAAAAAAAAAAAAAAAAAAAAAAAAAAAAAAAAAAAAAAAAAAAAAAAAAAAAAAAAAAAAAAAAAAAAAAAAAAAAAAAAAAAAAAAAAAAAAAAAAAAAAAAAAAAAAAAAAAAAAAAAAAAAAAAAAAAAAAAAAAAAAAAAAAAAAAAAAAAAAAAAAAAAAAAAAAAAAAAAAAAAAAAAAAAAAAAAAAAAAAAAAAAAAAAAAAAAAAAAAAAAAAAAAAAAAAAAAAAAAAAAAAAAAAAAAAAAAAAAAAAAAAAAAAAAAAAAAAAAAAAAAAAAAAAAAAAAAAAAAAAAAAAAAAAAAAAAAAAAAAAAAAAAAAAAAAAAAAAAAAAAAAAAAAAAAACAAAAAAAAAAAAAAAAAAAAAAAAAAAAAAAAAAAAACCCCCCCCCCCCCCCCCCCCCCCAAAAAAAAAAAAAAAAAAAAAAAAAAAAAAAAAAAAAAAAAAAAAAAAAAAAAAAAAAAAAAAAAAAAAAAAAAAAAAAAAAAAAAAAAAAAAAAAAAAAAAAAAAAAAAAAAAAAAAAAAAAAAAAAAAAAAAAAAAAAAAAAAAAAAAAAAAAAAAAAAAAAAAAAAAAAAAAAAAAAAAAAAAAAAAAAAAAAAAAAAAAAAAAAAAAAAAAAAAAAAAAAAAAAAAAAAAAAAAAAAAAAAAAAAAAAAAAAAAAAAAAAAAAAAAAAAAAAAAAAAAAAAAAAAAAAAAAAAAAAAAAAAAAAAAAAAAAAAAAAAAAAAAAAAAAAAAAAAAAAAAAAAAAAAAAAAAAAAAAAAAAAAAAAAAAAAAAAAAAAAAAAAAAAAAAAAAAAAAAAAAAAAAAAAAAAAAAAAAAAAAAAAAAAAAAAAAAAAAAAAAAAAAAAAAAAAAAAAAAAAAAAAAAAAAAAAAAAAAAAAAAAAAAAAAAAAAAAAAAAAAAAAAAAAAAAAAAAAAAAAAAAAAAAAAAAAAAAAAAAAAAAAAAAAAAAAAAAAAAAAAAAAAAAAAAAAAAAAAAAAAAAAAAAAAAAAAAAAAAAAAAAAAAAAAAAAAAAAAAAAAAAAAAAAAAAAAAAAAAAAAAAAAAAAAAAAAAAAAAAAAAAAAAAAAAAAAAAAAAAAAAAAAAAAAAAAAAAAAAAAAAAAAAAAAAAAAAAAAAAAAAAAAAAAAAAAAAAAAAAAAAAAAAAAAAAAAAAAAAAAAAAAAAAAAAAAAAAAAAAAAAAAAAAAAAAAAAAAAAAAAAAAAAAAAAAAAAAAAAAAAAAAAAAAAAAAAAAAAAAAAAAAAAAAAAAAAAAAAAACCCCCCCCCCCCCCCCCCCCCCCCCCCCCCCCCCCCCCTTTTGCAATATTTTAAGGTCTGAATGCTGTTCAGTAGTCTCCTAACCTATCTACTCAATAAGTAAACTTTCCATCACCTGAGTTAATCAATATAGTCAAGGCTGACACAGGGCAGGATACCAGCTCATGTCAATAGAATAGGTGAATCATTGTATAAATAGAGATTATTGAAAATACAATTTAAAAGAGAGTAATTAGATGCTTTTTCTTATGTATAGCTATATGAATTATGCCATGGTTGTCTGGAATTAACATTTTATGTGGAAAAAAATATATAATTGCCTGACACTTGTGCAACACACTCCACTTATAATCAAATTCATAGAGCATTGAAAGACATTGAAAGACACTTAGATTGATATTGATTATTTAGATTGATATTGAATAATGTTGTAATGACTTAATGCAGTTTCTTTGCTGAGAAAGTTAATACTTCATTTATCAATGATGTTACAGTTCAATATCAATTAGCACATATACATCAGTATCTCAAATACTACCGTTGATTTAAATGTCTTGAGTGTTTACCGTTAAACGACGCCATCTATTAATGTTTCCATTTACACAAAGGCAAGTTCGGTCTCAGTGTTCTAAATGATTATATGCATATTATCATTTTGTATGAATTATCTAGACACATAAATATTTAACTCCTTATTGTTGTATATAAAATAGACGTGTACACAAGGTGTCATCTGATTCATATACTCTGTCATTTTAGCGTAGGAGGAAAGTCGTAAAAACGTTAAGAGACACGGAAGACATAATGATACGTTCAAGATTATCAAACGTAAGTTCCTGTGTGCTGTTCCTAGTTTAAATGTATATAACATGCATTGTGGTTTCAGTTACTAGAATATATTTGCAACTATGATAATATCTGACAATTTGGTGCATTAAAGAGAATATGTTTTTATACAATTCTAATAGTAGACAAAATTAATATTATATGTTATTAGAAATACTAGATAATTCTAGACGGCTACAGAGTATTAATATTATCCTGTCAAAGAAAATGCCCGTATCTTGGTACATGTTATTAAAAGAATCTAATAGATTTTCATGTTCATATTCAGTAAATACAGGACAGTATGTTCAACATTACGAGAACAGTTTCACATACAAAAATTCAGTTCGAGGTGGATTCTTCGCAAGTCAATATAAAAAAGGAAGAAGTTTACTGATCGCAAGGCCTGAACACGTCATTATGAGTTCGTTGACAATAACCGTGAGTACAAACTTAAAATTTTCAAGGATGGTCAAATGGAGACTATTTTTTCAAGTTCCATAGTGACAACAACCTGATGAAACTAGACCGTAGGGAATCTATCCATATTCATTCACATACACTTAAGAATGAAACAGTGTGCTTTTCACATCTGCTTATGTGTAGAATCAGCCCATTGATCGGGACATTACCTAAACTACTCGGAAAACGCGCAGTCTACGTCTTCAAATTTCGCTTCGGTGATGAAGTTGATGTCTGGTATTCAATCGTAAGCGTTTTACATTTTATCTCCATGATGAGGTAGTCTCGCGTGTATCGGTGCGTAGAAAAGAACCAAGGGGTCTATTCGTAAAAGAGCTAGGGTCTTGTACCCGGATTCCCTTGTATCTGCTTCTGTGTCTAAAATAAAGGACCACAATGGAAATAAGAGCTTGCTCTTTATTGTGTTATCCTTGCTACTTGGTGCTGAAATAAATACATACAAAAAATACATGTACAAATGTAAATGTTTTATGAATAGATAGAAATTTTAAGACTATGTCTATCTAAAAACAATATGAAGAAAACTGACTTTCGAAATATTTTTTCATTTGTGAATAATACATCTACAAGTGTGCTATCAAATATGAATCAATGAAGACGGCAAAAGAAAAATGCAAAGTCAACGGGTTTGTAACTCATCGGAACGTATTTGTAGTTCGATATATACGATTATTTTACGGTAAATTTTTCATTTTGGACCAGAATATATTTTTCTTTATATCCGAATATTCCTTATAACCGGTGTACGGTATAACTGTATATTTTTACATTAAACGAAGAAGGAAAGAAAGCGGACCAAAACAGTTCGCTATATACGGGGTTACGTTATATCCGGAGTCTCTATTTTCGGAGAATACTGCATCAACAATTTTGTTTTCAATAGTCGTTTTATAAGATATCAAACAATTGCCACATCAATGTTCACTATGCTCTTTATCCGGAAAGTGTAATTCAATTTTGTCTGTGTTCTCCTTCTGTTTCATTTAGCTTCATTATAAGGACGAGTGGTTTTTAGTATTTCTTAACGCTAGTACAAGAGTTTCCTTTTAACGATTGATTGGAGACAGTAATTTTTGGGGGAAAGTCTTTTCGAGATTAAAAGCGTTCAGTGAATTATTTCATCAATAACATAAATCTATGCTCATCATTTATTACGTTAACACATCTGAACTTCTTGTTATGTACTTACATTGTCAAGTTATGTGTGTCTGACTAAGCAAGAATTTTGATAAAATCACTGTTAGTCAGAAAGCTTCAGATAGTAACAAATAAATAGAGGATATTTGTTTGTTTTGAGTGGATATGGAATATATCTCACCGAAAAGTGATACAATTGTAATATTCTCGAGTTACAATGTGAAAATTGTATCGCTTTGAGTTGAGATATATTCCATATCCACTAAAACAAACACAATTTCTTATTATTTTATGCGAAATATTAAAACAAAAGCAAAAATATGTATATGCACTATTTTAAAAAGTAGTTCCGGCAGACCTATATCACCAACACTGTGACTGATATGAAATCTATATCATCACTCTATATTTCACTGATATAACACAGTATTTCATTAGTTAGCATAAAATAAAATGTTTGTTTTGTTTTTGTTTCAAAGGAATCGATGTATTCTTATATACACTAGAGCTATTGTAATATATTTGAATTGTATGTAGACCTGTTGTTTGAACTATTCTATGAGGAACCGAAGAGAACAATCAGTATGTAATAAAACAATTTGGAAGTAACGTTGTTTAGTTCTTTACAAAATTGTTCAAAATATAAGCAGAAGTGAATTACTTGTTGGTTTCTTTAAGAATAAGAAATCATGAGTATAACGCATCTCAAAGTATAACGCATCTCAACGTATAACGCATCTCAAAGTATAATCTTCTCAAAGTATAATCATCTCAAAGTATAACGCATCTCAAAGTATAATCATCTCAAAGTATAACGCATCTCAAAGTATAATCATCTCAAAGTATAACGCATCTTAAAGTATAACGCACCTCAAAGTGTAACGCATCTCAAAGTATAAGCATCTCAACGTATAACGCATCTCAAAGTATAACGCATCTCAAAGTATAACGCAAAGTATAACGCATCTCAACGTATAACGCATCTCAACGTATAACGCATCTCAAAGTATAATCTTCTCAAAGTATAACGCATCTCAAAGTATAACTCATCTCAAAGTATAACGCATCTCAAAGTATAACGCATCTCAAAGTATAACGCATCTCAAAGTATAATCATCTCAAAGTATAACGCATCTCAACGTATAACGCATCTCAACGTATAACGCATCTCAAAGTATAACTCATCTCAAAGTATAACGCATCTCAACGTATAACGCATCTCAAAGTATAACGCATCTCAACGTATAACGCATCTCAAAGTATAATCATCTCAAAGTATAACGCATCTCAAAGTATAATCATCTCAAAGTATAACGCATCTCAACGTATAACGCATCTCAAAGTATAACGCATCTCAGTATAATCTAAAGTATAATCATCTCAAAGTATTACGCATCTCAAAGTATAACGCATCTCAAAGTATAACGCATCTCAACGTATAACGCATCTCAAAGTATAATCATATCAAAGTATAACGGTTCAGCAGAGTACAAATAATCACATTTGAAAATTTGGGTTGTAAGTTTTTTAAAATAAGTATTTCAATTTTGCTTGGTGTTAGTGATGGTCTCCAATCAAAGCACTACTTCTTGGTATCTGTTTACGCATAAAAGCAATGCCAATATCAAGTCGTAAATCAGAGGGAAATAAATTACCTGCTTGATAGGTTTTGACGATAAATTAAAGAGAAGCAATGGTAAAGGCCAGTGAAAAACACAGTTGGAGCGAATCACATTTTCAGAATGGACTCATATTTTAGTTGCTACGGCGACAGAAAATATAAATAAAAGCTATTCCTGGTTAATAATGCTTTGGCTATGGTATTTACATTTCAAAGATAGATAAGAATAAAAGAGGTCTGGGTCAGAAACGAAATTCTCCGAATCATGATCAACATGCTATTCAAATTCAGCTTTGACAAAGGCAAAGGACGACTGATTCATCTTTGTTAAACATAAGACGCATTTGATGGTCATACAAGGTCACTAAAATGGCCGTAACAGTAGTAGTAGTTTTGTTTTCCCAGTGCAACTTACAAACAAAACTGATAATTGTTTCATATCCTAGTTACCTATATTGTAAGTATGTATAATACAAATGTTGTACAAATAATGCAAATATTGTTGCACAGGAAAGTCTTAAACTTACTTTAATATACATGTACAAACACCACATTTGAACTGTCAAACAATGTGACCGATGATGTACTGTTGGTGTTATTCATTAAAATGAAGAGAGAAAATGTAGACGGTCCCTGTATATATATCTACTCTATGTAACTGTTTTCGCCTATTCGATTATCAATATATAAGGTTCCGCACATTACACTGCAATATTAGGTAAAAAAGTCTGTATCTACAATCTTGTCATTTTTCAAATGTCTCATTTTTGCTGCTTAATACCGTCACCAGACAACAATCTAACCAGAGGTTGCCTTACCTGTCTCTGACTCGATCTTTTTAATAACGAATCTAATATATGTGAATTATTGACTTCGCAAGAACGATATTAGCTAGACATCCATTACATTTGTATAAAAGGACAATTAAACACCTGAATATAATTGAAGAGTGGTTTCATTCTTTCGCCTCTTTTAAAGGAAATATTTTATATCTGTGACAACATTATCAAGTTTAAGAAAAAGACGTTATCTTACGGTGCCATTGATACATTTTTTTATTTCGTAATTACAAAATACATTTCGAAATCTTATTTCGTTTATATGAAATGTTATTTCGTTTTTTACGAAATCTTATTTCGTTTTCACGAAATGTATTTCGTAATTACGAAATAAAAAAATGTATCGCATGTCACTTCATGGGCACCGTATTATCTTAACTAAATGAAATTTGAAATATCGGCTCGTGAGCTCCGTTTGTTTTTTAGTTTTGACATAAATTGTATGAAAGGAAATAACTTTGCCACCAGTTTACGAGGGTCAGTCACAAATAGCTGAGCGCGTACAAGTATTGTATATTGTATAACTGTATATTAGATTACTTACTTTTTTAAGTCCTTCAAAATATCACCAATGATGTCGAGGACGACGCTCTTCGTGACTTTATGACGATTGTTGGCTACGAGAATTGATATTCTCCCTCGTTCAAACAAACTCGATGTTCTAGCTATTGGAGCGATTCCTGTTGGGCTTAATTCTGTGAAATATAATGTCAGAAGGGCTCTGTCTGGTGAAAAAGCTATGACGCCTTATCGTTCAGAATGAGCGGCATGCGGTCAAGTAGTGGTTCTTGGGGTTTACGGCTTATTGCTCGGCGAAGAGTAGGTCTCTCAATACTTTTCACAATACTCCTTATTGATTGCTTGACCTTATGGCACCCTATGTGTAGTTAAGACAGCACGAAAATCATAAACGAATATCATTGAAATCTTTGGACAGTTCTGAATTCGCCGATATTTGAATGGTCTTGGGAAGCTTGGAGTTTGCCTTCTGCTTGATGAAATTCTCTTACCGATCTTGTGATTGTGCTGTAGCCAAGTACTCCTTCAGGGCCAACTTCTTGTAGCGGTTGCATTATTGCCTTGTAGTCTTTCCGAGCTTTGATTCCATCTTATGTTTGCAATTTGTTCTTTTTTCTATATGTTTGTATATACAGTATGTCGTAATTTCACTCTACATCCCCACGCAAAGTATGCTCGACAAAATGAACTAACATTGTTCAAATAAATATCAAGCTGATACGTCTGATATTAGAAAAGTAATGAGGGTTTGCTCAGTTATTTGTGATAATATAGATGTTAATTAAGAATTCGAGCGGACTGTTTTCGACCATTACTTTACCCTATCTCGTAACAGGCTCAGTCGTTGAGCTCTTACATTTTGGTGGCAAAAGGAGTTACTTTTGTGAGAAAGTTTCGATAATCACAAAAGAGAACAAATAGTTGTAAGCGGGCAAAGAAAAGTTTAATGAGTGAGTGTCAGTCTAGAGAGGTACATCTATAATGTTCTACAATTTTGTTTAAAGCCCCATATATACGCATACATAGAATACTAGCTATGAATTCACAGATAGAGTAAATATATGTAGTAACTGTGTTCTATTTATTCGAACACGTATACATTTTTATTTTCTTTGTCCCTTCGTCATGAAAAAAAATCATAAGGCGTTCTTTATTTTTAAAATGTGATTGTACAAGTTCTGCCCAATATATATATCATGTACTTTCGATTTGAAAAGCAAACTTAGGAATGGTTTCTTTTATGTACAAATTACTGTCAATTTTGCCGGTAAGTTTTCTTTCTTGGTAGCATATAGAAGTTTAGTTTATGTGTGTTGATGAGACAATTTTAAATGCCTTAGCAGTAGCAGTTAAAGAGTATTTATTTTCAAACGCTTTTGTTTAAATTTTTCGTATTCAATTGGACTTGAACTTCAGGTTATTCAGGTGAATTTTCGAAAAAGAGTATTGTTTTGTTAACTATTATCCGGATAGGTGTAGAACTATGTAATAATCAACTGTATAAATATATACATTATGTTACATTAACTTATAATCACTTATAATATCTGTATCACTTGTAATACGGCTTTAAACTCTACAATAACATACAGAGGAAAATTAATATAACGTTTTTACGTTTTCTTGACGAAAACTCCTCCCAGTTGTTTGATTTCTTATCTCTGTAATAATAAATCGAATTTGCCTGAGACACCCAACATGCTTTAAACTAGGACATTATAATAAGTTTATTGAATGATGTAACATTTGATAATAAAGGCAATCTCCTTTCCACATTCAAAGACATTCTTAATCTTTATATTGATCTAAATACAAAGTTTATTTGTCATTTCACTGTTTGCAATATTCTGGTCTATACCGCTTCTGAACACTGGAAAAGAAATATTCCTTTAGAAACTCCATTCATATTGTGATTGATTCTCTGCCAATTACATGAAGATGTTATTGAAGAGAAATGCAATTTCAAATTGTCGACTTTGAGTTATCTTTTTCTATAGATTGAGCGAAAATTATTACAGAAATCTTAGGGCTGAACATTATAGAACCTCTAACTAAAAGTGGATAAGTCATTGTTCTTTTATACATGTATTTCTGCTTTCAGAAAACCAGTACATTGGAGAATTACCTACGACAAACAAAAGCAAGTTATAAGTGTCTGAATATCAAACATCTTACAGATTTGAATTCAATAAAGGCTTTAGTTTTGCTGAAATTTTATTTCTCCACAATTGTTGAAGATATAAATCTTTCTTTTTATGTTTAGAATATATGCTAACCTATAGAAATAGGTTTGGAAAGGCCTTTTCGTATTCTACACAAATAAAACAAAACGGTGCTTGTGGTGCTGATGGTGCTCATTAACACAACAAATAGTTGGTAAATAGATATAAAATGTTTCTTAACTACTATATTTTAACAAGGCTCAATGCTAGGGCAATACTTTTCTATCCCAATATTTTATATGCATTTTGTCATTACTAAACCAGATTACGAACAATACATTATCCGAAAGTATTTGAAATTCTTACAATGTAAACCACTCTCATTCGAAAACGTACTTCAATTATGGTCCTGCGGTTTTGCATTTGCTCTATCAAAGCTACACACACAGCAATTGACTAGATTTAAGTTTTGTTGGCATCAACATAAGATTTTAATCCGTCAAACAGCGAGTGTTTAACTTGAAGCAGCACCGACAACGTGGAGCCGGTTACCATGTTGCCGTGGTAGTCAAAATGAAAAACTTTAACCTTTTGTCAGTGTGACTGGAAGGTAGTACCTTGATGTGGTATTGAAAGCATTGAAAAAGTACTAAGAAAAACGTCGCCCAGTCACAGGCTTCAAAAATGTTCGATAGTACCTTCGTAGTATACTTTAAATAGCTTTCGCTTTCCGGAAATGGATCCAAATACTAAAATTGAGCATTTCTAGCCAGACTCGTTTTAGTCAGTTTTTAAGGTTACAAAGCACAATACACAATACATTTCGAATACCCCTCGTATTGCAGTGTTCATGTGTTATTTCATCGATATTATATTATCCTGCATGGTTTTCTCTACACATTAACAAAGCAGAAAAGTTATCTCCTTGTACAAAGGTTAAGTTGCAAAATTTAGAATAAAGAAAATGAAATACAAAGCCGAACACATGAGATCACATTCCTCCCACAATTTAGTATGGTATCGAGCATTTTTATAATATTTAACTGTTCGAGGTTGCTTAACTTAAGAATCACATTACTTCATATATGTATTATATATGGAATGCTCTTCTTTCACGGAAACTAGTTTTTCATCGTACCAGGTTTGTTCAATGTTCCAGTACATTTAAAATTTATTCTTAGAAATCTTACAATCATTACAAATTTCATGTTTGAGTGGATCTTTCATAATATGTAAATGACAAATGTATTTGTATCATAGTACATATTAAAGCTGCTCGCTCTCAGATTTTGGTAAAAAAATAAAGTTCTTCAAACTGTATGTAAATAACGTATTTTAGAACATATAGTCATATAAAAAGGCTCCAGTATAAATTCCTGCCACGTATATCTCTAAATTTAAAAAAATACGCTACCAAATTCAAAAGCGTTGCAAACAGACATATTGGTACAGAAGTGTGGAATACCATTAAGCCACCATTATAACAATAAATTATTAACTAGAAGGGGAAAAGAAAGGTAGTGGAAGGGTAATTCTACACACATAAACAAGATATTCATGTAATAGACACAACATATCTATGGCTACCATTTGAAATTACACAATATATCATGTATATCATATATGCCGCCAAGCAATCACACAACGGTCAACTTAATTAAACTATATCGTATATGTCGTTTATATAAATATATAATTCTTTACCTCTATCACTCAAAATTTCACTTTCGCTGATTTTCGGTTTTGTCAAGAGCATATTAAAATCAAAACGACAAACTGCATAATATATGCATATTCATTATGAAGTGCATGGATACTGTAACAACATTTTAATAACGTGGCTTTTGAATATAGAATACAGGCACTCACTATATACAATTAACCATATTTCCAAAGTAAGTGATCGTAACTGTCTGAAACCACTGAGACAAAATCATGGATGATCCTGGTAGCAGAATTACATATTCCTTCAGTGGATCTATGCAAAACTCTAGTTATTTCATAGAAACGCTGCGTAGACATTGTATAGTTGATCCCTACTGACATTGTTCAAATGATGCCTCTAGCGTATAACTTGGCCCCGCTATAGGTTAACATATATGTAAATACTGATAACCTTAAAAATATTTTCTTGTTAAAAACCACAAGGCCAAGACTTTTGATCATTTGTTTGTCACATTGTCAGTGGTACTCCCTGAAGTATATTCAAATCATGCCCATGGGGTCAACATTGACACCGCAGGGGTTTACCTTGTTTTATATAAAGTAATATATATATATATTCTTTAAAAAAATCATACCCCTTGGGTCCAAGGCGTCACTGAACCTATTGACATTCTTTCTAGTTTTCAAGCTACCAGACTAAATTTAAATTTATATGGATAGTCTTTGATCTTTGACCTTGGCTAACCTTGATCTTAATCTACTGACCTACTTTCTGTTTTTGAACCTACGTCAATGCAAGGGTTCGGCCCGTTACTCTTCACGTACATAAAGGAATACAAACGGCATCTTGCTGGTCTAAACGTAGGCTAAATGTTGCATTATTTTCCTGAGATAAAGCCAAAAGATGAAATTGTTTTTTAAGATATAGGTAATTAAAAAATGCCTTGAATGTCAGATCTTACTATCCTTATCCTAATCAAGGGTAAAAAATAAATTCACAGTTTATAAAATAGTGCCAAGTTTATTGCAAGTGTTTGCATATTCAATGAATCTTCTTGTCCATCTAAAGTATAGATGATTTGTAACCTTTTATGTAATGATTGCATATGAACAAATTGATAAACCAAACAAGTCCAGTGCTTTAAACACTTTTATTAATTGATAGTTGTGACGCGAGTCTGCCAGTATGCCAGACAAAATGAATTTACAAGAGTATTTGGTGTAATGCATCAAAGTTTTCTGGAAACAAGTAGAAAGAAGTATTATTATTAAAACACTATTACTAAACGTTAAGCAAATAACAATGTCAATTCCCTAGGGGGAAATACTTAATAAGTTGAAACTAGGTCAAAGGACCGATTGGGAAAGTATTAAAGGTGATATACCGAATTTGAAATACTGGCTGATATCAATAGAGACTTCAAAAAAGAAATCGTTGTAAACTGTACAATTTATATGAATACATTGGACTGTGGGTATCTGGAGGTTTTATTTTTTTTAAAGTGGAATAAAATTCGGTAATTATTTCACGCTTGTTCAAAATCCCACTTGATAATCGACTGGTGAGAAGCATTGAAATGCCATTTAATTGTTACTGATTTATCTTACTCTGTAATATCCTTGTCATGTCGAATTGTGTTGTTAGTAAAAGAACTTCATTTTGAGTTTTTCCTGAGAAAGATTATACTTCATTCAGCAATGATGTTACTGGTTTGTTTTCATAGTGATTCCGTTTAATAGCTTAGTTTCCAGTTTGTTTATATAATGTCAAAAAAACAATCGATGATACAATAGAAGATCGACCGTGAAACTGTCCTAACTGCTAGTGTTTCAATAAACACTGAGCCAAGTTTTGCGGTCAGTACTCTTAAAACTTTTCGCTCTCAGATTAACATATTTTAGAACGAATCATCAAAAGGTTCAATTATATGTTCCCGTAAATTATTTCCTATTTTATAGACATTACACTATACAGAAATTATAAAGCGTCCCAAACGCTTTTGAAATTCCAGTATAAACATATTATAGTGTGGATTGTTTTGCAGACTTTCACTTGTTGATTCTCGCCAATACTCTTACATTTAATGTTGTAGTATATTATATAGGAAATATTAATTTATTCACCGATCTGTGAACGAGAAGCTTTAAAGAAACTGTATAATTCCGAAATGGGAATACGTTTTTCACAAAAAGCAAACATTGCTTAAAATTACGTGTATGTGTACACATCTTTTATAGAAAACTTATGCACAAATTTTATTATAAAATCATGTAAAGCTAAATATAACACAACTACGTAGCATCATATACCAGTATTGACTCTATTGTTTATACAACCTTACAATGTCACGGATGCTGCTGTAAATACGAGTATCTTCGCATCTTTTAGCACAGTTTTGTCAACAAATAAAATGATCGTATTCAGTTGTTCTATAACTCCCATCACAACCGGTCAGAAAAGCGTTGCTAAAACATTAACAAAACTTCGCTAATTTACCGGCGAGTATGTCCGAATGCACGAGGTAACAGACACTGATACTTTTAACAATACTCCAAATATTACACATTGATGGTAGACATGATGTGTCATGTGTTGCATGTGACAGTCATGATTTCTTTTATGATATCCAGGTTTGACATTTTCGGGGAAATGAACCTGTCACTTTTCCATTTCTAAATCTCTTCTTTGCCAGACGGATTATGAATTTATTGATGGATTCTATATCTGACAGTATATTTGATAATAAGTTGAATGACACGATATCGAATATGGTTGATATAAGAGAACAAGTTTTTCCGGAATACAGATAATGAGAAGGATACTAGTAATGCATTTCAATGTGACGATCAGCCATTTCAAGATAGATATAAATCCAATTATAGAGTTGGTGTATGTTGTTTATTTTTTAAAAAAGATGTTCTGTATGCATTAAACTGGTCTAAATCACTAATGTACACTTAATAAGATACTATTTTATGTATTTCATTTGAAATCAGCTAAAATTGTGAAAAATAGCTAGAAAGTATCACATTAATTAAAGTTTGTTATGAATTCAGAAAATGATAAAACATAAAAAGTGGTTCCTAATACTACTAAACACAGAAGTCACAAACAGGAGACTATCACGCCCCAACTCGACTCAGCCGTGCATGTGCATCTTTTTGAATTTGTTCTCTGCCTATTGCTTTGTCTGGTAGTTTGTGCATAAAGCTTCGGTATAAAGGCGATTGGTTTTTGTAGTTTTCTTACACGCTGATACAAGAGTTTCCTCTTAATGATCAATGGTAAAGAGTATCTTTCGGGGAAATTGGATTGATTGTGGCGAATTTATAAGCTTTCTGTGAATTATTTCAACAATAACTTACATTAATGCCACACATTTATTTAGTCCACACTTCTAAAACTTATTGCTTTGTATTTATGTTTGTCATGGTTACTGTGGCTGACTAAGCAACAATTTTGGTGAAATCAGTGTGTGTCAGACAACATTCGAATGGTAGTGAATATACACTTAACAGGTTTAGAAACGCAAAGTTTTCCCCTGTTGAACATTTTTATTTGAATGAAGCTATTGTTTTTATTTCTATTTAAGTCATTTTTTGCGATGAATTATTGAAACTTTCACAATAATTCAATTTTATATTGTTTTTGTTGTGTATGAAATTTGAATAAATTTGAAACACGATAACACTGTTAAAATAAATATTTTGTCACTTTTGCGTTTCTAAACCTGTTGAGTGTATATTTGAATTGTATGTGGAATACCTAATTGTATGTGGAATACCTAATTGTATGTGGAATACCTAATTGTATGTGGAATACCTAATAACCAATTGTAAGAGTAGTCGAAGGAAACATTCGGTATATGATAAATGACCAGAAAGTGAACTGGTTAATAACTTTATAAAATTGTTTAAAATATAAAATGAAGTAAATTGATAAAAAATAAGTATTCTGTTGATTTCTCTAAGAATGGGTTGAGTATAATCCATCTGAAAATATAACCGTCATTATTTTTTTTACAACGAAATATTTGCATATTGTGTGCTGTTAGGGATGGTCGAGGACTAATGTTTTTTTGGCTTCCGTTTCAGACGGAATTGCTGAGCAACACTTCTAGTCTTTGGCGCAACGTCAAGGTTAAATTCATCATTTGTCCGACATGTTTATGTGCAGACGACAGACTAATGAAAAACATTGTTAAAAGCCAGTGAGAGCATAGTTGGAGCAGATTACATTATTTTATCAGAATAGACTAATATTTTAGTTGCTACGGCGAAAGGAAATATAAATGAATGATGTTTCTGGTTATCAAAGTTTCGGATATGGTACTTAAATTGGGTTTTATGAAGCCAATATTTGGATGGTTAGATATTTAAGAATGTCCTCATATTGCCTAGAACATTAGAACGATTACATATAGCGGTTTTATCTAAACAAGTTAAGTACAAGCTTGATCATTATTTTGTTTTAGATTTTCGAGGTTTAAATCAGAGGTCAGTCAGATTTCAAACCTTCAGTGTCTGGAAAGTCTTGATGTTTCATGTTATAATGAATACAACAAACAACATGAGTACAGTAAAAAGCATTTTGATAGAACAAGATTTGTCAGAAATCCGTTACAAATTGGAATAACAGTGTACTGAACTCTCCACATATAAATTTATTCACTCCTAGTTCGTTTCTTTTTACTTAAGCATTTGAATAGTTATACCGGCATGAAGGAGACAAGAGGATAAGAGTAAACACGCAATAGACCTCTTTGTCATTGTACATTCAGCTCACTAAATATACAAAAAAACAGAAAATAAACTGACAAATTTGACGTGATCACTTGACGTATAACCAAAGGCCAGTCACCTAAATATTCATTAAGAAAATGTGTTATTTAGTCAGATGACAACTCCTTTTGTACGTGACTTTAATGTACTGGAACAAAATATTTGAACATAACAGCTGCTGTGAGTTGCACGATCTCCTTATTGATTTGAATTAATTATACTCATTTTTGTTTTCCTGACACAATGAGTGTTGTCAGCAAATTGGTTCAAACCTAGTCGTTAATAAAATAATATGTAAAATATTAGTTTAAGATTGTTCTATATCAATCGCAAGTGGCAAGAGGTAAAATTTGCAAACAAAATTGTTATGTTTGTTATTGTTTTTTTTGTTCGATTTTTCAGGAGTTAAAAGATACTTTTAAGGTGGGGGTGGGTGGGGTTGTATACTGGATTCAGCTTGGCTGTCTGTCCGTCCTTCTATAGACGGAATCTTGAGGACACTAAATCTTTGAAACCCCAGGTTAGAAATTTATGATAAGAACCATGACTATTTGATTATTGGCTATGTTTCCGGTTGCTAGGTCAAAGGTTAAGGTCATAGGGGCTCGATGTAATAAAATCTTGTGGACGTTAAATATCCAAAACCCCTGTTCAGAATTTAATGATACTTCACATAATTGATATGTACCATGCATAGTTGTGCATGGTTTATGTTTGGGGTCACTAAGTCAAAGGTCATGTTTACAGGGGCTTGAGATAGTAAATCATGTGGGCGCTAAATCTCCAAACCCCTGGTCAGAGTGTAATGATACTTCACAGAAGTGATAAGTACCGTGCATAGTTGTGCATAGTTAATGTTTCAGATCTCTAGGTCAAATGACAAAGAATTTTTTTCATTCAGCAGAGTCAAGTTATTTTACTGATTTCCTAAATTAAATTTTACGCACTATTTTCCGCTTATTCTGTTAGCTTTATCGGATTTGCCACATCAACCGTTTTCTATTTTTCTATTTAGACAAGAAATTAGTTATAAAACGAGAACAACTATTTTTTCTCCGTTCAATTCAGAATTTTTGTTCAATTACACAAATGCATTTTGTTTTGTTCTTACTAATGAATATTGAATGCAAATTTAGAGTGAAATTTTCAGTAGAAGAATGCAGGCAAATTTCAAATAAACTGGTCATGTGTTCAAAAGCTTTGTGTCTTATTTACTCAGATATCCCTATAGTTCTAAAACAAAGATTCTCAGTATTAAGAGATTTTGAATAAAACTTGTATTGTTTTAACTGAGATGACAGCGAACATGCTTTAAGATGATTCTTTCCATAACATTTCTTACACAAGGTATGCAGCAAATACAAATGTATGCTTGTGGTTGTCAAGCAATGATCACCCATTTTGTTTACTTTCGGTCATTTTCCCAAGCCAGTGCTACCGACTCCTCTTGATAATAGATTGACTAGAGTATAAAAAGACAAAGAGATTGATATTGACTTAAGTTTTAGTGTCTCATTTCATCAAGACCGTTAGCTCTGCTGATAACCAATTTAGTAAAAACAGCTAGAATAAATTCCTGTTTTGTGATAGCTCTGCAATGTCAGTGTGTGTCTTACCGAGGAGAAACTTCAGTTTCAATAATGCGTTTACTAAGTATTTCCTTTATCATTGCCAGGCATGTATTAGTGGCGTAATAATGTCAGTTTAAGTTATTCATCATTGGTGTGTATGGTTTACAATGCATTGTAATGTTTTTAAATGCTCAGTCTTGTTTCAGTTGTTACAAATTTTGAAAAAATAAACACAAATACCTGATTCACTCTTCATTGTGTATTTCTTTCTTCGTATACCCTTGCATCTACTTCAGTTACTTGCATCCCAACGCATATTTTATTAATTGGAGGAATATTAATACCTTAATGAAACAGGACCTTATACATTTACCATTTTTTGTATTGTAAACCATTGTATACCCTAACAGGAAAATGCCATTGAGAACAAACCTGTCACAATCAAAGTTTTTATTTTATTTCTCTTTTTTTCTGTGACTGCTTAAAATCTGCCACCAGACGAAATTTTGACCGTTTGATAGAACACTTTTTCTGGCGATATATTCTTGATAACAAATTAAGTGTGTCTTATTGTTTTCTGTCTAAACATTTTGATAAAGCCGTTCTGAAAAATAAGCCACCAATTTGTTGCAATGGAAATGCACCTGAAAATAAGCTGGATTGGAAAATTAGCCGCCAGTAATATCTATAGACAGAACAGGGATAAAACTGTGAGAAAGAAGAATATTGTTTATAATGAAATAAAAATGATAAAAAAACGTTTACTGTTATAGTCACATTAAACTTAACTAAAATGAGATCAAATATTTTCAAAAGATAAAATTCCCACTGAAATTAAAAATCCATTCTATTTACTGTAGTCTTAGGATTATACTAATTTATTTTAGCTCGATTGTGAAGAAAGCTTGTGGCTTATTGAGTCGTTCTCGAGTCCGCTTCCTGGAAAAACCAGTACTGGTGTCATATGAGTAGATACGGTCGTGACCCCAGTTGGGTTCTAACCCGCAACCTCTGGGATGAGCGACAGATACCTTAACCTCTACACCATCGCTCCCCTACATGCCTATATCAGTATGAATTATACAGCCGTTTTTATTTTCTTGCGCTCTAAAAGTACTTGAAAAGAAGGTTTTCTGGTAAAAACACCGACCTGGAAAATAACCATCAAGTCTTTTCGAAAATGAAAACCGCGGCTTATTATCGAGATAATAGGGAATTAACACATGTCTACCATGTTTTCAGAAAACGAAATTATTCAATAGAGGATCACAAAAGCCACAAACGAAAGGAAGATTTGAAAGCAGGCTTATGGCATTCAGACAATATTTTAAAAATCACTAAATCTTATACAGAGAAAACTGACACAACCTTCTGGCAATAATGCTGGTTAACGAATGAAGAAGGCTTAAAATTATCTGTTACAATATCGGCCACACAAAAACTCAAAACCAGTACAGAAACCAAAAGTGTTATGACAAGCGTATCTTCGATTACAGAAATTCTCGTACATGTAATTATATGATATCAAGCGCGTTGTTTCCGGAGGACTTATATATTAATGGGTATTTAGCAGACTCTTTCATAAACAACGAGTTTAGTTGTCCATACTTTTAGACAGTTTGTACAGTGCATACTTGAATAAAACGTCTTTGTATCTCTTCTTCCATTTTCAACGAAGTCTAACATCACTGACGATTATATCTAAAAGGTAGTTTATTAAATATCCTGTGTTAATGTGTTTACCTATTAAAATTCGTTTTATTCAGCAGCGAACTATCAATAATATCTAGTGAAAGAAACTGTATGACATTCATTTAATTATATTCATTAATGTCTAGCTTGCAATGAAAGGATATTGATACTATGAAAGAGATTTGTGATTTCGATGCTATGGCAAAACCTCATAATATTGCAAATAAATACAGACACGACACAGGGAATTCCCTAAGTATTCATATTTATTTTCACAATATACATTTTTTCCAGACCAGTTGTCAGTTTGATGCTCAAATCCGTTGATAGTAAAACACCTAGTGCGGCAAATACGCAGACAGTCTGAATGTTAACGAACTTTTGAATTAAGATTATCATAAGCACATTGATAAACAGAGGAGATTGTATGCGGATGAACTGTTGCTTTTTTATATGATAGGCTTTGTATGTTGGTTTATAGCTAATGTCTTCTCGAAGCGATAAATCTAAAAGAAAAGAAAATTATGCGCACTTCTATTAGAGACACACCATAGGCTACGTGCAATTTTGAATAACTGATCTACTGTAAGTAACACATTAGTTGAAAGGATTGCCACAAAGTTTCAGGCAAAGCTATCAACAATGTTCTTAGAATTAGCAAAATTAGGACATGCTGCAGTCTTGTTAAATTTTTGGATGAATAGCGATTTTTCAAAGGTCATTAAACTGGCACATTTAGCACTAAAGAGACATTTCTGATATATCTTTTCATGATAAAATACATTTATTCATATTTTAAACGATTATGCATTTGTAGTGAATAATATGCTAGATGAAAGGTAAGCTCATTTGAAATTCATTACTTGATGGGTATTACTATATTTTATGATATTGTGACCATTTTGCTACACCAAGTTCTGTGACATAGTAGAGAGACGATTTCTGATACTGGAATATATCACGGATCAAAACCATTGTCTATAGACGGGTGCAATTTGGCAGTTCTGAATTTGTAATTGATTCCTTGAAACACTTCTTAAGCGCTCGATTAAGTTTTTTGCATCTCGGAATTAATTCCTTTAATTCAAGATTTAATTTCTTGCAGAATTACTGTAGTCACGTGACCAGAAACTTAGCGCTTAGCAGCTTAATCGAAACGAATTGGATGCATAGTTTTTATATTATTTCATTGATAGTTAAGTTGATAAATACTTAGCACAAAAATTATTATTCATTTCTATTTGTTTACGAAATAATGTAAAATTGGCGAAATCACATAAAACTGCTTTTGGCAAAATATATAAGGGAATGGATCCTAATTGAACGTTTGAACCCTGTAGTGAGAACAGTGCTGCACGATATTAGAGCTCTTTATTCACAAGTTAAAACAGTTATACTCTTAAAAATATGTAGAATGTGCTCGGTTACTACCGGAACTACTGCTGAGGTTGGATGCCCGTGACCTTTGCCCTGAAGTTCGCGGAGGTCTGGCAGTTGTTATGTCTGGCTCTCAATAAGTTCCAATCCATGACGGTCCGTTTAAAGAAACAGATTTTGTATTATATTACTGATGGATCATTTAAGCCCCGCTAGACCTAGCGTTACTGTGAACAATTGGATGATCTGGCACATCAACAATACCGCTGCTAATCTGCAGCATGATGAGCCTGGCTAGTGTTGCAAATATTCCCACCCTAGGTCAAATATCATCTTAGTAACACACCCACCTGTTCGGTCAGTGTAACTGTTGCTCACGAATCTTGCACCCTTTCTATTTACCTGTTCTAGTGTGTTAAGAAATGCTTCGTTTTTATGTTTATGTTTTGCAATTGAATTTTTAATGACTTATAATCGTCATATTTCACAGACAATGATATATTTACTTTAAAAGTTTGAATTGTATGCTTTACATAAAACAACTAATTCTTCTTTGAAATGCAAACGAAAGGTAAAAACCGAAACCTTTACATATCATTATGCCAAACCGGAAATTTCGGGAAAAGTATAAAACTGTTTCAGAAAATAAGTTTGTAAACCAGAGAATGCAATTATTATCATACAAAATTACTGACACTATAATATCTACATTTTGTTTTTGGTTGTTTTCCTAAATGGTGATATAACTGTACCTCGCCTATTTTTAACAAATTTCTTTCATTTAAATCACTTGAATGCTGGACTGAGGGACCGAGAGTATGCAAATTATTTGTTCATGACACGCCAGATACACAAACTACAACCAAGTGTCATAATCTCAGAGCCACTCTAATTGAAAGGGTCAGTTTTGTCTATTGTCTGAAGTAACGCATTAAGGTAATATACTTATCCGAGAACTTACAATTTGAAAATTTAAGATCTTGTTCGGATGCTACCCCCTGTGGTAGCTAACGATTTAGCTGAAAACATTAGTGGTCATCGAAATTGATAGACGCCTGGTGAACAGCACGTCATTTACAAGAATAATTGACAATATCTGGATTAAACGAAGTGGCAAGTGGATGCTTGATTGACAAATCAAGATGTAATGTTTTCCTAGAACTACATCTTGTTTCTTCAATGTGCAAATAATTGGACCTAGTTCTATTTTTCTGAGAGTTATATTTTAATACAATTTTTCTGGAAAAAGTTACTTTTTGTTTCTTAAATATTGGTTTTGTCCTATCTAACGACTTGTAAGTTGTCATCAGAGTTATTGCATTTTTGTTTGTAAATCTAGGTTTTCTGTTCTTTAACGAGATTATACTCATATGTTCAGTAAAAAAGACGCCTAGATACATTTTAACGCATAAATTACTAGTATGCAACAGTATTTTGAACGGAATCCACGCCTGTTATCTCATAAAATAGAATTTACTAAGTTTGAAAAAACTTTAAAGAAAGTTTAAATTATTTATTATCTTTATTGACCTAAAATAGTTATAACACTTGAAAGATATTATCAAAACCGTGTACTGGCAACATATATATTAACTGCATTCTAACGAATACATTTTAGATATGAGTATTAGTACAGTAGTTGCTGCTTTCCTAAGCTAAGATGATTGGCTTTCATTGCAATGATAGAATACAAATGTTTGCCTTGCGGCGCTGAAGTAAGTTATTGGAAACAGTCTCTCTCCTCAGATAAAACTCAAATAAGATTCTCAAAGTGACAGTCCGTAACCGCATTGGGAGAATGAAGGCGCGTGTTTCAGAGGAATTCTAGGTGTGACATAGCTTAATTTTTATTGTTACATTCTAGTGAAAATACATATCCTTTTATGCGGAAAAGAAAGCAAGGAAACAACTATTAGAAGCAAGTATTATCTGTTTATTTTATTGTGTTTATGTATATTTTACATAATATTTTTGTGTATTGTAAAACAACGTGCTCGATTTTGTAGTTACAATTATCAAACATAATTTTAAAAGTTTAAGTAAAGTTTCAAATTCTTACTTTTTGATTAGGCAATCCTAATTTACATTGACGCGGATAATATATTGATAAATATTAAAAAAATAAGAAATGATATTTTGTTAATATGTGTAAGGTGCTAAAAGTGTGTTTTACAGATCATTCCTTTGCAAAGCGGTACTTAAAACTAAAACATTAATAACTGTTTCAAAGTTTCAATTGTAAACATTTGATAAGCTAGATGATTCTGGTATTTACGGTGAAATGTTCCCGCTTTCTAAACGCTTATTTTATAAAAAACCCATGTAAGAGATAGAATAAATTGAGTTTCAGTCGTGGAAGACCTGCACTCTGTAATTTAGGCATTGATGGCAGTAGGCCGACACGGTAGTTTTTATCAAAATAAATGGTCTTGTCGGATCGAGGTTAAACAAAACATTTACAAATAGGTCGATACGATCTAATTTAAAACTTATAAAAGCTTTTTACTGAGATAAAGGGAGACGTATTGCTCCGGCGCTGTCAGTATATTAGACAACGAGACGAGAAAACACACAAAAAATTCAAAGTAACGCATTGATTGTGCAAATATTTTGACAAGTATGTGCTTGTGACTACAATGTGGTCTGAACACGTTAACTCCGTGAATTCAAACTGATATTTAATCCACTATACCCTATCCACCAGACTATTATAGTTTCTTTCTTTCATATAAGCACATGTAATAATGTATAGAGCTTGCAACTGAATAAAATAGTGTGTAGAAAACTAACATTGTTCGACAATAATGAAGCCATGCCATACAGTGGTTACTGGTATAGTATATGTTCTATTACTAGTTTTGTTTTGTGTGTTACTCAATATTTTACACAAGACACGACTTTAAAGATAAAAACTTAAGAAAGTTAAAACAAAATATGTGTCACTGATCATTATTAACTATGCGTATAAAATTCAGCATTGGCAGCAAAATTCGTTTTAGATGATGTATAAAACTTATGATTACTGTCCGTGTTTTTTGCTTTAGCAATGTTAATGAAACTGATATAAAATATTTACAAGTTAACACTTTGATCAAACTCTAACAGGAATTATTCATCTTGTACACTGACATATTTCTGTAGACTTAAAAGGCATCATCTCGTTCTACACTACTTTCATCACAAAAACGTTTTTTTATCATACCTCATTAATACCATCAATTACTGCTATGAGAAAGAATATTCATAAACGTTAAATCAATTCGTTTCCAAGATACTAAAATAAAGTGTGTATTTTCTGAATGAGAAGAAATATTGAGCCGAACAGAATGAACTTAATATTTCTCACAAAGAATTATATCATGGTGAAACAATCTTTTCAAATCTATCCGGCGTAGCAGGAATCTGCAAATCGAAAACTCACAGACAAAATTAATTTATTCAATCACCCTTGGTGAGCTTCCGTCTTATGCTTATTGATTCCCTTGAGAATCTAATTGCTTAATTATCATTTCATCAGAGTAGAGATTGCTGAGCTAATGTGATCATCGCTTGGTCGCTGCCTGTCCCTTGTCACCAGCAATTTGCTTAAAACATTTTCCTGGAGCCATTTAGTCAAAGTTGATAAAATTGAAAAGGTTGTTCCAAGAACGGTTTTCTACAAAAATGTTTAATTAACGAATTCGGAAATTTGCTTACAGATAGAAATTCTTTATAGACTTTTTTTCCTTCGCAAAAAAACATTATGACTTTGTAAACAAAATCACCGTCAATATCAAAATTATGAAAGATTTGTCAATTCTGGAATCATATAACTAGCATTTTATACATTGATTTTCCACGATATGTCGACCACTTTAGTGTCCCTTAGAAATATTCATCATTGATAGGTCTTTGATAGCTACTAGTTCTTCTTATAAGAGTTCAGTCGTGATATTAATTAACACAACCCTACAGTTGTAGTAACTACACTGTAATAAGAACAGAAGAGGGTTTTGATGGTACTTAAGTAGTTACTTAGCTGAGTAGGTTATTTTAAAGTTTAATTGTCTCTAAAGATAAGGATATTTTTTATTGGCATTTTTAATATAGTCTATTTTTTAATGAAATTAAAATGTTGAAATATCAAAATGTTATATAATACTAAATGCAAGTCAGATATAGGGAAAAATTAATTTGAGTACAACTCAATGATTTTAAGAATTGACTTCAATAAATTACTGGCTATAAAACAACATTTCATGCACAAATACTGACAAGTGTATATAAATATAATAAATGGGAAACTATATTTGTGATAACTTGATTTTTTAAATGAATAAAAACACGCAAGGGGATGATAAGTGTGGAAATTAGTTGAGCATATTACTAAGTAATTACTTAAGAGTTTTCGTGAAGTCGGGGCCTATTCATTCGCATTTTCTGTCTCACTGGGATTTAACTATCTCAGTGTGTCTCTCTCTCTAAATTTATAACTGCTTACGCGGAAAATACAGCAAGACTGTTGTTAACTGGTCATGAAATGACCTATTTTATTTCATAAAACAATTTGAAATGTACGACAAAAACATTAATATTTAATAGCGTAAATTGCAATAATCAACAGAAATAGGACTGGTTTGTAAAATGCAGCCCAAAAGACTTTACATTGCAGCGAAGTAAGGAGGGGAAGAGAGAAAAACACATGAAATGGGCAACGATGTTATGCATTTTGAAACAAATGTAAATCAGGAGTAAGTCCGATTTAAAAATGATATTTGACCCAAATAGACACGTTTCGAAAAATAAGAGACTGTCATACCCTACAGCAGCCATTTTCACTAATTGTAATCTCTAGAACAATCTAAGTATAAGTTGACGTTACATTCTTTATTCCTGAGAAATCATTTTAAAATCTGACCAATGGAATGCAAGGCAACAACAACAAAATAACTATACAATGAAAATACCACATAATTACGAACAGCTACAATTTAATCACAATTACAAATTCAGTTAAAATACAACAACAACAACAACAACAACAAGTAGTTAAAATACAATTATAAATACAAATTAAATTAAAACACAATAACAATTATACAATACAATGCAATACAACACGAAAACACGAATACAACACAAAACAAAACAAAACAAAACAAAACAAAACAATACAACACAACACAACACAACACAACACAACACAACACAACACAACACAATACAATTCAATACAATACATTATTATATACTTTCATATTGCCCCGTTCACTTTGCCTTAGAGAGTTCGTTCAGTATTCTACGGTACTGCACGTTGGCAAGGAATGATACTGAACGTTGGCAAGGGGGGCGGTCCTAGCGATCGGCTGTACGGACTATTTTATTTGTTTGCAAACGTCGTTTTACTGAGGTTTATATGTCGAAGTGTGACCATTTTTTACAATTAAATAAACTACGGTCATTAAATAAAAAAGAAACTTCAATCGTTTTCAAGTAGACGTAAAAAAGTTTCATTTTTAAAAAGGTTCGAATTTTTTAGGGCACGCAATACCAGTTCTGGTTACGAAAATTACTGGTACGTATTTCAGCCAAGTATTGATAAACAAAAGGAACGATGTTTTGCATGTAGTCATAAGAAAGAGAAAACATTTTTAGGAACGTACATCAAGTTAATGTATTCACATTTCAAAGTACAAACCTGCATCCCTAGGAATTTTTCAAAACAAGATGGCGGACGGCAACTGAAATTTCTAACCGTATAATTGACGTCAACGTTTCTCCTAATAAATGACGTCACGTATAAACAACAATATTGAATCGAGTCTATTAATACGCATTAAAGAAAATGTACATGATGAAATAGTACGCTAGTTTTCTGAGAAATTTCAAGATTCATTTATTGTTTTTTTACTAACAGAATGTCATTTTTGTTCATATTCAATATGAAAGTATATAATAAAAAGGTTATTGAACTTGTATGGCGAAATACTACTTGGAACTCGTTGATTTGGCGGGAACAACTCGCAAGCTCGTTGTTCCCGCCAAATCAACTCGTTCCAAGTAATATTTCGCCATACAAATTCAATAACCTATAATACAATGCTAGTTTATTTGTAATACAAAGCTACGGCCTATAAATTATTTACATAGATTTAAATCCTGAACAGTGTACTTTATTTTTATATTAATAATAAAGACTTTGTATACAATTATTTAAAGAAGCAGCTCAGAAACTTTTTTCATATTAAAATAGTAGCTGACTTGAAAAATATATTCATAATATTAAATTTGAAATAAGAGAAGTAATTTCTAAAATCACTTTAACACAATATCCACCAACAACTAGACATATACACAAAAAATAAACCTTAAAACTATGAAAAAGCCAGTAGACAAATTGAATATCAATTAAATATGAAATATATACAGACAACTCAAAAAAGGGTACCTCATAACCAATAACGTAGGTACACCATGAAGCACATAACAAACGCATAATCAAGTGAAAGCTTGACTCCGAGGTTAATTAACTGGCGCTATTCACCATATACATGATGACCGTCTATGTAAAAATACGTCCTCGTCCTTTAGTCAGTTTCGATTACTCAATTAAAATTTTAATCTAATTCTAAACACAAAGCTTCTGTTGTAGAAATGTTCTCAATTGTATTAGGTCCAAGTCAAACGAATATATTCAGTTATGTAGAATATATGTGATGTAGCAAAGGGAATATTGTTATCTAAATATGGTCAACTGACTTCTTGAAATTAAAATTATCTTTCATTTCTTTGGGATCCTACGTTTTGCCATTAGTATTGACTCTCAATGGTCTATAATTATATAGCTTAGTAGATATTTTGCTCTTAGTAAATGCTGAAATGTAAATGTAACATTGAATCTTTTAACTGTGTTGGCCGTATTTCGCTATAACTCTAGGGAACATATGTTTCTTACCACTTAAGTCAGACTTCATGATCTTTTTTTAAATATTGACACACCTTTAGATTTAACAATATCTTGAAAATCAATGTACATGTATGTCAATTCGTAGCCAAATATATTTTTGGATTTTAAACAGAATATTCATAGTTGTCATATTTTAAGAGAGTTATAATTTCATATAGTATTTCATTGCGATCTAAATTTATTGATCGCCGGACCCACGTAATCAATTACAATTAGTGCCCTGGGCACAGTAACAGTTTTACGGTAAATAAGATTTAATTTGATGTTTTTTCATCCAATATTTTATTCATCGATTCGAACACAACATATTCCACTCCTACATTTCAAAGGAGAAAAATGTTAAGCTTAAACATATCTGAAACAAAGTTGGTAGAATGTCACACGAAATTCCTAGCAATTATGTAACAAATGGATATAAAGAAGGTTTTAAAATGTTCTAGAAATAAAAATATAAGAAACCATTCCATGCCCGCTATCTGCCAGGTTTGAAGACGAAATTTACATTTCTTGAACAATATTGGTAAAGGGTAATCCATAGATTATTTTTTCTATAAGCCCTGCCAGTAATTTAGAAAAAAATCACAGAAATGTGTAATGTTTTCTTATCTACGGAAGCACAGAGGTGACATGTGGGAATATTTTTTACATTATCACGTGGCCACATGATATTAAAAAAGAATTAAAATGAACTGCTAAAGTTATAACCTGTCCACGTCTTAATAAAAACCAATAACTGGTTTAATCACTTGGCTTGACTTGATAATAAAAGAAAAGCAAATACATTTGTTAACGCGTGGCTATACTCAGATAAAATAAAAAACAAACAAAACTGATTATCACTTGCCACGTCATAATAAAATGAAATCGAAAAACTAAACATTATCCCGTTTGTTTATCGTTTTTTAATATATCGCGTAGCCACGCGATAACGTTTAGTTTTATGGTTCTTAGTTATCAACTAACTGTTCAAAGACAACGTTTATAGTTTGTCTTTTTCTTCTTTTTAATTATACACCTATGGCCCATAAAATTTAGTTTTCGTTTCCTGACTAAGTTATTACCACGTGGCCACTGCGTATAACTTATAATGATGTTTTGATTTTTAAGATTTTTTTATCTGAATCAGTGGCCAGAAGAACTTTAGATTTTTCGATTTCTTCTTTTTTTATTATCACGTGGCCCGTGATAACGTTTAGTTTTTCGTTTTTCTTTTTTTATTATCACGTGGCCACGTGATAACGTTTAGTTTTTCATTTTTTCTTTTTTTATTATCACATGGCCACGCGATAACGTTTAGTTTTTCGTTTTTTCTTTTTTTATTATCACGTGGCCACGTGATAATATAAAAAAAATTCCCACATGTCACCTCTGTGCTTCCGTACTTATCTGCTGCCAAACCAAAATCAATTCTGCATTGAATGGAATGATTTAAACACAATTTAAATGAATCTGCTCAAGTTATAACCTTTCAAAGCCTTTATACAGCTCCAATAACTGGTTTAAGTCAGCTTGTCTTGTCTTGTGGTAAGCAACTACATTTGTTAACGTGTGGCATATACTCAGATTAGATACAAAACAAACAAACTGATTATCACTTGCTTTGGCATAATTTTGTCTGAAAAATAAACATTTTCCCCTCATTATCATTAATATTGCTTAAGTAAGCAAATGAAGGTGGATTATGGTACATTAGGAATCAACTAACTGTTCAAAAGACAAAGTAATTATAAGCTTACAGTCACTGATACTTCTTTGGAACATATATACCTATAGACCCATAAAATTTGTTTTGTTTCCTGAATAAGAGAAAACTAGGATGGACACTGCGTATTACTAATATAATGGATGAGAACTAATGACATATAAGATTATTTAATCTAGAAAAAAATCATCAAAGAATGAGATTAAAGGATGGCGACTTTTCTCTTTACGCCTAAAGATGCTTAGTAAACGAAGTACTTTAGTATTTACTACCAACTTTAGATTCACATCAGAACATGTCAAAGGAGGCTATAAATATAAACAGACCTTTATCATTTCATAGATAGTTGCCAACAAATGAACATAAGCCGGAAAATGGACTTGAAGGCAGTTCATACTTTACATAACAAACCAAACACAAACTGTAATTTAAAAGCGTCTTTCGTTAGGTAAGCTGAATTACACGTTGACTTGGCTGTTTAAACATCAAACCCTAATTAATTCTTTGCAATATTGTTCGTTATTTACGTACTTTAATTGACTAGGTAAATGTATTTCATATCTTTATTTGACGATTTGTTTTAAACCAAAATTGAATGTAATCATTTGAACATCGGCCATTTTATGTTTAGAGATTTTTACTTCTTTTAAGTTTCATGACTCTGATCGTTAACGGAAGGAAGTATCTAGTTTATACATGATTTTGTACGGGAGTACAGGGCTACCCTCCGTCGCATGGATCTTGCGATTCCTAAAAATCTAGGTTTATAAAATCTGTCCGTGGATAATGGGCAATATGTTTATATTGCATTTAATTTTTCTATTTCTTTTGACAGACAAAAAATGCGGTAACAGTGTTTGCATACATAACAAAAGTATATTTATTTCTGGTTCTATAAACCTGTAGACCTGTTAAACTTGGTGTTTTGAAAAAGCATTGAGGAAATTTTGCTTATCAGCTACCCTTTTAGAAGGACATATATACCGGGTGGAGTGGTGGTCGAGAGGTTAACGCTCTGGACTACCAATCCGGTGATCCCCGTTTCATTCACCCATCTAGAGATGTACTGGTTAGTTTAAACATATTTATTCGCCAATTTTTACAATACATATGTAAAAACAAATCAATGTGCAATACAAAAAGCGAGTGGATACGCGAATCCTTGAAAGCAATCTGCTTCTTAATTGAGTGTGAAGGTACTGCAATTTCCCACGACATACGAAGTCCCGGTACTTTAAACAAGCTTATTAAAAGGACAGAAGTGAATTACTTTACGATTGATTAGGCTAGCAGTAAAAACGAAGTAATAAACATTTAGTATTAGTTGAATGCAAGTAATTTCTTGAAAATGATGACAAAATGAACCAGAGATAACAGAAGAACCCAATATCACATTTTTAAAGTTAATGTGAAAAAATAGACGAGGAAGAATATAGTTTTGAAGCGATTGAAGTAAGAGCCAAAACTACGTTTGTAGCTTGCCTGTATACCATTTTCTATGGACGTTACCCTGAACAGCAAAAAATATAATTGTAAAATGAATGTTGCTCAACAAGGGATTCTCAAAATGGGAACAATTGAACATGAGAATCGGACATATTTGTAACAATTTGGTTACGTAAATTATGTCGCATTTCCTCAAAGCGTCTGCATCCAGGAACATACGAGTCCGTTTACTTGTCTCCTTACGTTTGCCACATATGCAATATAGAGTTTATCTTGAATCGATAATTTTTGATTATTGTAAAGATCATCGAGCAAGGGAACTAGTCACAATTTTCGTTCTAAGTCTAGCATGTTAGATTTGTAACTTGTCCTTTCGCATTCCAGTAGTAACTAGTTACTTTTGTTATATTAAAAAATATATTGACCCTTACAACGTTTAACGTTATGGGAGTTTCGTCTGTTAGCTGGGAGCTGGTTGAACAGCCTTGCAGCAGAGGAACAGTAGAATCTGACAGATAGAGAGATATCCTTGCTCTGAGATGAACTGGTAGTCTCACGTGTATCAGTGCTTTACACCGGACACGTAAACAAATCAAGGAGTTTATTCGTAAAAGAGCTAGGGTCCGGTTACGCGCACTGCCTTGTATCTGCATCTGTCTTCTTTAACAAGTCTGCTTATGTGAAGAGCCCATGGCAATATTCACAAGGGAACATATCATTTGGCTGCCGGGACTATAAACAATCTTAGTAGTTACCATTAAAATTCATTCTAGACAATCATTTGTCTAATTTCAATTTAAGTACTCTATAATATATTGATTTTCAATTTTGATTTTTAATGCTTAAGAAAGTTGATCGTTCTCGACGCGTATATACTAAATATTCCCTTTTATATCTAGTGGACTGTCCGGTGTCTTGCCAAATGAGACACACGCTGAAGAAGCACTTATTTCAGTGTTGTCAACTTTCTAATTGGTTACTTCACTTTCTTTAAATACATATAGGTACTTTCTAGATAACTATTTCTAGACAGTTAATTACTTTTCTCTATCATTGTACTACTAACATTGTAACAATGTATGAATGTCCCGGTCAAGGTTACTAAACTGCTTCCAGTTGTTATTAGTGGAGAGTGTAATTCACACAATTAATCTGATCATCAACCGGGTGTGTCCAGCTGAGGACCTTCCTGCGTTTTAATCGAGTATGGTTAGAAAGCTTTATCAGCATCATTTTACATGTTGTTTGTGAAACGAAGTGTGGCTAAGTCAATTGACAAATTTAAAGAAAATTGATAAAAAGTACAGATTCGACATACCCCTCAACTTGTTGATTCACAAACAATACACCACTGCCACTGTATAGATTACCAATTTCTTGAAACGAGAATAGATAAAATGTCTAAATGTGTTGCGAGGTGTGTTTATAGACCGCCTTGTTCGGTATAGATATTTCAAAGTCTCATGGTCACTTTCGATATTTATTTACTAGTATTACTTATATATCCAAAATATATATTGCACTATGACTTTCTGAAGCATAATTTTACTACACATTAAATGGAAAGTCAATTTTATGCATATTGCCTAAAATACTATCAATTTTCAGTTATAGAATAAGGGTCACCGGTTTTGCCTAAACTTCGAGCTCGCAAACAAAAGTACAGCTGGAAGTGTTTAGGTGTACAAACTACGAAAATAGTTCTTCTGAAAACGGAAGTATTCATGGTTCTGATATTTGACTTAGATCAATGGCAAGCTTGATTTTTTTCCAGTAATTTTTTCTATGTCAGGCTATATACATTTAGTTATTTACCGTAATTGGCGTATAAGAAATAGCCGTATTAAAGTTTTCATTTGTCTGTATCTTTTCAGGAGAGTGCAGATCTATACTGTTATTGTGCGTAGAATATACAATCCTCCACATATTGCCTAATGATGTCCAGTTAATAGAAATGTCGTTGGAGAATAAGTTTGATGGATTGCTATGTCCACATTGATAGAAAAGGAAGCGGATGCTAGCAAAGACGAGCAGGTGTAATTCAGGAAGACACGCAAAAAGTAGGAAGGATGTATACAGGAAGAAAACGTGTCACAGTGACATCTTTAATATAAATGTGTGCAATTGACACGATATTTTTTCTTTTATCAAGATTATATGTTATGCTAGAAAATCAATTTCTACAAAAACTGGCTAAAATATATATTCGTATATCTAAGCAGTAATTATATCTGCTAAAAACTCTCTTCGCTGGATCTGACATATACAATTTGTCCCTTGGCATATGTGAAATGGAAAATCAAGAGCAGTCATTAACAGAGTTACTCCAGATGTATCTGTCAAATCACAAGAATGGCTCCAAACATTCAAATGTGACAATTCCAATGATGAACTTTAGTGAAGAGCAAAGTGTCCAGTCAGGTTCCGCTACATTCTTGTTGGATTTCATTTATGTCCTTGACAAGTTTGGTGTTCCCATACTTCTTACTGTTGGTGTTATTTCCAATCTCATTCTTTCAATCACAATTCGAAATTCAGAACTTAAGAAAATCTCTGCATATTGCTACTTTTTCGCCATGGGAATAGTTGATACTTTGTATTTAGTTGCCATGGCAGTTCCGTGGGTTTCAAATCGTACGGTCGATATATACAACATGGAAGGGTTTTGTCAGCTAATCTACTACTTAAATCTTCTAACAACATTCTTGTCAAGCTGGTACATAGTGTTGTTACTTTTCGAGAGACTTTTTATTTGTTACAGACCGGATGCCGCTCAAAGGTATATGAATGCTTTCAGAGTGAAGTGCTACGTTACGACGGTCTCTATTTTCTCAATAGTAGGTCATCTTTACCTTACATGGACTAGTGGGGTGTTTACATTCCACAATAGAAAAATATGTAATGTTATTCCAGAACATGCGGAAGACATCATGATTATGAGAAAGATTGATATTGCATTGGGGTTCATCTTGCCTGTGATACTGAGTGTTACTTTGACTATACCATTGATAATCCATCTATGTTCATCTGTCTGCAAATGTAATGACGGACTACTTAAAGTAGAAATAAAAATGATAACCCTAGAAGTGAAACTTAATTCTACACCAACGACACGTTATACAGAATGTCCTTCAAGCTCTAGAGCAGAGAATAATAGATCAAATCAGAAAATTAGATTGTTGAAACTATCTCAAAATCGTCGTCTTACATTGGCATCTTTCGTTATAGCACTTATCTATGTGCTTCTGTCCATACCACATAATGTTATAAAAACAAGAGTGACGTTTATGACTGGAGACCAGAGAGTGAGTTTTGAGGATTCACTTCTGCTCAAATTGTTTGAAGATTTATTCAAGCTTAACTTTGCCTACAAAGCGTTTGTCTATTTTTCTTTTTTACCAGAAATGAGGGAAAGCTTTATAAATATATTTTTGTGTAGAAACAGGAACAAACACACGTATAGTCTACCAGGAAAATACGTTCAGTAAATAAATGTCTCAATGTTCAATTAAGTACAATTTTGCTAAATAATCTGTTTTTCGTTTTAAGCTCTCAGTTCTTACAGCTTCATCATATCAAAATATTAAGAAAATATGTATGTTTTGTACGTGATTGCATTTGTTGATTTTGATACTTAAATTTGAATCAAAACAACAATGATCGCGCGAATATTCACTGAAGTGCTAACGGCAAACAGTACAACCTTAAGAACAATATTTTTAGCTTCCTCTCAGGTAAATTAAAAGTGTTCTCTTTCATTAAACAGCGTGAACTGTTTTCTCTGGCAGGATCGATAGTTCATTTATGAATAAAGCTTTGTAGCTAAAACAACTATTTTCAATTATAAAAAACAGATAAAAAGATCCATCATTGTTTCTCTTACTAGCCTACGTCGCTTTGGTTTCAGAATAAAAGAATAATGACTTACTTCTGCCCCGTGCGACTCATCCTGCTGAGTATTTTTAATACAAATAGCTGTCGTACGGTGTAACATGTAGTATATTGTCATTGATGATAGCCAACTTTAATAGGAACTCCAAGTTTAATGATAGTATTGAAGCAATTTGTATCAAAAATGTCGGGAATATACCAATTTAGTCAGACCGTTAACAAAGTCTAAAGTTTTTAAAAACTATCACTTTTTTCATTCTCAAATAAAACCTCAACATTTAATTCATAACGGGAGGTGCACGTCAGGAAATACCAGGCTTTTACAGAATTACAGATATACTAACAGAACGTTTTATTGCTTGTGGATATGAATGTCATTACTCGTTTCCATGATAAGTGACACATTTTTGTCTCTATAGATGAAGCGAGTTTTTAGTCCGTACATTTTGTAGTTGTCCAAGTATATTTAAATTTAAGTTTTCCTGTACCAGATGATGTAAGACAATACTATATGTTATTTGATGGATATATATATATATATATTAAAAGATAAAACACGTCCATGAGATAATTAAAATATTATTTTTGAATTTTTCACGTATATATATATATATCTTTACTAGGACGAAATTTGTTCGGACTTGTAGCTCTGTCATTCTACCCTGCTTTGATACTGTTTATAAATGCCTTTCTATAAATGTATACAATGTAAAAGAATGAAAGTAATAAATAATGTATTTTGCTCTTAGACATGCTATCGTTTTTGTATTTGCAGGAAAGACTTGATTATATTTACCGCAAGTATTTGTTTTAACGAATAGCAGCTTTCCTTCCCTGTAATTTTGAAATGTAATAGAGAAATTTAAACCAGAACTCAACTGTGGAAACGTGTGTTTGCTGTCAGCAGTATATTTTATATAAGAACGCATTGTCTACTGAATATACGACCAATAGATTCAAAAGCATATTGCCTATCCGTCCACGTCACCAGTGATATCACAAGCTTTTCACTCTCGTTTCTATTATAATATTTCTTGAGTACTACAAATATATATAAGACGGAATTAATCTACCAATGTTTGCCGATCAGACACATTTGAATTATCGCGCAAAAGTTGCATGGAATAAATGTTCTGTTTTTAATACTTCCTTCTTTTTAAAGGTCCATTACTAACACCAAGTCGAATTTTCTTTTAAATCAGGAATCATAACGAGCGTCTTCTCAGAGGGAAATATATGACATACTGCATTGAATGTGACCATATTGTGTTGAAAATTTGAGTTTAACAAAAGAACTAATAAATTATATTTTGCCTTTTCAAAAACGAAAGTAGTTTTCCCGTTTTAAAATATCTTTGTAATTTTCCAGAAATGTCCCAGAGAGAGGCTGTAAATAGGTTGTACATACATAAACATGCCTATTTTGAATTATAATTGAAGAAATTTACTTCCAATGATGTGAAAAGTATATGTCTGATTGTTTACAACATTCTATAAAGCGAAAGTAGGACAAAAAGACCACCCAGGTCAGTATAAGGAAATACACAAACATTCACTCGTTTTTCTGCAGCAGTATTACAACCACGGTTATTGTAAAGTTTTAGAAGCCAGTTTCAAACTGTAGCTCCCTGTTACAATTCTAGATTTAAAAGTAAATTCGATCTGGTGTTAGTAATGGACCTTTAATGAACAAATATAAAGAAGAAACCCTCCGCAAACATAAAACTGACGGGCAAATATAAATATCTTTCTCAGACACCTCTTCCATTTCAGAACAACTTCATATCATCTCTGCTCTGTTTAAATCGAAGTTTCAAGACACTTCAGACAATATATTGACATTGCTTGGCACATGCCGAAGATATAGCGATCAAGAAGGAATATTTAGTGATCATTCATAGTCCCAAGTGCACAAAGATCATCTAATTTAACTTTGCTGAATTTTCTGATCTGGATTTTGAACATTCCATTATGTTTATCAATCAGATTTAGGACGCTCAGGGCTCAGTTCATCGTTTCATTATATATTCAGGATTGATTTTGGAAAATTCATGGTTAACATTCATTAATTGCATTTAAGAAATAGAAGTTGACTTCCACAGTGTAAACATGTACGATATGTACGATAATAAGTATGTAAAAAAATCTTCTCTCTTTTTCATAATGTTTGTATGGTAAGTTTGAGAAACCCGAAGAATGCGAGAGTGGCAAACAGAATATTACACATTCTCTACCCCTGCACCAATTATATATACGACACAACCCTGTTTTATGGTCACAAATTTCTGATTTAATCTTACACAAAGCGATACAATTCTGTATTTGCAGCCTACTATTAAAGAGTAAAGCTGTTGATCTCTGATTTAAGTTTATTGTTTCTTCATGCATGTAGTGCAGCGATTACAGTAGAAAAACGTAAGGGACTGAGTTGTCACTCGGCTTTACAAGTTTATCATATTCTAGCTTTTATTTTGAACAACGAAATTACATCCATCATGACAAACAATGCGACAGTCGTCACGAACAGCAAATAACGACATTATGGCGTTTACATTTAAAATAGATCCACAATACATTTTACTGAAATTTAGAATTGTGACGCTTTCTTCGAACTTAGAATTAATGTAGCTCAAACTTTTACTCCTAACTTGTTACCGTTATTTCAGCAATAACTCGATAAAAAGTCAACAAAATGGTTCATTAAAATACATCGTTATCCAGTTGAAGTTTGTAAAAACGAACAGAATCATACAGGGTTATTGAAAGGCACTTGTAATGGAAAACCTTGTTAACACGCAGCATCAAATTCATTAGAGAGCACGAATCGTTGCAAACGTTCACGTTATAAAAGATGTTTTCTGACCAAAGTATTCATTAACATTCTGCATTTCCCGTATTTTCTTAAATTTGCCAAACCTTTATCCAATCAAAGACGCTGTTTGGTTTGAATAATGGTAAAATGAATTTAGGTTCCTTATTTTTTAAGAAGTATGATAACAAATAGAACCTAGAACAGAATTTGACATGGACATCCCTGATACCAATGGTGCAAAGTAACATTAAAGGGATATTGTGGTATTGAAGAAATGAGACATGGAATATTCTTTAATGAAGGAAAGTATAACATTGATTCATATCTAACTGCGTTTCCACTTGATGTCTCCTCACTTTGTATGCAGTTTGAACAAATGCCCATCCGTATTTTCGTGAAGATGGTGTAACGATAATAGCAAGTATATGAAATCAATTACAGACGTCTTTAGGAAATAACATCGACGAAACAGTAGACATAATGCAGACATAAATGACGCCGCCAAAGATTTTTCCCCATTTTAATAGCACTCCGTAAAGTGATTGGATAGTTTTTCATACAGTCACATTGTTATCTACTTAAAATAAGCGAATTTTTACAAGAGTTGCATAAACGGATTCGTTCGTGATCATTTGAAATATAACACATGTCGCTAGGAAAAAAACAGTATATTAACTATTATCCCTTTGTATCGCACAGAAGCAGTTTTAACTACATTTATTCATAAAATCTAACTTTACATCACAATTACATACATTACTATATAAGCTATTTCAAATTATATAAACAATCTATAAACAAAAATTAAAACATTTCCGCTGGGCTGCGTTTTCCGTTATAGGACCGCAATAAGACCGTAATGTGGGCCGCATTTTAAACTTGTCCGACACAGGTGTTGCCTCGCATCAATATATTTATAGACATTCTATCAATAGTTACTTAATTTTCAGACAAAATGGATTTTTGCTAACCAAATTTTCTCTTTTTATATATGAACGATAAATGATATTCTTTATCGATACAACTTACATGAATTAAATAAATTATATAAAAAATAATACCTGGGATCATTTTTATTGACTTTATTCAGTTGTAAGCACTTCTTTACATTTTGACTCTTTGAAAAATCTATTTAGTGAGATTTTCATCCTGTCATTTAAATTTTCTTATATTATTGGATCGATTGGATTTATTCAATCGTATCCAAAGTTCACAGAGTATTCCAGACCCTTACGGCCGAACTCTTAACACAAATTTTTGTCGAATACGACCGAAAAGTAGTTCTATATTACTGTCCTCTGTTTTAAAAATTATATAGTAACAGATCTAAATAATATCAAAACATTACAGAATAGCATAATATTAGATCTATATTGTTGTTTTTCTTATAATTTGTAACTTAAATCAACGAGGTATCTGTTCTGTATAGAACTATTTTCCGACGCGGTTTTTATCGTCAAACCGCTGTGACGTGAGAAATGTAAGACCCGTGAAATACGTATCGCTACACCGGATACACTAAATTCAGTGTTCCGCGAGAGCGCGTTTTCTGCGGTTTTGACGCACTCATTTTGTCAATGACGCAACAGAAATAGCAAAGAGCGTCTTCTATGACGCAATTAAAATGTGTATGATCAAATTACTACAAAAACAACATTTCAAAACCTCTTAAAACGCTTCGAAATGCGAGATAAATTGTTGATAAAATACGCTTCCGGTATGGGATATGTCTAATTTTGACCCTAATGCGTCGTCGTTGTCGTCTGATTTCGGATCGACCCGCATTTTTGTACCATTGCGTTTTTGTGTGTGTTGATTCCTATGATACCGTCATCTTAGATCGTAGACGCACAACAAGAGATGGTCGACGAACCTTAATACGGGAAACAAAAACGTCTTTCTGAGTGATTTTAATGATCATTTTGTAGTCATTTCGATCAGACTGTCACTATTGAAAGGGGTTTAAGTGTGCCAAATAATATCCAAGTTTAATGTCTATGGTTGAATGCACTTATGAAAAATTCGCTTTGTGGACAAATTTGACTTTTGAGATGCAGTGACAAAATGGAAAGCATCCAAACAGAAACACCTGTTGTCTTGCCAACTAAAGGGTATGACCCTCGGAGTTTCTAAATGACCTCCAAATTATGATACAGGGAATTGGCACCCATGAAAGCCGGAAGTCGCAATATGACCTTAGCTGTTGGGTGCGACGTTAAATCCGAATTAATTCGCACAATACAATCAACCTTATGGGCATATCCCATAACTTTTGAATGACATTTAAAGTTGTTCAAACCATAAATTTTCAGTTCAGTTTTGTCAAAATCCATTTCTCAGTTACGATTCACAGCTTAATACTTCATAGGGTAGTTGAACATAGTCACTGAATGACATAATGTAAGCACATGGGTTCCTATCTCAAAAGTAAAGTTTACACAAATGGTGAAAGGTCAAAATTTGTGGACAGTTGTGTCTCCAGTTTATAACTTGTGCAAGGGTTGTCCTGATATTCACACATATATGTGTACAGTCTATGTTGTCCTGATATTTACACATGTATGTGTGCAGACTGTGTTGTTCAGAGACAATCGATCCTCCAGCACTTTCAGTCCTTTGATTATATTTATCAAGGAGTTTAGTTTGCGGACATGGTTTTGATTTACGTATCTTTACTTGAAGTTTGTGTACAAATCAAAGTTCTGGCACCGGAGACATCGAATGTAGAAAAATTACGCGTTTAATTCTAATTTTTGACGAAGCTATTCATAGACTCGCCTCCATGGATCAAATCATTGTTGCATATCAAATACTCGACGCACCCTCCTGGTGGCGTCGAATTAAAGGTAAACTTCATATATAATTAATTTCATTAAAGTCTTCAGTTTGACTTTTATCTGGCATAATCTGAGGTTATGTTGATAAGGTTACTATATCGTTAAATGTTGCTCTTTATCGTAAAGAACAATCTATCCGCAAAAAATAAAAACAAATTTATACATTTCTCGAATATGCTTATGATGTGTCAAAGGAATAACGGAGTCATAGTCTCAACAAACATCGGTCTTATTATTTTCCTAATACAAAATAGAGTCGAAAAGAGTAGACTATCAATGCATTCTCTCAAAATATGCCATAATATACTACAATCCTACGGGAAATCAAGACTATTTTCATGTACTTTTCGCATCTCTGTTATCAATAAGTTCGAAAACTATTAGCTATTTTCTCACACACAAAGTTATGTCATCATCACTTGTGTTATAACGCAGTAGTATTTTGATAATGTTCAGGGCCAACAGTCGAATACGTGTTCAATTCGAACCATTTTACATTTACATAATACCTGACAAAACAGAATCTAGTCAAAATAAGAAGGGAGTCTTTCGGCAATCCTTACGTTTCTGAAAAGTCAGTGGTTTATCAAACTGTATGTAAGGAACTGTGTTACTTTGATTTTATTAAATATCCCTAGAAACTCTTACAAAACAGACATCAAGAGAAACGATTTTAGCAGAAACATAAAACACACAAAAAAAAGCATCAATTCTTAAATGAATGTTGAAGCTCTAAATGAAGCAAAATCAAAATATTTCTACCGGTAATAGCAGATTATATTTTGACAGGAATCGAAACCGAGATACGAATACTTGTTTAATTTCTACTTACATTGTAAACCAGTTGAACTGTTAAAACTGTTTATGCTCTTATAGGTACACTCACTAATGTATATACTGCCAGAGTCAATAAAAAGACGACACTCATGAATTAAATTTAACCAATGTTTCTTAAATGTACTGGTATATTGGGACTCGATTACCTCGTCTATTTATTCTGGAATATAATTCCTAGTTTTGTAATTATCTCACTGGGAAAGTGTTAATTATAAACAAAACATACGTCTTCTTTATTTCTTTTATTCAGTTAAAATACGGCTTTATTTTCATGATAGAGTTATTACCTCTTGGTCTGCCATAGATTTAACGATGGACGACTTTTATCGTTCTTTCATTGTTAGGTATTACTCGTAACTAAGCCATAAACGTAGAAAACACGAGAGAAAAACAGTTATTTCAACAAGACCTAAATGTAGCGTACATGTATCTTAGGTCGCTAAGAAGAGTTATAACAAAGGTATAATAAGAGAATAAAGACGAACAATATTACATAATGTACCAATCATTAAACACATTCACGCACAGAAGATACTAGTATACAAAATGGCAACGTTTCTGGCAAAATGAAATACACAAAGGACATAACATACACCATAGCGCGATCACACAATGAAGCAAAGAACAATCGCATAACAACTCTAGCTTTGCGAAAGGATGCTGTCAGTTGTCATCGTGATATTTGGACAGTAAATTTAACAGATACATTTCAAGCATATAAGTAAAAGATAGATAGTGAATATGATTTAAATTACAAAGGCAGAATATAGCATTATAAAGTATATATGCACATGTCATCAATTACAAAAAATCAGCTATAAGAATATCATTATATCTATAAATGTGAGCTGTATATTTCTTCTGTTTCATAACAGCTGGCGGCTTATATTAGCCTTTTGATACTGAAGAAAGCATCAATAGAGGCCGCCGTGTTTTACAAACCAGAACACTGCTAATGAAGTCGGAAGAACTGCGGACTACCGAAGTGGAATTAGTAATGCGCACTCGATCAAACTCGTCACATCATTTTCGTTGAATGAGCTCCGCGTGATAACTATAATTTACTATGTAATAGTAATCAATGAGCATTTTTACAATCTATTTGAAAGCTGAAGGACAAAAATGCAAATAATTATTAAGATATAAATTGTAACAGTACGATGTGGAAACATTCCATTCTACTTAAATGTCTAAAAATCTCAAAGTTGTGTAGAGAAAAATAGAAGCATATTTTTTCGAAATTACTGTACACTATCCTATTTTGGCTTTTAGAGTAAGATTTGTTCAATGCATATGAAAAAGTTTCATCAAGTTAAACGTACCGATACAAAGCTTCAGAACAAAATATGTTGATAGACATTGAATTATTTTTCAATTAACTAACAATTATTTTAGGATCATTTTATAACTGAGTGTTTCTTAAGATTCGTTATTTGACATTTATTTCTAGTTTCGACAAACTTTTCGCACTTTCTTTTCTCAAGGCAGAAGCTTATACCGTGCGGCGACATTGCCTAATAGTGCAAAGTAAAGTCAATTTCTTGGAACCAGTATTCACGATTAAAAGAAATGAGAATATGGGTGACTGAATGATAATAAAAACATTTTAGTTAGTATAAAAAAAAAACGAATGTTAGTGTAGTCGTAGTTTAAGAAATAAATTCTGATAATAGGGATTAACAATCTTTCAAAGAAAACGTCTACTTTTTCAGAAAAATACAGGCAGTTCCTTGCTATCACGCTATGTTTTGACAACGAAAACAAGACAGCGTTTGGTTTCAGACAAGTTATTAACTCTGGAAACACTAGACCCTTATTACAAGTTTTTTCACAATACATATCGAGAAGGTACAACCTGCTTAGAAGTTTCTCATGTTTTATGGTTTTGCTCATATTATTAGTAAAAATTCCCAACACCTAGGAAACGTCCCAAATCTCATCAGTTACAAAATTTTATTTTGCACCCACCCATTACATCAAATACATTAGAAAAGCAAATTGCATTTTTATGAACAAAATTGTTATAAATGACAATTACAAAATTTTGATAAAGTAAAAGTTGCCGTTAGGTTGTGCATCGTATAAATAGTGGACAACAAACAGTATCTAGTTCCTACCACATGTTTATATTAAGCGCGGGTGATAAGTGGAACAGCAATTACTTTGATAGCTGGCAGTTTAATTTATTACAATTCAAATGAGCATACCGTAGTTTCATTCAACTTTTACATTTGATACATTACATTTATGCACCACGTCTATCCATGTACACATGAGATGAGTGAGTAAATGATATTGTTGTTACTGTTGTTATGTTGCCAAAGAAACTGTATTGGCATTGTGATCAAGAATCAACGAATACTTTAAAGGCAAAACGACACTTTTCCCAATCCTTTTATAATCGTACAAGTCGCTTGAAAACAAATTTCTGACGAAAACTACATAAACCAGGCTGGGGAGAAAATCACGACGCACAGTGAAAAACTAATTACATCACAACAAATTGTTTTGACCTAAAGGATATCATGCCAGTTGAACCATTCACTCATAGAATTACATATAACGACTTCTTCTATGAGTTCATGACCGAAAAGATTTGTCAGGATCATACCTCAAACAGATATAATATTTTCATTTTCAGTTTGGATGGTAGTTATTTAATATCTGTCGTCTTTGATTTCAATATTCCCTTTGCAAAACTGATGATATAATTCGATATACAATTTTGTGCAGAAGTGCCGTACATGGAATTAGATTTTCTTTCCTTAATGGAAATTCAGAACATACGCCATGTTTAATACGGCACTAATTAAGCAGACTAGATAATTTTCCCTAGCTTTCCTGTCTTTTGTCCCTTGGCTACTAAAAACATGGTTAATATTCAAAAAACATAGTTACAGTCTTTCTTGCATGAACTTTAATATTTTGCCGTGCTTTGGAATTAGTAGCAATTCGATTTTGAGGTAGCCACTCCTAGCTGCAGTTTCCTAGTATGGCATATTAAAATCTAAAATAAATCAAATTGTATAACTGTTTCATATATGGAATCGCCTTTAACTATTTCATTATATCTAATTACATTTAAAAGCTTCACGATTCACTATTTAGTTTTAACTAGAAATCTGAGGCACTGGCGATCTGTCTTAGGCTGACATGGATAATTTGATTAATTTCATACCAATATATAATTGTTTTACGAGTTGGCTTGCCTGAAATAAAAAAATTGAAATATAAAAGAATCTCGCAAACATTACGCAATGAAAACATGATTTCTATACAAATTTAAATTCTTTTCTGCTTTCCTGACGAAAGTATTTAGGATTCCGTTAAACTCACAGAAAGACTTACTACCGGTATTATCCCCTGCTGTAGATATCAATTTGACGTTGGTCGTCCGTCAGTCCTTGTGCGGCATCTAAGACATGGTTTGGGCTAGTTGAAAAATAACATGATAGAAATGTTGCCTACTATTGGGAGAGAATTGCGGTCCGCCACGTTTGAGATGGATTGCCCCCTAAAGAAAGGAGTTATAGCCCTTTGATGTTGTCTTATATTTTTATATGGAAATAATAAAAAAACAATTGTCAGAATTTTAATTTTATAATTTACAAATATTCATCTAATGGGTGTTTATTGAAAGTCACAAAATTAGTACAATTCAAGATTTATTCTTTATATAACCGATATACAGACTTTAAAAAACTACAGTTTTTTGGGCTCTAACCAAAACTGCTTATAGAAAAGTGATTCATTTAGAAATGAGACTCAACTGGAATGGTGCTCTTTTCTTAGTTCTGCTATACCCGAAATTTGAAAGTAATTGCATTTCACACAAATAATCTTATAAGTATAAACCAACGTTCTCCTTAAATAAAAAAATCATTCCCTTATAACTTTTCCAATATTAGTACTAAAATATCATCTATTTCTTAATCATGATTATTGTGCAATAGTTAGATCCATATACAATATGTGAGAAAAAGAATGAATTAATTAGAAAGGTGTGAATTTAATTTAATAATAAATTCTTTATGACAAAGGTTCTTAAGTATTTATTTATTTCATTCATTTATTTATTTATTTATTTATTTATTTATTTATTTATTTATTATTAATTTATTTATATACTATAGTCTCATCCATGTATATTATCTACATAATAATACATAGCCATTCACAAAGAATTATAATAGACTTAACTATGTACAACTACAATACTAGCAATCATACTAAAACATTTCAACATCTAAAATCTATTTCTAGCTTTATACAGATAAAAGTTGTCAATGTACACTAGAGTCCTATAATACTCAATTTAAAGATCAATAGTATAAAATGGATTGGAAAAAAATTCTTACATTTTATCATTTAAAATATATTCTTGGAATCAACCTGACAAAGGTGTAAAAGATTGACAAAATTCCCCTGCAATATCACAGTTAAGACATAAGTATAGTACAGATAAGACTACACATTATTAACACAGTATAAAAATGTTATTTGGTACATTCCTTTTTTGTTTTATTTTTTTTTTTTTTTTACATAATAAAAATAGCTATTTATCATACAAAGAATTTTGTTTCTTTTCTAGCATTACGTAAAAGGTTTTGGCAGTGACATTAACAATATTCTCCTCAGACAGGAGGAGTTTAATCTGTTCATTGCTAGGCAAATCTAGGAAGCCAATATTTATATCCATAGCTTTAGCCAACAAAATTCTTCTATTACCTCTATATAACGGGCAATTAAGTAGTTCATGCTTTTCATCTTTGACAATACGTATACTGAGCTGTTGCAGTACATACACTTTCTCTGCTCAAATGGAACATTACTATAGCGACCGATCTCTACATTAATAGGCGCAGTTCCACTTCAAATTTGGCTAACGCCCCTCTATGTGATCTGACTAGAACTGACTTACAATAGGGCTCTACTTCAAACTTTTGTTTAGAAGTTCTATAAAACCGTAACTTATTGCTACCATCTCCTCTTATAGCATTTACACGATTAATATCTAATCTCCATGCTGTGATATAATCATCTGATATTCTAGGTAAAACTGCATTATACAGTGTCATTTTATTGCAAGGTTGCTCAATATTTGTATGTATTTACCAACATTCAAGAAATATCTTGATGCTCTATGTTGAATAGCATTTATACAATTATACTCCTCCATACCCCATATACTTGCACCATATATAACAAAAGGATCAATAGTAGATTGAAATAATTTAGTGTATTAACCAGACGCCGACAGAGATGGGGACGTATATCATTAATGAATGAAACAGATTTTCTTAACAGCACATTTAGACGCAGTGTTCTCTCTGGTGTGCAACTTAATTTGCCCAGTGCCAATATTCTATCCGTTACTTCCATAGTATGTCTCTCGTCAGCATCCACACTTTATATTGCCAGCACAGAAACTAGATTTCAGTCACATGCTAATTTTCAATCCTGAATGGGTCTTTGTGCCTTATTATATACCTAATTTCCCATACATATATTATGGCTTTTAAATTTGCTATATTACAACATCATGTGACCGAACAACCTTTACAAGTTCACCCAAGACGTGACACTATCTCTTGCCTTATTTCATACATTTTCGTCCCGAAGTATTTGCTTATTGAATTTCATTATAGTAAAAGGCCCCATCTATTTGGCGTTGTAACGTTTCTTGCATAAACTCCAGTTAACACCAGTTTCAAACAAGGATCGTGGCTTACAGATAACACTTCATACTAAGCAGATCCATTCATTCAAAATTATACTCAAACCCTATGGATGTCTTCCTTTAAATATACGTACTCCTAACCCATAAAATGTTACAAGGGAAGTATAACATATTTATTGCATATGATAAGTTAATATACATTTTCTTAACATATTTATAATTATGTTTAGTTCATATTCATGTCCTTTGTGTCTGTCAGTGCACGTTTATATATTGCATGCATTCTATTAACTAGATTGTTTGTCATATATGTACATGTGTCTTTTTTGAATGTTAACTTTCCAGGTGATTTATTTTGTGTAATGTTTCTTTTGTTAAATTTTACTTTGAAGGCATAAAATTACAATTACAACATCATGTTGACAGTCCAACCATTAGTACACCCATTAGTGACACTATCTCTTGCCTTATTTTATACATTTTCGTCGAAATGATTTTACTTATTGAATTTCATTATAGTATGACGACTGATGATCTGAGATAAACTTCAAATCACATGGTCAAACAGAAGGAAAATCTTCCATAAACGTTTATAGTATTTTAAGTGGTATGAAATCTGATCATCGTACACGTTTTAAAAATTGTAAAAACCCTAGTTTATTTAAACTCTTGATGAAATCAATTAGCATTTGATAATGCAAGATCAATCTGGAGATGAAATTTATAGTAAAACACTAGATAGATCCTTAGAAAATTGCTTTGTGTGAACTTAGACCAAAGATGGTCGAGATTACTTTTGGAATACATGTATTAACGTTGACAAGAGCCTAACGATTCAGATACTCATATTAAAGAACCATCACACAATACCATTTGATCATTCAAAAGAAGCTGTACGAACCGGGTGATTACAAAATGTAAAAATTAATGAGCGAAAGCTGTATCAAACATTTACGCGTGAAACCAATGTCCCATACCTGCAGCTATAGATCAAGGTCACACTTAAGGATCCAAGTTAATGAGACTACATTTCCTATACTCTTGAAATATCTTCTTGCAAGTTGAGTCAAGATGTTGTTACATGCAGACAATCATGGCCAAGGTCACAATTAGGGGTCAAATGACATGAGACATTATCTCTTAACCCTTCAAAGATTTAATTGATGCTTCGGCTTAATGTCCAGATAATTTATGTGACATGCAAAATATGCTCTAATTATGAATTAAGGTCAAGGTCACAATAAAGGATTAAAAGTCATGAGACCTTTTATCTATCAAGCTCCATTGAAGGTTACTCATAATTCAGGAAACTCGGCTGAAATGTTCACCTTGCTAAAATGATATGCATAATGTGTATCCCAGCTATCAGATAGCACATTGGGATCAAAGAATATGTAAATTTGAGACTGCTGAACTACATATTGCATTTCAAGTGAGCATGTCAAAAATGCTAATCATAAAGTTGTTGACGCTATGGTAATAGGAGAAGTAATTTCTAGTCACAAGCACGTTTGTTGAGGCATTTTAATCACGTTCAGTAAAGCTCTGGGATGTCTATAAAACCATAACGTGTCTAAAGTTCTAAATATTTACGCAGTAATCTATTACCGTAGTACCACTCTCTTTATTGTTGAAGAATGTTTTGTTTGTATTTAGAAAACGACACGACTGACTACAACATTAAATGCAAAACCTTTGAAAGCTTTAGAGTGACAAAAACGAATAGGGTTGGTCCGCCAGTTATTGTACCACCGATCGATTTTACACACAATGAAAAGAAAACAGTTGATTTGGCATATGTATCAACTGAACGAGTGATTGATGACTAAGAGATAACGGTTTGATTACAAACAAAACATATTTCTTGAGCAGTCATAATCACAACTGATCAAATATGTGTGACCACATGATATTAAACAATGTCGATTATAGGCCAAAATAAATAACACAAGCACACGCTACGGTATTGCATGTTTAAGGACCTGGTAGCGATATTTTCTATTGAAGCCAAATTATTACTCTAAATACTCATACTTAGAATTATGAATTGACGTATAAAATAATTCCAGAACTGTTTTCTATTGCTTAAAAAATCTTTACGTATACGTTTCTTTCAGAGTGTGTTATTAATTCGTGACAAAGCATTTTTTATATTTTGGAATATCATTGTAAAAGTACAGCCTTGCCATAAGAGCTTGGGTACACTGGTACCCAACATCCAAAAATGCAAGTTCTTACTAGTATAACATTACATTTTTACAGTAACACAATCTGTAAACTAACAAAGAGACACAACTCTATTAATTAGTATTTAGACTATTTTAGATCTCTTTTCTCTCTTTAAATGCAACGAATACGGATAGGACTTCCTGAAGTGGATTTTTATAGTACAGTAATTCTGAGGTTAGATTGGAATAAAATTTGAACATAAATGATTTCTTCACTTTGACTTTGCAAATGGAGTACATTGAGCATAAAGAAACGTTCCAATCGACATATGTGGTGGAAATGTGATTTTTGGGTATTTTCATGTTGTGTTTTTATGTTTTACGTGGAAATTATTTCTTAGTTTGACAACTGTCAACAAATATTTATGTTGTTTTTATTTTTAGATTCAAAACTACAGGAACTAAAATTGTGAAATAAAATAGATATGGGCTAATTGTGTCAATATTCACCAACATTTTCCGGGATTGTTACGCTTTTCGCTTTAATAAATGGGAATTACTGTAAAGATTTTTCTTATTTTGATTATTGTCAATATGTATTTATGTTTTGTTTCTTGTTTCCATTTCCAAAACTAATATAGCTATAAATTAAAACAGAAATGGGCGAATACTGTCCCTATTCACCAACTTCTTGGGGCGTTGTCCTTTTTAAATGTTCTACGCGGTAATTTATTTAGTTTTATGTCTTACTTTTGATCAATTTTAACATATATTTAGGTTGTTCCTGTTTTTTATTTTAACTATTATAACTATAAATTAAAACATATTTGGTGAATATTGTCTATTTTCACCGCCTTTAGGGCATTGTCATGTTGTTTTATGTTTTGATGGGAATATCTGTAACTTTATTTTAAAGTCTGATATTTGACATCATATATTAATTTCCTTCATGTCTGTTTATTCAATACTACTAGCAGCTTGATTCTTAGTGAGAATTTATCTATCCTGACTAACTTTGTGGCTTTTTTTATGTTTTCATGCTTAAAATAGGAATTTACTGTAATTAGTATTGTCATTACATGCAAGTTTCCTTCAAAGTGTTTCTATTCAATATAACCAGAAGCTTAATTCTTAATTGATTTGCGAGACAATTTCTCAGGTTTTACCGAATTTTAGGGTATTTTCGTGTGTTTTGTTTAAAGAGGGAATTTCTGTAACAAATATTTCAAGTTTGAATATTGCCATCATATATTTTTTTCTTATATATTTTGTAATGTTTTATTCAGCATTACTGTCAGCTTAATTTTAGATCATTGTGCAGACATAGAATCAGCAAATGAAAGGGTCAAATTCTGAATAACAGGCTGGCTTCAGACAATTTGATTCCACGAAAGAGCAGACTGCATACTACTTCCTTGTCTGCAATCAAACAACAAAGTTTAATTTGTTACTTGGATTGGTCTCCGGTGAAGTTATGTGATCGAAACACGATATACAAGTAGATCATGTCTTATATGTTCAACAGAGTTAGTGTAAATGGGATACAAAATCGTAAGTATATTAAGTTTATTATCATCAGCAAATATAAAGTTTAGTCATACCTTTTTTTAAAACATTCTACCAGCTTTCTTCGTAACCTTTGCACAGGTGTGAATATGTATTTATCTTGACAATATGTTTGAATGTTTTTATGTTTTATGCTTCAAGTGGGAATTTCTGTTATTAAATTTCAAATTTTGATTACAGTAAACAAACATTACATCTGGCAAGTACTATTGTCCTCAAATGATGAAGAACTTATGAATGAAATAGTTGAATGGTTAAGATTCCTGACTTGAGATAACTTCGCCACGCTGTCGACCTGACACTTTGTGTAATTCTATATCATCACAGTTAATACTTAAGATAAGACTCTGGTCCTTCACAGGAATCCAGTTGACCTGATCATATAATTTTTATTCAGCTTATTTTTTTCTTAATACTGTCAGCGTTTACCTGTGCCAAAGTAATATAAAAGTAAAGTAATATTCATTAAACAAACGTCGAAGAAACAGGTGAACAGTTAGAAAGTTGACCTTGATCTTCAATTAGGGGTCATATGTAAAACTGTCTTTTATATTCAACCAATTGCTGTTGATAGTGATCTTTTAATCTTTGTACAAAAGCTTATATAAAGAACTTCTTATTATAAACCAACTGTTATCCAAACATAGCAAAATATATTTGAAAATAATAGCTGCCTAATACCTAGACACTATTTTGTTTGTCCAAATAAACAAGATACTTTAACATGAGAAACCTTTCCTAAGCAAGTTTAGAAATCCATTTTGAAGATTGTACACCAGTACCTTAAACATGTATTGGCACTGTTTATATATAGTGGGAACTTCCCAAATCAGTTTGTTTCCAACAGATTTTCTCACATTGCTAATAATGTAGATTGTTTTCTTCTGTTGCTGATTCTAGCCATTACGCTTACATTTAATGTTTTAGTATATAATTGTGGAATAATTTGAGTGTATCACCTGAAGCTAAGACCGATCTGCTATAAGCGATGATTATGATGACAAAGCTAAAACTATTAACAAACTAAAAAATTTAACCGTCATAGACTAATTTTCCATGTTTATATATCATTCCCAACTCTTTTAAAAACCATTATTTTAGATTTCTATAGATTTGATTTGACCGTCTGTTCATTTGCCTTTCTATTATTTTACCAATTCCTCTATGAAAATAACAAACGAATCGGAGATGCCAAACAGTCTTGTTTTAGACCTACTGGGCTGTCAAAAGAACCTATCAAACCATCATCTGTTCTAACGATAACCTCTACTGATTTGCACATGACATTAGCATTAGATGTATGAACCTTACATTGAATTCCTGTACCTAATTCGCGCCTGCGCACAAATAGTTTAATTGAGGCAAAAGAGTGTGTAAATCTTGCATGAATTTTGCGGGACTGAATAGATGTTCTCTGTTCAGTAATTTGAGCAAAACAGGGTAATCGTGACTCTAGTAGCTTAATTTAAGTTGTGAACGTCAATAATTGTAAACTAACAAAGACGTTCCGCTGTATTGTGCAGTTAAAGGTACATTCCTTCTTACAATTCCAGATTTAAAAGACCATTCGATTTGCTCTAAGTAATGTTCCTTAAAGCGCAAGAATCTAATGATTATTTACTATTGATATATATGATTATTACAGTCGTAAATAATTTGAAAGAAAATATTATGCGACATAACAGATGTCTAGTAATAATAATTCTATATGCTGATACTGGATTTTTGAAACTTACCTTCAGAGAGGTCAATATAAAAACACATTGAACCCCTCAATTATGTTCTCACATAAGCAAACTACAGTAACACACAATAAACAAGATACATTAACTCAATAGAGAATATAGTTATTAAATTTATTATTCGGGTCATGTACAAGAAATATCACATCGGTAGCATGCAGGCAAACAAATTAGAGAGAGATAGAGACAGAAGGTTATTTTCACAGAATTTATTCTGGTCTCGTGTAGTAAAATAATCTGAATATTAACCTTACAGTGACCGGTGACTAAGATAAGACAAGTCTACCGAGATCAAATTTGTTTTTACGCCAACACTGTCTGCAATCAAGTAGTTGTAGCAACATACTCAGCAAGCATGCTTATCAATTTAAGTTTCGGGGTCAAGGATACAACGTGCGTTTGCATAGAGGTGTCATTCTCAGCTATACGACCGTGTGATCATGATTCAAATCTAATTGCAATACCTCTTATATCATGCAATTATTTGGACTGTTGATAGAAGAACGAAAGAGGTCAGAATAGAGGAACACACCCAGTGAGATAATGTGGCGCGACAATCTATGAATATATCTGGCATTGAAGTCGTATAATAATGACAGAAGCCTTGTCAATGAAACATGGAGCAATATAAGATATGGCGTTCTTTCTCTTACGTTGTCTTGCTGCCTTTATTTAATCTTATAATAACTGTGTGGTACGCCATCTTTGATAGTTGCTGCTTACCTTTTATTCTGGTACGACTTTATGTAACTACTGGTACGATTTTATGTAACCACTGGTACGATTTTATGTAACCACTATCCTTAATAAATGACATTTTCCCTTTAAGAATTACATCATAAGTAATCCTTAATAAAGACATTTTCTTTTTTCAGAATTATATCGTAAGCAAAAGACTTGCAAACATCCGAAAATATATACATGTAAGCTACTTTAAGTGCTCTATCAGTTGAGTCACAGTTCTGAACGGCTTTCAAATTTCCAAAAATAATCCGCATTCATACGTAAAGTTAACAGAATGTACTTCTTCACAATAAAGATGTACGTTCTATCTAAGTTTCTGTAACAAAGTCGTAAATTATCAGTAGCTGAACTATGTTTCAGCACGCGGTGCAGAAATGAATAAATATACAGTACAGAAATGCCTAATTGGGCAGTGTTGTTATTTAATGAAAAACACAACAGACAGAAGACTCGTTTATCAAAAATATTACAATGTAGGATGGTCTGTTCAATGCTAGAGTAAAAAACAAAAAATAGCATTTTAAAATCGCACCGTCCGTCCGTCTGTCCGTCCCTCAGTCCGTTCGTATGTGCGTCCGCCCTTACATTTTTCCGTGTCCGGGCTGTAACTTTGTCATGCATCGAAGGATTTTAAAATAACTTGGCACAAATGTTCAGCACATCAAGACAATGTGTCGCGTGCAAGACCCGCGTCCCTACCTCAAAGGTGAAGGTCACAGAGTTTGAAGCTGTATATATGCACACATTCGTGTCCGGACTATAACTTTGTCATGCATTGAAGGATTTTAAAATAACTTTGCACAAATGTTCAACACATCAAGCCGACGTGTCGCGTGCAAGATCTACGTCCCTACCTCAAAGGTAAAGGTCACACTTAGAGTTTAAAAGTAATGGAATCCTGTATATATGCATATATTTGTGTTCTGACTGTAACTTTGTCATGCATTGATTGATTCTAAAATAACTTGACACAAATGTTCAGCACATCAAGACACTGTGTTGCGTGCAAGAACCATCTCAAAGGTCACGCTTAGAGTTTAAAAGTAATGGAATACTGCATGCATGCATCGAAGGATTTTATAATTACATGGCACAATTATTGATCACGTGGAGAGGACACAAGTCTGTGAAACACCTCTTTCGGGGGCATTTGTCACTTGTGATGGACAGCTCTTGTTTTCAGTGGAGTCGTTCAACATGATTGGGGAGAAGTCACATTTGAAGTAATGGTGCTGGTGTCAAAGGAAATATCTAGAAGCATGAGTACAGTAAATGAAAAAAGAGATAGAAAGTCTGTATTCACTAAAACATTACCAAAACATTGCATATCATATTCAAAATATAAGAGACATACAAATTGAGGTAAACAGTTTTTTGTAAGTTTATGTCCAAGTTACTGATATCGATCGGCAAAACAAACACAACCGTACCAAATTATATCCAGTACATTTAAAAAAAAAATTCTCCTTGAACAGAGCCATAGTAATAGTAATGAAATTTGAATGACTTGTCAAATGTAAGATAGTAGGGGAATTAAACTTACTACTTAGTATACACGCCTTAACGAGAAATTATACGCTGACAAAAATAAGTCAGTGAAAAATATTGCGTTTCTCTTGCCTTTGAGTATAAAATAAATTTACTGACAGGACAATGATAGAACCATGTTCTATTCACTCAAATACAATGTTGATTATATGCTTTTCTTTCGTATTCAAGTCATTTCGTCATAAAAAAAAGTTGTCAGAAAGCTTTTCTTATTTTTTGCAATATCATTGAAAAAAATACTGCACTATATTTCTAACATGTACTTTTCAATTTAAAAAGCAGTTTTGGTTTTTGTACAAATTTCTAAAGATAAGATATCTTTCTTGGTAATATGAGAAATACTTGTACTAGTGGGAGACTGTCATCAGTAGTTAGAATCATTACTCATGTCTTTTCTGCTCATCTTGTAATGTCTTCACAATTTCTCCTTCTCTTGACTCTAGCTGTTGAGATGAGCTTTAATTGAGACGAATTTTTGATAGAGATATTTTTTAAAAGAACAATACTTGAAGGGAAAAATACCTCTCAATCTCAACATACTTTTATAAGTCTATAATTGTAGTCCCGAGACTTTAAATGAACTCAAATAAAGATATATTTGAAAACCGATTTCGACGTAATAATACATGGTTTGAAAAAACAACATATTATCAACTGTTTTTGTTTGACAGACATAATATTTGCATTGTCACTCTTAAAACAAGGCAATCTGGTCTTACATTTTACTATAATCAAATAAAGTTGTATGTTGCAGCCAAACGATTATAAACAACTCTCTTCAGACTTCAGATTTGAATATAAATTGGTATTCTCATTCCCTTCTCTGTCAGAGATTTCACTTTCCAGTGATTGTTGCAATTTATTAATGTGAAGTCGCCACAGGAGAAAACCATTTGATATGTATTAAAAGTACATTAAAGGCAAATGAACTGTAAATGCATCATGCGATTGGAGTGAAGTATTTTATTTCTTTGATACGAATAATAATAGACACTTACTATGCCAAAGGTTGTCATTGGTGTATTATTATGACTAGATGTGTGTGAATGTGTGAGTGTGTGCGTAAGTGTGTGCGCGTGTGTGTGCGTTTGTGTTCGTATGTGTGTGTGTCTGTCTGTCAGTCAAGCATAATCCGCTAGCTGATTAGCAATACATGTTGCACAATGTTAATGAAATTTCATCAGAATCTTTACTGATTTTTATTTGTGTGTGACGTTTTCCGAGACAAGCAACTTCTACTGTTAAAACCGAAATACCTCTCAATTTCAGTTTGAAATAATCCTACAGATTGAACGCAGTTCACATTTATAAAATACAATGTGGAAAACCAGCAGGCTTTGCTATTGACATGGTTTAAAAAATTGATTTTGTGTCAAAACTATTATTTTAGAATATGACATAAGAGAGATCTGTTCTGTATAGAACTATTTTCCTACGCGGTTTTGATCACGTGATCTCCCGCGCTAAAAGAAAACTAGTCAGACCGGAGACACGTGATTACCCCTCGCTAAAAGTTAGACCAGAGACATGTGTTCTCCCGCGCTAAAAGAAAACTAGTCAGACCGGATAATTTAAAGCCCTCCGCGTATTGTTTTTGTTATCATAAACTGGCGGAACAGCGCAGTTCATTATGGATCTATTAGGTACTTCGAATTGTAAATTACAAAACTCGGAATTCAACCTAAAAACAACGGATTTTTATGCCCCCGAAGGGTGGCATATTAAAATCGCACCGTCTGTCCGTCTGTCCGTCCGTCCGTCTGTCCGTCTGTCCGTCCGTCCGTGCGTCCCCACTTACAAATTCGTGTCCGGACTGTAACTTTGTCATGCATTGAAGGATTTTAAAATAACTTGGCACACATGTCTAGCACATCAAGACGACGTGTCGCGTGCAGACCCACACCCTATCAAAGGTCCCCCTTGCAGTATGAAGGTTATGGAATCCTCTATATATGCACACATTCTTGCCGCCCGGCCTAACTTTGTCATGCATTGAAGGATTTTAAAATAACTAGGCACACATGTCTAGCACATCAAGACGACGTGTCGCGTGCAAGACCCACGTCTCCCTCAGGTAATCGGTCAATACTTAGAGTTTGAAGGTAATGGATTCCTTTATATATGCATATATGCACACATTCGTGTCCGGACTGTAACTTTGTCATGCATTGAAGGATTTTAAAATAACTATGGCACAAATGTCTAGCACATCAAGACGACGTGTCGCGTGCAAGACCCAGGTCCCTAGCTCAAGGTCAAGGTCACACTTAGAGTTTGAAGGTAATGGATTCCTCTATATAGCTATATGCACACATTCGTGTCCGGACTGTAACTTTGCTCATGCCTTGAAGGATTTTAAAATAGTATGGCACAAATGTCTAGCACATCAAGACACGTGTCGCGTGCAAGACCCACATCCCTACCACAAAGGTCAAGGTCACCTTAGAGTTTATAGGTATGGAATCCTGTATATATGCATACATTTGTGTGCCGGACTATAACTTTATTATGCTTTGAAGGATTTAAAATAAAAAACCTTGGCACAAATGTCTAGCACATCAAGCGGATGTTGGCGTGCAAGACCCAAGTCCCTACCTCAAAGGTCAAGGTCACACTTAGTGTTTAAAGTAATGGAATATGTATGCATGGTTACTCTGTCATGCATGGAAGGATTTTAAAATTACATAGCACATTTATTGAGCACATGGAGAGGACACAGACTGTGAGGCACCTCTTTCGGGGGCATTCGTCACTTGTGAGGGACAGCTCTTGTTTAACTCGCCAACGCCTCTACGATCAAAAGTGTAAATACCTTTAAATCGCCTATCATAGTCCATTTTATGATATGCCTCAGTATAGTCTGATTTATATTCATATTTTGAGTAATCGTCTAAAACTTGTCTAAAATTCGCGTTTAGGTATAAAAATGAAACTTATCAGCAAATTAATTTTACAGAGTCACTGGTAGATATCTTTTTAAAATATGACAACACATTTTTACGCTTTAAACACGTTTTTGTTGTATTTTATGTAAATGCGTGGTTCAAAAAAGGTACGAACATTTTCGCATTTTACCGAAGTCGGTTCGTTCCTGGGTACGAATAACTGTTTTGTTACGTGAACCTAAGAAATCACATAGATCAACATGACTTAAAGCTCTGTTACCGTTGAAAATTTTTTTTTTTTTTTAAAAATCGACATAATTATACATAAATATAAAACTAAAGGCTAGAATCAAAATATAAGCAAACATCTTGGTAGGAATTTGCAGAAACCGATTGAAAATGACGGTTAGACGGCACCGCTACACTATATGTATATATTGAAATTTGGTAGCGTATTTTTTTTAATTTAGAGATATACGTTACAGGAATTTATACTGGAGCCTTTTTATATGACTACATGTTCTAAAATACGTTATTTACATACAGTTTGAAGAACTTTATTTTGTTACCAAAATCTGAGAGCGAGCAGCTTTAAATACGATTTTTCAAATACAGACAGAAATGCAATACTCTAAAGGGGAAATCATATTCATTTCCCTAGATCATGCTGTCATTTACAAAGAACAGATATTAACTCAATATAAAAACAAATAAAATTCATTGTATTGTATTGTATTGTATTGTATTGTATTGTATTGTATTGTATTGTATTGTATTGTATTGTATTGTATTGTATTGTATTGTATTGTTTTTGCTTAACCTCTATTGCTATACTTAATTTTGGCGGGTACATTCATACATACATTAATGATATTGTTATTAAAATTATCATTTTTATTATTATTGTTACGAAATACTCCTAGAGGCTAATATGTTAAATAAGAAAGATAATTAGCCTGCTATTCAACATTCAGTTATTTTTTTAGACAAGTTATGAATTTCTAATATACCATGGTAGAGACGCTGGTTATGACTAGGGGTGAGCAATAAAACCGATATATTGCAACTCGTTTGATACGCGATACCTATGGGTATGGTTTCACCTAGTACCGCGATATTTTTAAGTAAATAAGAAGTGCAATTTCTCCGCATCTATTACCTGAAACTTGGATTTGATCTAATGCTTTGTTGTGGGTTCACAATAATCAGTTTTAGCGCATAGGTATATTGTAAATTAATATTTCGGAGTTCACGTGTGATGAATAGCCATTGAATTCAATAATATCAGACCCTGACCGATTCAAAATTTTATGACATGCTGTTTGCTAGAGGGTTGCTGTTACGGATAACATTATTCTTCCCTAGCTCAATTTGACGTTGTTTTCATGATAAAGCTTCGTAAGATAAGTCAGTTAAAGATTTCAGGGGGTGCTTAACTTTTTTGTGTGTGAGTAATTTGCTTTTCAAGTTTCTTTTGGTAAACGTAATTAATGTGAATTATATTATTCGTTTATATACTTTCAGTCGTAGAATTATTTTAGCATTTTTAAAGCATTTTCTCTCTTTTCACTTACTCTTTTAATATTATGGCAACGCTTTTCAATATTTTTATTAAAACGTTTGTTAGCCCCCTTTTTATCATAGAAGTTGACGAGTTACGGAACAAACTCTCACGTTCTGCTTGCCATTCTGTTTTCAAACTCACTTTGACATTTTTCAAAATATTTTAATAATTTTTTCTTGATAAATTCTTTATTCTTTTGTTTAAATAATAAAGTAATTTACAGTTAAATGTACATATTGATAGTTAATACACAAAATGCGCTGTAGAAGTGTTTCTGTTTGAACACACCACGTATTTTCTTTGCTGTTTTCTCAATATAATACAAGTATGAGTTTACTAAATTTATTAAGAAAAACATTTTTGGTATTTTTTTGAAATGCTGAGAGTACAATTAAATTTATTTCTGTAATCACTCATGCTCATTCATGAAATTGTAGTCTGACGAAGCCTATATAGCTATGCCTTCGCCGGCGATTCTTTTCTTTCCTCAATTTCATCATTTTCTACAATTAAAATTATAGATATAATTTGTAGTAGAAATAAGTTAATAAGTTACCGAAATACACGATAATCATAGGATTATTCATTCATGATACATGAAAAATGTTACATGTATACATAGTTCCCGCATTAACAATATAGACCTCCCTTGTTCTGAATTGTCAGCCATGTTGTATGGCAACTTCCCTTAAAGTTGATAGGGAAAAATCTGCTAAACAGTTACAAACCAATCAGATTTATAAATATAATTAATCTATGATGCTGATATGGGCAGATGACTCAGCAGGTTCAAGGAAATGTGGTTGTTACTCATAAATTATCTTGCTATTTTCTTGATTATCACATAATTGAAAAAAATTCCTATTAATGCCTTATCAGTTTTGCCATTCAAAATGGCTGCCAATTCAGAACAAGGGAGGTAAATATTGTGGATGTACGCTTTCGTTATCGGACCGAAACTGTCCCCTCATTCGCCGATCGATAACTGTTTGTGCTCTTTAACGCTGAAGAGTACGCAAGAACGATAAGTCTGTGAAAATCCCGTATTATGTTGACAGTGACATTTGCTATGCTAAACAGTTTCAAATTTAGTTTGCATCGTTCCTTGCTAGTTAAAATTTCTGCTTTAAGTAGGTGAGAGCTCATCAAACCCACTTTGATTTGAGAGACATACAAATTCAGTGCTTGTTGTAACTGGTTATCTGTAATAGTATTAAAATCTGAATCACTGGATCATAGACGCCCCTTCATGTCTTAAGTCTAGATTAGACCTCACTGAATCAAATCATAGTAAACTTTCTGAATACTTCCAATTTTGATACATCTAAAACATCTTCGAAATAAATAAGAGTCAAATGTGTGTGTTATGGGCCACCCAGTGAAGTCATAAAAATAAAAAAACTGATTCAAACTTGTTACTGTAAAACTTGGTTCCTTTGATATAAAAAACTAGGCCACTGATTTAACCTTTAAGAAGACTATGGTGTATGGGATGTACGAGAAACCTTCACGAAATGAGGATTTTCATCTTTAAGAAGACTATGGTGTATGGGATGTACGAGAAACCTTCACGAAATGAGGACTTTCATCCCAGGTTTCCTGTGTATTAAAACTTGGTGAGTAATTAATATTATAAAAAAAGAACGGATTACATAAAATCCTCTATTGTCATCAATCCCCATACATGTACATAAGTCTTTTTTATTATGAGTATTACTACTGAATAATATGACTTCTGGGTGACACGATGCTCGAGTGGTTAACACTCTAGACCACCAATCCGAAAGTCCATGATTCGATTCCCGGCCGGGGCACTGGAAATTTCAGAAATCCTTTACAGTGTTCCCAACCCACTTAGAAATGAACTGGTTGGAAGCCCAAGGGTAGTCACGCGTGTATTGGTGCTATACACCGGAAACGTAAAAGAACCAAAGGGTCTATTCATAGAAAGGACAATGGAATAAGAGCTTGCTTTTAATGGTGTTAGTCTTGGTACTTGAGGCACTAGCCGGATCTTTCTAAGCTGTGAGGAAACTTTAACATTTATGTAGTTGATATTTGTAAATTACAGTAGTTGTCTATTGTAGCTATTTAAAAATGATTAGGGTAGGAAGATAGTATTTTTAAAATCTTTATCAGACTAGAGAAACGTTAATGCTTTTTAGAGTTTTTTTATGTTGAATTAATTTTAAACTAGTTAAAATTCCTAAAATACCTATGTCAGAATCATCTGACTACAATCTAAATTAAAGGACTTGTTGGCGGGTTATGTTTGTCTCTTAAGGTTTAAAGGCATTATGTTGTATTTCTTCATCAGCTGGTGGTGGTTTAAAATATATTTGGACACGAAGTACATTTGATGGTGACACAATCAGCATAATAAATGAAGTTTCAACTGAGTCGCTTTATTTCTACTCCAAAGTAATGTGAAGCATTCAACAAAAACAATACTGACAACACATTTTGGGCATGTTCTTTACGTTAGGCAGTTTATAATCCTTGACTTTGAGCGGCATCTTTTTATTAAGTTTAGTTTATTCATAACCAGGTATCCCATAGACATTTTCCAAAACTTTGTGTCTTGTTTTTTCATAAATAATCAGATAGAGCTACGTGGAATAAAAATGTTCTTACATGGTATACATTTAGTAAGACGAAAGATAGACATTCCCCGTAAAACAAAACCCTATATACACGTATGTACAATACTACTTAATGATTCAATAGGGCTTCAAGCTAGGTACTTGTACGATATTTTCATCAACCCTTTCGTATTAACGAACCCTTGTGAATGATGTCTAGGCCATACTTGACTGATGCTATTGACCTAAATTTACTGATCCTAATACAATGACATATAGAGTGAAAAAGCAATAACGAACATCAAATTATTGTCTGACAAGAAATGACATGTCACTTATTTCACTAATCTATTTACTTTACGTCGATTGTTGATGGAAGTTCTTCCATATTCCGTTAACTCATTTTGATGACTGTTGTCTGAATGGCTAGTCGAACTGAAAAATGCCGAGTTTACATACACAAGAAATGCTTTCTTTCATTATGCTGAACCAATGCAATGACAGGGAAACTGAACAACTATGTGATCTTATAAGATGTTTGTCCAATGTAGGTAACAAGGATAGACCCCCCGTCCCAACCCAACCCGTAATTTCTTAATCTTCAACAGTGTTAAGCGGTTTTGCAATGCATAAATTTACATTGTCGTAGCCTAATTAGACTTTAAGTATTCCAGGTTCACTGTTTGTATTTCTAATCTTTGTAATAAAATGAAAAGTACCGAGGAAGGAAAAGAGGGCCAGGGTGGCCATATAAATATTAATCTTTGTAAATGTGATATATAAATATTGTGTGCTTAGGCAAGACACAGATAATTCCACATTCCCTCTATTTCTGCGAGGTGGATTCCATCTGGAATGAGTCTCGAGAGCGATTATTCTAAGTTGTAAGTATTTGTTTCGCAATCGAGATAAAATAAGTTAGTATAAATTATAAATAAGATACATCGCCACCAAAAACTGTGCTTAATTATGTTTTCAATTCAAGACTTGGTGATTGCGTTGTCGTGACAAATGTGAATGTCTTAATAGTAATAAATAAGTCGTTATTCTTGTTTTGTTCGCTTTCGAATAAAGGAAATGACGCGTTGTTTTCTTTTTCTTTTTGTCTCCATTTTCAAGACATTTGTCGAACTGATTGCAGAAAACACCATCGAATTTATTGAATTTAAAGGTATATCGTATATATCATTATTCATTTTTACCTGTATATTTCATTGTTACCCCCCCCCCCCCACACACACACATTTAAAGAAAGAGAAATAAACATGACATACAAGTAAATAATTGTTATTCACTTCCGAGATTAATTGATAGCATGACATGTTATTGCTATATAAGGTGTTCTGGGAATGGCTGGTCCCATTTTATCACACTCATTAGCTACACAGGGTAATTAGGATTGGTTCCTGATCATTATCAAAGGGGAACTGCAGTCTCTAGCAGTGATCATAAACCTTTAAGAGGATAGTAAATACTAAATATACTTACAGAGGAAAGGAATATTCGACACTATACAATTATAAACTAATTTGAGGTCAATACATAGTTTTGCAGACCTGTGAAAAATGATACTGACCTCGGAGTCCGAGGTCAATATCATTTTTCATAGGTCCGCAAAACTATGTATTGACCTAAACATTAGTCTAAAATTATTATATCGTATACCTCATAAAGAGTAGTGAAAATCATGCGAAAATATAACAGAAATGACGTCTTAAAATCAGTGCAGGTCTACGTCTACACATACTTTTGCGGACCCGGCACCTGAGAGCTATCGGCCAATCAGGATTAAGTATTTATGACAGGTATACGATATTAAGTCTTACTGGTAGTATGCCCCGAACTACGAACAAGGTAAGGCATGTCCATTTTGATGTTACTGGAGTCAATAATCTTATTATGTAGTTGTATATAATCAAAGCTTAGAATGTCGCCTACACAATCAATTGATTCTCTGGCTAAACCCAGCATGAACAAAACAATAAACTGTGAACGAGCAGCTTTAAGTTAGGCTTTACCCTTTAATTGCAGATTGTATAATTCGCTGTCACAAACACTTTTGTCATTATCACAGAATATGATTCAAATGTTATTGGTTTAATATAAGAAAATGAAATTACCATAAAATATAATATACGCAGCATTCCTTTCAACCGTCGCAGCAATTATGTTTTAGAATAGATTCTCGCATATTTTCAACTAAAATATCCACTTTTTAGTTAGTAACTGTGTTTATACATTAAAAGGACACTCCTTACCTAGCAGATTATTCTCCAAACATACATAATGTTTTAAGTGAACGTAAAATGGTAAATAACACAATTAAGAAAAAAAAACAGATAGCGACAAATGCCTAATTTCAGCACAAATAATCAACATAAAAACTTTCTGTAATAAATCGCTATCCACCCATATATTGTACAACGACAACTTCATGTAGATTATTTAAGGTTTACAGTGCTGATATATATTTTATAACTGGAACGAGAACTTAAACCTTTAGGTCTGCAGTAATACTACTTTTTAAATAGTTCATATATATATTTTGCTTTTGTTTTATTTAATTTGACACCAGTAATAGGAAATTTGCTTCTTTAACCAGGGATATACATAGCAGTCATCATCGGTATACATTTCTTTAATTTTGCAACTGGTTATCACTTTACCTTCCTTGAACATATTACAATTGTATCACTTTGGGGAATATATTCCATTCACTAAAACAAACGAAATCCTCTTTTATTTTATGTTTTTCAATGACTTTTATGATAATTTTGTCAGTGAGAAAATAGTGACCAATCCATAGTTTTGAAACAAAGGTAATTACCATTAAAATTTTCTACTGTTTTTGAAAAACTTAAAAACTATATTACGAATTAATTTCCCAAAGCATACACGATAAGTAAGCCGATGAATAAGCAACACGATGCGTCGTTTAAATGATCGTCCTTTGTGAACCTTCATTTGACATTTTTTATGATTTTAGTAATAGTAGTTATAATGGAAGGGAATACTAATAATGGAAGGGTAATAGTTATAACCAAGAAAAGATAATGGAAGGGTAATAGTTATGAGTTTCGGTGGATAGCGGGTCTTTATATCGGTATTTTCTGCAGAACGAAAAGATATGTTGTTGGTGAAAATTACATGATTTATTATTTTACGAACAATAAGCCTCTTTTCAACATTTGAACAAAATACATTTTTGATAAATAGAAATATCACGTTATATTAAAATCATGACCCAAGTTAGTTTCATTTTCAACAATGACATATACAATATACATCAGTTTTACTGATTCTGAAACAAATTTTAAACTTAAACCTTTAGGTTAAGTAATCGACTTGCAAATATTCTAATATATGCTTTTAATATTTAATTTGAAACCAGTTTTGTGACATTGCATGAACCAAGGTATACATATGTAGTACCACTTTTAGGTAACAGGTTCTTTACACTTCAAGTGTTATCGTTATCACCTTCCTGGAACACGTTATGAATTTGTATAATATATTTGTAGTAATGAGTACATTCTATTATTATGAGATTGAAAACATTTCCAACAATATTTATTAAATGTTTACATACTTTCTTGCCATAACAAGGCAGTGGTAAATATTTAATATGTTTTGCGAATAAAAGAATCAGCTACCTTAGAAAAGCTTTGATATTTCAAATTTGATTAGCAAAATCTAATTTTAATGTTCGTGATTCGATGTGACAATATTGGCAATTGAATTCCTTTTCTACGTGAAAGCACTATTCAATTTGCTCCACTTTAGGAGACATTAATTTGATATTAATCGTGGCTCAAAACTGATTATTACGCCTCTTGTATCATTAAATTACTAGAATTAAAGAGATCAGAATTGATAATAGAGCGCAGTCCAAGCACAGAGTAAGTTATAAAGTGAGACGATAATCTATGAAAACTGAGGATAGAGCTAATTTTAGTATTGAAGTCGTACGATAATGGCAGAAGCCTTTTAATGTGTTTCAAATATAAATAGAGATGCGTATTTTCCTGAAGTCATATTGCTGTATTTATTGCAGGTCGCAGAAGCAGACCGCGAAATATAATACGTTTTTTTTTTAATAATTTCATTTATTATTTGTTTATAGTAATTCATTTATTTTCGATTGCAAAACAAATTCTTTCAACTTAGATCAATTGCTATTGAGACTCACGCCAGATGGTATCAAAGTCGGCGAGAGAGAGGCAATATCATAATGATAATATATGTATCTTGCCTAAGGACACTCACACTGCGGTACTGGGAGATCGAACCCAATATCCTGATCCTAAGGCGAACGCGCTACCATTGCGCGACTGCTGCTATTTAGTATGTTACATGTATTTCTTTGCACAAATATTATAAGATGAATGAAAAATGAAAGGAGGTAAGATAAAGAACGGGTTAACAACATTGTTTAATCTGTCAAGGGGTTGATGCTTTTTTTATTCATGAAAACGTCATCTCTATGAACGTTTAGAAAGTAGTGAACAGTTTTTATTGTTCGTTTAGTATAGAAAACCGGTATTGTTCAAACATTCCGTTACCTTCCAGTACCCGGTAAAATGGATCATCCATTATGTATCTTTGACTCAATTTTTCAAAATTTGTAGACATAATCACACTTCAGTATGTGTTATGAATGGTAGTACAGTAGGTCCTATCATTGTACAATATCTGAAAAACAAACAAACACTCGAGCCCTTCTACCGACAGCGTCTCTCTATGTTAAATTGTTGACAATTGATTTCGTGACCTAGTCTGATTAATAAGTAAACTGCCCGTCTATAAATATCTGAAATAAGAGATATGAAAATGGGCGTTTAACCAAAATAAAGAATCAAAGCAGGAAGTCAACGATTTACAGGTTACTTTATGGAAAGAGTTTTCAGAAGTAGAATAACAGAGTAAAATGAATATGATATATAAACTATCTCATTTTACAGTGAAATGTCTTGAATGCAGGTGGGTCTACAGCAGCACATTTGATATTTCTTATAAGTCTGCACAAGTCCAAAATGTGTGCTGCAACTTGTCGATGTTGTGTTTTTATGCCCCCGAAGGGTGGCATATTAAAATCGCACCCTCCGTCTGTCCGTCTGTGCGTCCCTACTTACAAATTCGTGTCCGGACTGTAACTCTGTTATGCATTGAAGGATTTTAAAATAACTTGGCACAAATGTGTAGCACATCAAGGCGATGTGTCGCGTGCAAGACCCATGTTCCTACCTCAAAGGTCAAGGTCACACTTAGTGCTTGAAGGTAATGGAATCTTGTATATATGCACACATTCGTGTCCGGACTACAACTTTGTCATGCATTGATTGACTTGGCACAAATGTCAAGCACATCATGCCGATGTGTCGCATGGATTTTAAAATTACATACAATAATTATTGAGCACATGGAGAGGACAAAGTCTGTGAGACACCTCTTTCGGGGGCATTCGTCACTTGTGAGCTGACAGCTCTTGTTTTATATTTAATTTTAAGCGTTTCCTCTTCGTTAGAAAAGGTATGATTATTCTTTGAAAAAATGTATATGCACACTTCATAAATGACATAAAATTGAGAGATTCAACAACGATACAAAATACTCTTTACTTAGTATCAGAGAGAAACAAAACTGTTCACTGTCATTTTGTTAGTCAAATATTAAAAATCCTTCAAATGTTTTAGTTTTATTCTCATTTCTATCTGTTAATAAGATAATGAACGTAGATTTCTCGCATTTTCAAAGCTTTAACTTGTGCATCATTATGAAATGCTTCAGGTATCTTTCTTGACAATGTTGTAATATGTGAATGTTGAATTATCAACACGGATATTACGAATTGAGCAGTGAATCAGGCGCAGTATATTTCTTCTTAAACACTAAAGTCTACAAATTATAAAAACAAAATGAAACATTGTCGGTTTTGTAAGAAACTTCTTTCCATTAATTCAAAGGAACAAAATATACATTGTATTTGTAAATGGCTGGTTAACTTGACTGCTTCAAAATATCCCTGTTTGACCTAATGTTTCAACAGAAATTTTGCATTTTTCGAAAGAAAAGTGTACGGGACGACATATTTCAGCGTTCTCTTAATGCTGCTGTATTATTATAACTGTACCTCATGAAAACATTAAACACATCAATTTGACGTATCCACTGGACATAATATTACTCTGTTATTCGTGTACGTATGATACATATGGTTAATAATGCATCGGTTAGAAAGACAACCGATGATATACATATAGTTTCCGTTTGACGCTAAGAAATATCCTTCAAAATTGTTGCTCACAGGATACGAAAGTCAATGCGTTCATTTCACAATAATTAAGTCATCTTATATGTTCCAGTTTTACGATACTATTAAGTCACTCTAGATTTATGATTTGAATATAAATTGGTATTCCTATTCTACTTCCTGTCGGAGATTTCACTTTCACAGGATTACTGCGATTTATTAGTGCGAAGTCTCCGCGGACGAAATCTGTTCCATATGTATTGAGAAAAGTAAATGCAAATTAACTGGAAATAATGCGATTGAAGCGAATCATTCTATTTTTCTGTAAGAAGTTCATTTAAGCCTCGAATGCTCATTGGTAATGTATTATTATCAATATTATGTCGCGCCCTTCTGTCTGTCCGTCATTTGTAAACAATTAGATTTTTATGTAACACATTTGCCCAGTAAAATAATAATTGTTGAGTTTATCTGCTGAGTAATTTTAACAAGTTTGATTCTAAGTCATTGTTTCAAATCATAATTAGGAATGTTAATACTATAATACTATATATTTCATTACTTATATGTTAATACTACAGAGACAACTTTTCTAGTTGATCTATCATAAAGTTTCTTTGAAATGTTTCCCTTTTTCATAAAATCTTATTCGAGTGTGAAAATGTGCTCTCTGATCAAATAGGGAGGTTGCTAACATCCAGTGAAAAAACTAATTCAATTGGATGTAAAAACTAGGCGGCTACAATGTAACTCAGTGCTAAGAAAATTCACATTTCTGATTGGAGTTTCACGTATACTAAACAGAATAACATGGCTTTTAGCATCTACACTTTGTATCTCAAGTTCGAGGTTATCTTAGAATTAATCTCATTGACATCTTAAAAGCATTTTAAACAATTTTCATGAAACTAAATCTGAATGTTTGTTTTGATAATATCAGAGCTACATAATGGGTATGACATTACATGTACATAGAAACCTCCATAAACGTTCTACAGGGAACATGTTAAAAATATTGTTAGAATATGTGTCTAGAAGTGTGGAACTGGATTACTTGAATGTGAAAACCATGTCTCTAACATTAAGCATGGCGACTCAACATTTTGTTATTTCTATATATTTCTTGATTTATGTGTTCTTTGTATGTGCATATTTTTGAACGAATGTGTTAAATTATAAATACCAGTTACATAATTGTTGTAATTATCTGAACAACAGTGGATTTTAACTTCACTACAAACCTGATAATCAATTAACAAACACACAGCGTTTTCAAACTTCAAGCTTAACAGTTCTTCCGAAGGTGAAACCCTTTCCAAAGGTGTTCATTAGATGTTGCTGAATGTTCCTAAAGAGTGTATTAGTCGTTCCCCAGTAAAATGTCTTTTTGACAAATAAAGCCTCGTCTTTATTTCATCTCATGAACACTTAACGAGGCTCAGCGGGTACATTCGTAAATTGTATCGTCCCCTACAGTTGTTATCAAGTGCAGAAGTTTGGGAAAGTTGAATCATTAATAACATTCATTATATGACTTTTATGATGTTTATTTTTAACTTTTATTTTAAGTATTTTTGCATAAAGTTTGACTTGCTCATGACCCGTCGAACATGTTTACTCCACGAGTATTTTTCTGCAATTGTGTGTTAGTTACTTTTTTTTCAGAAAATAAAAGAAAGAGAAAGCTACGTAGTGTAAAACATGGGTTCACGCGGTACATTAACATCATTTAGTATTAAATAAAGACTTCTCATTAATACTGAGTTTTTAAGGTAAACACTAGTTACCGGTATTCACTGAGGGGTGAAAATGGATATGTGTACAGAAAATGACGGTTTGCAATCACGATATTTTATCAAATATTTCGCATCCGTAGCATTAACGAAGCTATAAGAATGGGAATATGGACCAGACTTGACCTGAATTTAATACAATGCAGTATAGCGTGAAAAAACAATAACGAACAACAAATCATTATCTGACAAGAAACGACATGTCACTTATTTCATTAACATATTTAGTTATATCGATTGTGACGAAAGGTCTCCATAGTCCATTAAGTTATCTTGATGAGTGCAGCCTGATAAGTTTGTCGAACTGAAAAAAGACGAGTTAATAATCCGAACAAATGATTTCTCTCATAAGTCCGTAGCAATGCATTCGCAGGAAAGACCTAACGTCTGAGTTATCTTATCAGAGCGTTCTGTTCATGCAGGTAATAAAACAGAAGCATAGTGATGTAATCGTTGAGACTGAATTATAAACGGTTGAGCTTCGCAAAAACAAATTTGTATTGATATGGCCTGAATGAAATAAGTATGCGAAACGTGCTGGATCTATTAATTATACAAAATATAATTAAACTAAAGGGCCATGATTGCCCTATATCGCTCTCTTGAGTAGAGAATTGTACTTTCAAACAAGAAGGTCATAATCGAGGGCAGTCATATGTATCATGGAAATGACTGTACATACCAAGTTGCATCTGTTTTGCTTGAAAAAAAAATTAGGCAAAAGTTCAAGGTCAGCGAATGTCAACGTTGAAACCTGCATTCATAGCAGGAAAGTAAGTCGAGGTCAGCTAATGCCGAGTTTGAAATCTCTTCATTCAAAACTAAACATAAAGATGCTGAAGCTTCAGAAACAAGACAGTAGGTCGGCTGATTATCGAGATTTTATGGTATGTTGGGATAAAACCCTGAACCCTGCTATTTTGAGAAGATCGTGCTACACTTGCGCTAAAGCTAGTTTTAATCTCTCCTATCTAATATCTTATCCTTTACTGTTGTAATATATCATGCACTTTTGTGTTCTTGCCTAATGTCATAATAGCCCTTGTACACAAAAACTGAAGACTTTTAGCACTACTGTGAAGCCACTGATATTGGAATAGCTATATATGGAACAGGGTAAGTAGTCAATCAGTTACACCGTGAAACATACCAACTGTCATCATGAATGTAAAAAATATTTATTCTTTCATATCTTGGGTTGGCATCAATGGATAACGCCGAGGACATGCTGTGCTAAAAGTACGAAAAGAATAACTCTGTGTCGTAGCAGATTAGGCAAATATTCCAGTAAAAAAGGCAAACCGTTTTATAAAACCTCGTCAATGTTTACCCGGTGTTGAATCGCTGCTACCACATACAAAGCACAGCACACATATTAATCTTTCTGATATTTAATGCTCTCTAATTTGAGATACATATATAATTCTTCTTTGTTCATAGCGTTGTCTCATGTGTTCATAAGGAAATGAAAACATAAATAATTATCCCTTTCTACCTTTTTAGAACATGATATTGCATACTTTTTTCAACTAAAATATCTATTTCAAACAGTTTACGTCTTAAACCTTTAGCAGCAACCTTTACTCAGATGGTATTATTGAAGACAGTTTGTTTGATACTGGTGTTAGTTTTCAAGGTATACAGGAATGTCAATAACTAAGCTTTGCGTCCAAGAGATAAATATCAATATGTAAAATGTCAGCTTCTTTGCAGTTTGTTTCTGAAATGGCAACAGGTCACAAGGTATTCATTTAAGTGCCCTTGCTTTCCCCAATTTTTGTAACTGCACTTAATTTCAAGAGATCAGAAATTGATATACGCCGCACCTCAAGAACCCGCCTACTTGCAAATGGAAAATGTCTCAGAAGTCACTGAAATAATTCAACATTGGTCTTTCTTAATCTTGGAGAGGTTACAAAAGCAGACTACCATTACGTCTTCCGGACCTTACTTCAAAATTCTAATCACATACAATGCGTGTAGTTTCGGAATACTGGGTTTAACATTCCAACACGAAAAATTCGAAAAAGAGCGCATGCATTAGAACAATTTGTTTCTTCCTTGTATCTTTTTAGCTTTTATAAAACAACACCACGATAGCAAATGCTATCTATTATATATATTTGATTTGACTCTTCAGTTTCAACGTATTATGCAAATGGAATAATAAAACGATGGGAAAATTTATTTGATTTACTTTTTCTCTCTTTTCATTATTGTGGCGAACTTATTTAAGCTGGATAAAGGCCTCTTTTATATCGCATTACTATTGGCACAAATAATGGGTATGTGAAAAAGAGGTCAGAACTTATTTGGCACACAACCATTCTGGGACGGGCATTAATCTTTACACAAAGTTTCAAAGATTTTTGGCGAAAAGGCAAATAAGCAATGTTTTGGCCATTTAGCTAAAGAAACACAGGACAGACTGTCAAAATCAACTGGTTGATACTAATATAAACAAATCGGCTGCTAACAAACCAATCCGACCAATGAGTAAATAAATATGCACTTGAAGCACTATTTTGCAGTCATTGCGAAGTTCTAAAAATAAATAATTGGGTTTGATTTGTAACCTGCAAAGGAAAGCAGTTGCATGTTTCCCAGGTTGTGATGAAGATAGTACGTCAATATTCATAGAGTAAAGACTTTGATCTTTAAATTGGCTTAAAGTACCAGTAAAACCAACTATAAGTCTATTTATGCTGGGTAAGGTGAAAACTTATAATTCAACAGCATTGAAATAAATAACTGAAATGCATAAAAAGCATAAATAAAATCGAACGCAAAACGTATTTACTCAAGACCTACCATCGAAAGCCAACCGGCTAATTCTAACTGAAAAAAAAAGACGACAATTGTCTTCCAACGTGTAAATCGAACAGGCTTCAGTGGCAAAATTCAAGATTCGATGATGTTATCTAAGGGATCAGCTTACATAAGCATTAAAGAGATCACCGCATAACGGGTGATAGCCTTATATAACCCCACAAAAAAACTATGAGATGTAGGGAGAGATGCCGGGGACTCATCCAAAACATGAACTACACTCGTAGTTTATGGCCAGTCCTTGATAAAATCCCTTTCAAATCAAATCAAATCTATGAGATGTATTCGTACATGAAATTATCTTAAAAAACTGATTCAACTTTATTTAACATACAACATTTACAAAGTTTATTTTAGTACTTATTGACATATTTCACCATCGTGATATCAAGAGTGAAATATATCTGCTACCTATGCTTATTTTTCATAGTTTTGATTGTAATTCAGAATCTTAGTTCTATAACAAAATAACTCAAAATGACGTAAAGGACTAAAGTATCATATAGTATGTGAATAATACCCGTTCGGGTAATACTTGTATACATATTTGTAAGGAACGCACTAACATGTATTGTTAATTGCATATATATGTGTTTTCGCTGAGATTTGTCCTATTGTGGTGTTTTTCTATCTGAAAATAATACTGGCAAAAACTAATTAGTGTTCATGTAAGTATGTTTGTAATGATTTCTTCAAGCAAAAAAGAAATCCGTATTTGATTAGCCGTATTTATTAGTTTAAATCTATATAATGTCGTTATTTGACGTATTTTCTAAAAGCCGATTACAGTTTCGTTTTATTTAGTAATAGCCAAACTAATGGAAAAACTGAAGATTGTCTTCGCGTAAATCTAGCTCATCGTAAGAGGGAAGAATAAAAGCAGAACGTCTTCGCAAATCGAAAACTTAAATGTAATCTATCAGTTATAAACTAGCGGACAATTCATCTTACTATCGTTCTTTTTCAAGACCAGTGCTAAAATCCTATTCTCTTCAAGTAACTGCGCACTTTCTCAGATAAAGAGTCGGATCGGAAGCCGGGCTTAAAGCTGCTTGCTCTCAGATACCGTTAAAAAAATATTTTCCAAAAAAATTGACATTCTTATTCATAAATTTAAAACTAAAGGCTAAGAAAAACATAAGCAAAAATCTAGGTAGGAATTTCGCAGAAATCGATTGAAAAGTTCGGTTACACGGCACCGCTACACTATATGTTTATATTGAAATTTCAAAAGCATTTGCAACGCTTTTGAATTTGGTAGCGTATTTTTTTAAATTTAGAGATATACGTGACATGAATTTTTATATCACTATGTTCTAAAATACGTTATTTAGATACAGTTTGAAGAACTTAATTTTTTTACCAAAATCTGAAATGGAATAGCTTTAAACCCATTGGTCTATCATAAAACGGTTAATGTGAACTAGTATGTGAAATGAATAATTTGAAGTTGACGACCACGAAAGTTTAAAAAATATTGAAACGATTACTCTCACAAGGGATCAGTCGACAAGCGATCTATACATGAAGCGAGGTATACACAAACCAACACAAATGTACAAGTAGTCAATTGTTTTCAACTTGTTCAAAGTGAACTGCCTCGATCTTTCGATAATTTGAAATATATATAAAGTGAGCGCTTTTTAAAAAAAACTTCATTCCCCTCAAATAAATGCATTTTATTTTAATAACAAAATACTATTCTTATTCTTCTTCCTATTATCACTATCAAGATTCATTTTTGTTTTACAACAAAACTATCACTTCACTAATTCAAATACACATTTTAATAGAAATTTACCGTCAAGTAAAACAACTTTTATATAAAGGGCTGTTTACATTCATGAACATTTGATTTCAGACAATGTTTTATAGGCTTAGTAGTATATGCTACCATTTACTTTTGAACTTATAGAGCACCGGATTTCAACTGAAAAGCATAATGAAGCATTATATTAATAAAACACATACGATACCATGCTTCTTATTCGGGGGCATCGTTGTGCCGTTACCCGCTACTAAAATGTAGATAATATGGATGGCCGTGACAAGGCATCCGACCAAAGTCGTGTGCGCTTCAGAGTTCTTATAGTGTAACTTGTTCCATTGCCTTCTGGTTGCAGACCTTGCTATTTTTTATTGTTTAATGTTGAGGGTCCTCACAAATAGTGAATGCAGTTATCTGCAACATCCTATTCTAGTATAAAGGTAAAGGGAGACAAGTCAATGTGACAACAGCGAAAGATAAAACAGTTTTATTCCAAAGAAGATTTTCACGGAGATATTACAATCCATTAACTTGTGCGATTTTATAATACAGATCACGGTTTCGTTTACTATCCGTCTGTAACGTTCTAAATATGTCATATCTTTGAAAGTTCTGCCCTTGGAATGTGTAAACATCCTAGAGAGGTCAACTGTTTGTTTTGAAATATGAAACAGCGTACATGAACCGCAATGACTGATTTACTCTCTTAGTGTATTTAAAAGGCCTGTTTGATAAATCTTAGAACTCGATTGTAACTACGGAAGTGTACAAAACTTACCCAAACGGGCAGTACTTTCATGGCCCTATATCGCTCACCAAATTTCCATTGCAGTCCTTTTCTGCATATACATTAAGGAAATTGCTAAAAATCTCCTGGGCAATCTGATGAAACGTCACATCAGAAACATTTCCCGAAAAATAAAATTTGACCCATTGTTTCTTTAGGTTAATATGCAGATATACAGTGATATACGCACGCTGATACCCGTGTTCTTTTGACAGTTAACATTACACACTTTAGCAATTATATGGTTTTCAAGTTCTGTAAAGACAAAATGACCATATTTACTAAACCAACGCATGGTGATGATTGAATGAAAACTGCTGTAATAACTAGATAAAAACTACCCAAGTCACCATGATTCGCGTGTACATTGTGCCTCTGATTCCATTCCGTAGTACCTTAACAAGGAGACCGTCAGTCAAGACTTTATCGAATGTTCTTTGGACCTAAATCCAAGTAACAAGTGAAACTTCGTTTTGATTGATTGCATCTTCGACGTCATGGGAAAGGTATGCAGTCTGGTTTGCTGTGGAATAGAATTGTCTGAAACAAGCCTTTTGGTTAGCCAGAACTTGGTTGATCTCCAAGTACATGCACCACTTCATTCGCTGATTTATAGTTTGCACAATCATCTAGAACCAAGCTAATAGTAATACTGAATACAAAACTATGTGACAAATTAATAACTTATGCTGACAAAAATTGAACCTTAAATAATGTTTCAGAAATTGCCACTTTAAACATAAAAAAAAACAAGAAAATACCCCAAAAGTAAGTCAAACTGATAAATGTTTACCAAAATCAATGAAGAATCAAGCTGCTAGTAGTTTGAATAGAAACAAATATGAAGGATACTTATATATATTGACAACAATCAAATTTAAAAACTTAAATACAGAAATTGCGACTTAATACATAAACAAGAGGGCCATGGTGGCCCTTCATTGCTGACCTTAGTACAAGTCCACTTGCCTGGTAGGTGCGGTCAATTTTGACACAAGAGGCATGATTTGAACAAAAACAGTTAGAAAATGTTACATACCAAATAGGGTTTCCTATAAACGTCTGTGTAAAACAAGTGACCCCCTGGGCGGGGCCAATATTGACCTCAGGGGCATAATTTGAACAAAACTTTGAAGAGGTCTACAAGGCAATGCTACATGCTAATTATCAAAGCTCTAGGCCCTATGGTTTCAGTGAAGAATATTTTTTAAGTTTTTCCAATACTAGTATAAGCCTATTTTAAACTAAGTTAACCCCGGCCGTGTCAATTTTGATCCGGGGTCAGAATTTGAACAATCTTGGTAGACGTCCACTAGACGCTTCATGCCAAGTATCTAAGCTCTAGGCCTTGTGGTTTCAGAGAAGTAAATTTTAAAAATTTGTCCTTGTTTTTTGCCATAGCAACCAGAGTTTTGCATGGAATGGAATTATTTAAACAGTTTTGGTAGAGCTTCATGCAAGGAACATCCCTGCATATTTTATCAACATGGGTCCAGTGGTTTCAAAGGAGATGTCGTTTGAATCAAAATGTTGACGGACGAAGGACGACAGACGACGGATAATCATCCTTTAGAAAAGTTCACCGTGGCAAAGCCAGGTGATCTAAAATAAGTATGAAAATTACCCCAAAAAAGTTCATGAATATGTACAAATATGTTTTAAAACATAGATGTAATAGCTTTAAATAAATATAGGAATAGCATGATAATATGTTGACAATGATTAAAAGGAAGAAATAGAATTACAGAAATTACCGCTTAAAACATACAAAAATGGATGAAAATGAATTAAAAATTTGATGAATATAGACATTTGTCACCCACATATGTTTAAATTCTCAGCTATAGTAGTTTTGAAAAGAAAAACACAAAAATATAGAAAAATATTGACAATAATCAAAATAAAGATTAAAATACCAGAAATGTCCTCTTAAAACGGCATAAAAGTACGAAAATGCCCCAAAAAGTCAATGAATATAGACAATATTCACCCAAATATTTTATAACATAGTTATAGTAGCTCTGAATAAATTGTTGTTGACATTAATCAAAATATGAAAGATCATTACAGAAATTGCCACTCAAAAGGGCAAAAAAGCATGAAAATGCCTCAAAAAGTAGGTGAATATGGATAATATTCACCCCAATTTTTTTATTACATAGTTAAAGTAGTTCGGAATCGAAAAATAAAAAAGAACATTAATATTTGTCGACAATAGTCAAAGAAATAAAAGTACAGAAATTCCCACTTAAAACATAAAAAAATGAAAGTGCCCCAAATTAACATTTCCACCACACATATCAATGGGAAATTTTCTTTATTTTTAAAGGTAGTCCATTTGCAAAGTCATGGCGAAGGGTTCATTTCTGTTCAATGGTTTTGCCGGTCTAACCCCAGAATGACTGTAATATATTGCGGAAAGGGCTAATTTTACCAAATTTCAGCTTTAAGTTTCAAGTTTCCAGTTTATTGGCAAAATCAGCAAAATAATTTGCCTTTGGCCATTTACAAATAATGAATACGGAATATGGCAAAGACAATGAAACATAGCAATATAATAAACATGTAAAGTATTCAACAATATCACAATCTTATGAAACAGTCAAAATTTCCAGAGTATTTTTACGTAGTTCAAAAGCTTCTTTAATAAACCTTGTTACATTATATAAGATTTTTTTATTTTTGGACGACATTAAACTATTAAACATGCTAACGGTAGGCCATGATACATGACTCAGATATTTATTCCGGATGTGCGAGTATTTCGCACAGCATAATAGGAAATGATATTCAGTTTCAGTGACATTTGCATTACACATTTTACATAATCTTTCGTTTCGCTGTACTCCTCTAAATCTACCCGTTTCAATCTCTAAAGCAAGTCAGCGGCCATAAAGGCTATCTGATTGGTTAAAGTGCGTAACATAGATTATGCACCCATGCATATTTTGACTGAGTTTGATGATAACTAGATAAAAACTGTTTAAAGGTCCAATACTAACGAAAGTGAAAATTCAAATATACTTTAAAAAGTACAGAAATAAGTTATTTTTAATAAAAAATGAAAGTTGGTATGTAGAGATTCTAAACAAATCACAGTACATGTACAATTATTTTTCTATGCATTATGAAGAAAGTTAAAAAGACCTGGGTGGTCATTTTGTCGATTCACTGAGATTTCAACATAATACACATACTTTTCTTCGTGTTCCGAACACTTTCTATAAGTTTTAACCTGCCAATCTTCATTATTTAGTGTCTTGCATAAGGTAATGTACATGCCATTGAAATAACTGTCACTTTATTTTCGTTTGGTAGTGGACCTAGAAAAAAACAATGAAATGAACATCCCACCCACTCCATTTAATCGCATTAAAACTTCCGGTCTCGTGACGGCTGTATAAAACAAACAAACCCGTGGCCGCTTGTATGATAGAAAATTGAATAAAATCCCAGACATGAGCAACAAAAAGGGTGTCTTTTTTTCTAAATGGGAGCAATTAAAGTTACGAAAAGAAATAGTGGAATGCATATGCTAAAGCAGGTAGGTAGGGTATATATACTTGATAATGCAACCCTATCCCAGATGGATGGCATTGTGTACTTTTTCGTTCGCATTTTATTTTACAATAAGTCTTTTCTATTACGACTTTAATAACTAATTTCATTATTTCATGCATATGTGTGAATATTGTGATCGTGAAATTTGAGCTATTTTTAATGCGCCATAGTTTAGAATTGTGCCGGCTGCGGTTAGATTTATTTTGTGAAAAACGAATGTCGGAACCATGCTTTTTCCATTTTGTAAAGAGGAGTGATTGGCCAATAGACAAAGTTTCAAAAGATTCTAAAATAGTTTACTTTAGGCATCCAACATCCTTAACAGCAGCGAAGCTTGCGTTACAAATGCCACTTGTCGTTTTCGGTACATTAATAGCTTTAAGCAGATAGAATGAGTCTTCACAGTGACTTAAATTGAGTCAACGGTTAGATCTCGTATACCTCACATCAAATGAGTGCATTTAAAGTATAGCCAAGCAATATAACGTAACTGAAAACAAAGTGTTTAATTCTTTATGAGAGTAAAACTTTTTTTACATTACTTTTGCCCTTTGATACGGCTGCCACTTTTGTGATAAATGGTGTGCTATAAGCAGGCAGTAAGCTATTTTTTATGTACACTGATGTAGGGCATGCTGAGTTCACGCCGTTTCTATTTTAGATATCTACGTACACTATCGACTTTTCATGATGACACAATCAAATGCCATTATAAAAATAAATACAGTATGCTGTATCAGATCTTGTAGTTCTTCCATTAAAAATTATACAATGTATTCACGAATAAGATAAGAGTTTCAACGTAACCCTAGCCATCATAGGCAAGAACGTTAAATGATATAACTGACAAAACAAGGAGACAGGTTTCCTCTTCAGACCAAGTCTTTAAAATTGAAGATTTTTATGATGTTGGCAACTCCCAAAAATCAAATAGTTTGTTATTATACATATTTAAATCTCATGTATTCATAATAATTAATGAGATTTGTGGTTTGTCTTGGTGTCAACGGCGCGGTTACAGTAGATTCGCATGGCATATGGATATTCACTACAGGGTTACCAAATACTAAAGAATGAGCTCTACTGATTTGCCATTCTAGTCTTGAAAGCCGTTTATTTGGCAGTTTGTGTTACGGTAAGGTATAGTACATTACTTGTTATTCATATATGGCATGATCCTATGAATTTAACTAGATTCTAAACCCATGGTCGGTATAGGCCTTCTTTGTAAAAAACACCCTGTCTTAGACCAACTGTCAGTAATGATGAAGTCATGCCATCGCTCTGTTAATATAACTTATCTTTACGACCCTAAAAGCATTTGAGAAAGTTTCCACAGCAACAATAATGCTTAAAGACATGTTATTAAAAGTATTATGTCTTTAAAACTCCTGTATTTCAATTACTAACCGTCTTTGTATATTGCATCTCAGATAGCAATAGATAGAAATGATGCAATGATCAAAGGTTATATGAAGCAACGATAGTTTTGCAGGTAATTGGAAGCATGAATATCTCTGATTTGTGTTTAATAAAACGCTATTACACTGTCCGTAGTATATTGGGTTAGGCCCCTTAGTGCATCATCCAATACGGCCACTTTGCATGATACCTTTGTAGCCGCACGTCATCAGCTTACATCTGCGTCACACTAGCTGAGATATTGACCTGAAAAAAACGTACGCGTCTATCCACTACAATTTTAAAAAATTGGCAAATTACATATTAAAGGAATTCCAAGAAAATTAAAAGCAAATCAAATAGTACACGAATATAGACATGAACGGAGACAGTTTCATTATCTATGTTTATAACAGGAATATTCAGAAAACCATTAGTCAATCCAAATCTTCTGTTAAAACCAAATTAGTGCCATGATTAAACAAAAAGTATCATTACGGAAGACGGTGTTTAAGAACATCTTTAGACAGCATTTATTAGCTGTCATTATTCAAGTTAAGCATTAGTTCTTCTTGTCGAATATACTTCTCCATAAACCCTAACCATTGACATAGGTTTATGTATTTTAAGCCATCACATTTGTGCAGCGGATATGTTCCTGGCTTTGTAATGTAACGCACTTTCTAGGAGGTTCGAATCCCTGCAGAACCACTTATTGTTTTACCTGAAGTGTATTCTCCTGCTTTTCACTTCTTTTTCCGTTTTGAAATATATTTTAAATATTGTTTATTTTGTACACAGATTCATGTTAATATATTCAAAACAGACTAATAAGGACAATGGACATCTTAAAGAGGCACTCCCTACATCTAGCAGATTATATTCTCGAAACATAGGTTATGTGTTCAATGAACGTAAAATGATAAATAAATCCAACTTCAAAGAAGAACCTACGGCGAAAAAGGCCCCATTTTACCACAATTAATCTATAAAGAGACTGTCTGTAATAAATCGCATCCACCAATTCATTGCACAACAACAACTCTACATAGACTATTGAATGGTTTACAGTACTGCAGTATATTTTAAACCGCTGATTTTATCGATAATGACTGGGAATGCATAGCTGAAACTTTTAGGTTAAGTTATAATACTTCCAAAGATTCTATTATTTATGTTTTGGTGGTAATTTTGTTTGGCATCAGTTATAGGGCATGTCCCTTTAAATCAAAATCAGGTATGGAATATTGGTAATGGCTGATGTAATTTCCGATTATTTGAAAATTTCATGGGCTTTTTTGTCATCGTATAGACGAGGTATGAAGATAAAGTTAATTCGAGCGAGCTTGATGCACCATTTCTATCTGATATTCTAAATATGGTTAGCAGAATTAAAGGTCAAATTTATAAATTAAATTTATATTAAAACCAAAGGTATATGGATAATTGAAACAAAATTCTCTTCTGGTATACCGCTCAGTTAGTCTGAACTTTCGAAATGGTGGTAAGAATATAAAATATCTTTTGTCTTCGAAGGTAAGTTCCTTTTAGAATTTGCTTTTGAATCAGTGCACAGATAAAGTCTTGAAATAACAATTTTAAGCCTTTGAAACATCGGCTATTAGACCTTCAATACGCGAAATCTATGCAATGTACAGGGCTTAAAATTCGCCGGTTTATTTTTTCGCTATATTTTAAATATCAACAGGATCGCGTTTTGTTGACTTCGCGCATATTAGTAAAACGCGAATTTAGATTTTTCGCGGAAGCGTGTGCATTAAAAGATGGCAGAAAGCTTTGTTTGTCACTTTGCAAACGGCGAAAACCTATGTCAATGATCCGTGCTTTATACGTAAGGTGATTATACTTTGCAGTATGCTGTTAGGGAAATATATTTCTCAGTTTAGGATGGCCCTAAATATCACTTAACCATAAGTGTAAGTTCACTCTTTGAACAAACTGTCAAAAACAAACTGAGATGTTCAAGAAGTCATTTGGTTCAGATGGATTGCCCACGCCTGATAAAGTGTAAAAAGAAATACAATTGTACATCACGCGTTCATTATAATGTTATTAATAAAGTGATTTTATATGAAATCACTTTATCAATGATAATTTTATTATTCAACTTTACAATATTGGCTAAAAAACCAGAATATAAAGTGAATCTAACATGTTCATAATGAAAATCCCACCAGAGAGTTGAGAAACGTCCCAAAACGAGGCTCTGCGGATTTGTTTGGACATATCTCAACCCGAGGGTGGGATTTCCTTATCCACAACTTAATGTATGTATTATTAATGGAAGAAATGAATGTACAGAATGGGGATGAAAAAATGAAAATCAACTTTTTCTCGAATTTTACCTCCAAACTGATATAGATGGATAGAAAATGATTTAACTAAGAAAATGAAAACCCATAACCCTATTTATATTTCAAAAATACAGTCATTTTTCGATTTTTATACATGTATGATGTGCTGGCTGCTTGTAATAAACGTAAAAATAGTCCGGCAGTGATGAGAGATAAGCGTCGAAGGATAAGGTTTTCTCACTTAGCGGATCATATGGAACATTTTGTTCTCTACTCGCTAGCAATGATAAGGCTGGTCAGAAAATCGATAAACAGGTAGTAGCGGCCGGACAGTTCGCTTGCGGTCGTAAATTTTCCGAAACAGACCGGAAAACCGCTGATTGTTTCGGCAGCTCAATCAATAAAATCGATATTTTGCTTGCGTAATATTAGCCCGAGGCTATTAAGATGTACTGTGTATTACGCTAAAATAGAAATCTTTAATCTTATTGCATTCATCCCAGCTATCTTTTTGTACATTACATTGTATGTTTTAAAAGCAACTGTTGTAAAATAGATTTGAATAATAGAGCTATTATAGATTTATCAGTTTGAGGGGAAATGTTTTTTTTTCATGAATATACCCTCGAATTTCATTAACTTTTGTTAAATCTATGCAATGCACAGAGCTATTCGTGTAATAATTGTTGACATCATGCGGACAAACTACAGGAGTAATAAGCTATTAATCTTTTATATTGTTGAATTAATTTTATTAAATTGAATCACATATTATATCAAAGCATCCGCATTTAATGTAATTAAGTGAAGCTTCACAACATAAATCATACACGGCATCATCAACTTGTACCGCAATGACAGTCATACTTTCACAGTTTTCTTTTTTTCTTCGCACGTGCTTAAAAACCATAAGTGGTTGTATATCTTGAAAGCAATTAGTTCTCTAAACTTAAAAGCTAACAAAAACTATCTTTAAAAAGATGGTCCGCGCAATTTTTAGTATATGAAAGCGATTGGTAGCTTGATTCTAATATTGAATTGTGAAACAATGAAATAACGAAGTTTTCATTAGTCATATACAAAATCGATGTCATCGATTTCATATTCTGATAGCCGTGAAAAAACAACAACACGATAGACACAATGCATGAACGTGTGCGTCATCTTTTAAAAATTTGTTATTTACATAACTTACAAGGTAGATGTTACTATCGTTTAATTAATTACGGTACTGTTTCCCGTGTGCTTGACGCCAACGTTACACGTGCGTAAATTCTACAAGATATAAATAAATGTGCTATAGCAGAAGCTTGAACGACACATTGAGTGTCGAGGATTATTTTGAAATTATTCACATGAAATCATGAACGTTTCTTCGAAAAAATTATTTCAAAGTGCGAGTATTTAAAGGTTACTTTTGTTAATAAAATGAATAATCAAGTAAGGTCTTTTTTTTTCGTTGTCCCTTTCCACAGTAGTTAATTGTTCTCTAAAAGCAAACAGAAATACATTTATTAAACTAACTAAAATACATTTCATTGTTTCTGAGATGGGTGTACAATAAAAAGATATATATAATAACACATTTGGGGTAATAAATTACCAAGACTAACAAAGACTTTTATTGCACCCTAATAATCCATATCCGTTCTAGTGTTTTATTGCCCCGGGGTTATTGTAAAACGCAAGTGGTAATTCTTATGACAGATTTTAAGTTTCTTTTTAAAGTTTACTGTAATAACATCTTATTTGCTTTTCTTTTTCAATTTCTGATATTTGATCAAAATACTAAAAGTACATAATTCACAAACATTATTTCTCGACATTACTGTACCTGATTTCGATTTCTGACCGGTCTTAACTTTTCATTTGTCAACCACCTTTTAAGTTACAAAATGTTTATAGGGGGACCAAAGTAGAAGTAAACGACTGTCAAAATACGCACAAATAGCAAAGCAAAAAGAAACAAAACAACATCACCACATTTATGACGGGTGAGATCTATCCGGACAAACGGAGTCTGAAAAAAAATTCTTTCATATAAAATAAGCGTCACAATTTGAAAGTGACATACGTACTTGTGTATATGTGTGTTTGTGTGACATTACAACAGTCTCGTGAAAATGTGTAAAAATTACAATGTATACACAACATCTCTTTTTCACATGTGTTCCTTTAATTGTTCGTTTTGTCCTCGTGTGTTTGCTTTGTATGCTAGTGTGTGTTGGTAGTGTATATGTGTGTGTGTACATGATTGTGTGTGTGTGCCGTGTGTGTGTGCGTGTGTGTGTGTGTGTTGGTGGTGTGCACTTCTGGGTGCTGTGGGGCTCGTTTTGGGGAGGCTGCGTTTTTGGTACGTGGCATTCCCTGTTTGATATTATTTTTTTTTTTTTTTACATTTACCTGTTTACGTTCAGTTGAAACAAGTGTGAAATTTAGTCACTTTGCTACAATACAGATATAACTTTAACCAAATGCAGTCCTTTTAATTTACTCATTTAATTTACTCATTTAATTAACACATGAATAAAGCATACCGAGACTCGTTCAAAGATTGGTACAATCATTATTCACTTTTTTCCTCTTCATATAAGTTATGCCATCCTTACGTTTTAAAGCAACAATACGTACAAAATCATCACGATTTTTAATACGATAGTAATCGACAACTTCCGTGAAAATTACGGACATGCCCGATCTGTATTACGATTACATTTTTAACTGACTGTACTTATAAAAAGTATTAAAAAGGTAAGCGAAATCCTTCAAATATTTTATTTATTTTTACACCAATTTATAGTTGATATAATTCCCTTGCCGATATCACTGAAGCAAAAACAATCTTATAATTGATGTTCTATGTATGGGTCAAAGTATTAAGACAAATGACCCAAAAAGCTGACTAAAAGTCTTGCAATCCTTAACATTTCATATGGAAAATGCGGTGGTACTTTTTTAATTAAAAAAGGTAAGTGAAATACCAAATTAATCTTTTTGAAATTTACATCATTATAAAGAGGAAAAATAATATTAATTCGTCTGACCGAAGCAAAAACGATTAATTACACGGTTTTTTATTTAATAGGATTAAACCGAAATCTCCCTTCTTTGTTTAATGTGTAAAAGCCGCGTCTAATCGATTATCGGGAAAACATGAAAGTTCCATATGAGAAAAATCTCTATTTTTAGCAGTGATGGAAAATCTTATCTCACATAGGGTTATCCCACACTCCGCGTGCACATCACATAAAAATCGAAAAATGACTGTAAATTCTTTATTTTTGAAATAAACATAGGGTTATGGGTATTCATTTTCTAAGTTAGATCATTTTCATCCATCTATATCAGTTTTGAAGTAAAATTCGAGAAAAGTTGATTTTCATTTTTCATCCCCATCCTGTATTTACACTTATTTTTCTTACTTGTGTGAAAATGCGTTCAAACGGTGAGAAAATAAACTACCATGTCCTTGAGTTGTGGTGAGATACGTCCAAAAACTGGCGAGCCTCGTTTTTGGAACGTATTCAACCCTCGGGTGGGATTTCCACCACACAGGCTGTATATCTATCACCGGTAAATGCGCGGAATTATGTATCTCATAGGTGAGAAAAATGTTCTGGTTACAATAACAATTTCATTTTTATTTAACTTAGTAAAATAAGATTTCAGCAGGTGTCTAAAAGCAAAATGGCGTCGTTAAAAAAAAATCTAACGGAAGTGACTTCTCCGTATTGGCCCTCTCTTTTAAACCAATCAGAATGCTTGAATTCCATATTGGCCCTGTTTTTATCGTATTGGCACTGCTTTTCTCATATTGGCTCAGTTATGCTTTGTATTAGCTCTACCTGTTTCATATCATGTGCGCATTTAATCTAATAGTGTGTAATATTGTAAAATTGAATAATAATATGCATTATTGTTATCCTTGGCGGGGAAAATAAAAACAAACCAGCAAATTTACTACAATTTCTACGTATAGATTTAATGTTTGTTTCAAGTTTTTACAGGACGTTTATATTGAATAAACTTAAATAGAGATGCGGTGAAGGCATTATGTTTTTCTTCCCGTTTTAATTAATAAATTTCCGTTTCAAGTACATAAATTGTCGTCTCAAGATTTTTTTCGGCACAGCCGTATTAAGCTCGCTTCTGACCGGAAGTTTGGAACTCTTCAACTGCCAATGAAATGACGAGTAGAATGTATAACATGTTTAGAAATGAGAAATTTACGCTGCAAGGGACCTTCTAATTGGATAATACAGGGAGTATAGAATTACCGAAAAAACCTAATACAGGGTGCATAGAATTACCGAATTCAACCGAAAAAGACCGAATAAACCTTTAAAAGACTGAAAAGGGACGTAAAACAGTATTTGCAGACGGAAACGACTTTTTTCGAAAGATAATGTATAATTTATAATTTAAGCTTTTAGAAAATGAAAGAAATTGTAAGTATTGAATAGTCAATCAGTACTAGCGATATAATATTATCTTTAGAAAAACAAGTTGTTTTCGGTCGGCAGTATTTGTTTTTCGGTCTTTTTGTGTCATTTTACTTGATGTGTGATACAATATTTACAAATTTTTTCATTTATCCACGGACCGATACAGTGAGAATGAGAATAGACAATAAAATACTTTTGCGTTTTCAGTCTTTCTTGAATGAGTTAATAGTACGTACATAATTCATATCTATCAACATAATATGTTATCTCCAAATTAATGTTAATTATAAGTGTAGAGTATGTATACTTTCTCGGCCAGTGAATAACGGTCAATAATTCGAGTAGCATATTTAGAAGAAATACAAGGATTAAGTTCGTTTTCCTGATACACATGTCGCGATAGATATTTAATTGCTATTGGAGACAAATTTGATAAGTGACCGTTTATCTCAATCAGGAGAGCGTTAGCACAACTTTGCAAGGGAAGGTACATGGGTGCGAATCGCAGTCAAGTTTGGCACCTCCCGACTGAATCAAATTAATTGCTACTACAAACATCTAGCTAACAATCGCTTTCATAAACTTAAATCTTTTTTAAAGGTAGTTCTTGGTATTACTACTAATGTATGGACAAAACTCACGGTTGTTGAATTCGCTTTATATCAAAGTCCGCATATAGCGAAAATAAAAACTCCGCGATGAATACACCCTAAATGAAATCAATATTTCCATATTGTCCTGTTCTCTTTGGGATTGATTTTATCTGAGTGAGTCTAGAGAGCGATTAATCAAAGTTGCAAATTGACAAAAACAATTAAATATTACAAAATACAATATTATGCCAATAATTTTCATCTGAATTCATTTCAATACAGATATATCGAGAAGAGTTTTAAAGTGTTTGGTAATTCAAAGCTAATGAGAAGTTTTGCGAATCGCCTGTTCTGAAGACTAACTCGTAAGTTGCATAATTGCATAGCTAGTGTTTATTTTCTTTAAAGCAAGCGTATAGAATAACCAGATATGTCAACAACAAAACAAAAAGGAAAGATGACACTATATCGCTCACTTGAGATTTACTTACAAAGAAAACATTCCGACCAATTTTCATGATAACTGAGTGTTGTAAATGCGATATCTTTGGCATACACAAAGTTTGTCTATGAATTGATTTGGTAACCTAATTTTTCCACTGGATAACCAATATTTAAACTAGACCTAGATTTTATCAGGACAACCATCCTGACTACCATTCATAAAGTTTCAGTGAAAAATGCAAAAAAACAAAAATAATATCAAACAGGGAATGACACGTACCAAAAACGCAGCCTCCCCAAACCCCATTTCATACACAAGGTTTTTCTACGATTTGATTGGTTAACCTAGGTTTTTACCTCAGATGACCCATATTCAAACTCGACCAAGATTTTAAGAAACTCCAAATTGACCGGTAATTATAATATGCAAGACAACACTTCCTACTGATGCCTCACATCATGCTTGATGAAAATCTAATAAGAGGTTTTGAAGATGGAGAGCAGACAAGCGTTATATCTACATGCCCCTGTGATTTTTGACCTATGACCATATGATGACCCTTAATTACAATATACACAACTACACTTCGTAAATGTATTGATGCTTTCCACCAAGTTAGATTAATTTTAGAGATAGGAGCGGACTAACATTTCACATTTCAGGCATCTGCAACCTTGACTTTTGACCATATGACACCAAATTATTTCAATATGAAAATATGTACTTCATACTGATGATTACCACCATGTTCGAAGTAAATGTATCAAGGGATTTTATCATTTTTAAACCCTTCAATACGTTTTAACCCCTTAATGATGGAATGAACTAAAGCAACTTCATAATGCTATGTTTCATTAAACCCCTAACTCTCCAATGTCTACATGGAATCTACGGACAGACGGCAAGGGGAAAATAATATGTCTCCTCGCTGATAGGGGGAATATGATTATATCAAGATATAAGTAAGAAGAAAGTCATTTTAACAATAATTGTTTAGGATAATGAGAGATAATTCAAATATCAAGTATGGCATACTTATGATTTCAAAACTTTGAAAAACAGTGTCTTTTTACCAAAAGATATTTAAACAAAAAAACTTTATAACAAATACAGTCAATACGTTAAAGTTTTATGGTCAATATTAGCATCTCGAAACATATCGTGACATATCATAATGCTGGTTTAACACAGGTAGAACTGGTCCAAACTTTCATTATTCCTCATCGCAGACAACCCCACTCCTGAATCTGGTGATACTTAAAGTTTTTACTTCCAAGGACTTAAAGCTGCACTCCTACATAGTCTTCAGATCTTACCATCCTGTGACATTTATGGCACAAACAACCTTTAGATCAACAACTTAACTACCTTTTAAAATAAGAGCGTGCTTCACTGTGACATCTTCTATGTTTGTCTACAGTACTTACCACGTGTACCCGAGTAATTGCCTTTAAAACACAGCGACTGTCACTAACTACCATTTTTGACCAAACATTCTGCTTCTCTTTGAAAAAAATATAATGTTATAAGTAGAGGACACAACCTGAACTCTCATTGAATTCCTTACCAACGTTTTAACTATATTAAGTATTACATGCACGTCAATAATCATATTTGTTCGTTGAAGTATTACAGAAGAACTTTGAAGTAGTAACGAAAAGGGTCTTTGACCTAAACACTGCCTATATAAGTACTGCAGAAGCTACTTACATGTACTTCCCAATTAATACGAATTTCTATCTACATTTCGTCAAACAAATGGAATAAAAATGCCAGAGGAACATATTATTTGTTTCTTTATCTTTTTTAGGAAACATAAATGTAGTATGTTTTCTCGAAACCACTCTCGACGGCAGTACTAATACAGCTAATGTTGAAAATGAAAGGGGTCATTTCGTTCTTAAGCCGACCTATTCACATTGAAGCACCGGAAAAGCAAGAGTGGATAATGTCATTAAATTAGATGCCGTTATCAGTTTGTTATCATATAAGTTAACAATCTTTGCTGCCTAATCTTTCTTTCTCATTGTTTTTTTTCCGATCATATAGAATACATTTAGATTCTGTAATATTATTTTCAACAATATTAAAGGCATAGGAATAATTCGCGATAATGTACTCTCTCAATGTAATATAACAGAGTTTCATGTTACATTCAATTGTTCAGGTTGACCAATAATTGCACCCTCAAACGACAAGTGAAGTGGTATTATTATATGTAAAAACATACGCTCATCTAAGAGAGTACGGGCATAATGCAATCTCTTATTCATTGCATTTTGATTATAACCGTTGTTAATTTTTCTGAGATATGAAATACTATCGCCACACAAATCACTGCGTTGGGGTTTAGAATTTTTTTGTTCTAGATTTATGACATAATTAAAGAAAAGTAGTCAGTGTCTCGAAGTTTAACCGTGGGGACTTCAGAGTTGACATTCTATTAATGAGACCTATTACCACAAGTCCCGTTGTCAAATAGTATTCGTTTAAGTCGTTCGTAAGTCATAAATCAGGACTTAACAGATTTTTCGCCGTTAAAATGTGAAGTCATTTACGCCAAGACTGAAGTAAGCATGAAATGTTCTTTACCAATATTAGCGTACAAGATAGGCACTCAATAAGTGACATTTGGCATGTTTGTTACAAAAGTAAAGTTCTTTAACAATACTAAATATGGTCTTGACTACACCCATTATAACTGCATGATTTAAAACATAAATACATGTGTTTCAGGGATGTGCTAATAACCTGGATGTGCACTGAAACGTACACGTTACGCATGTTTGCTCAGCTTATTTCAGAACAGACTCTGGCATAGTGAAAGAGCTTAGATTCCATGTAATTAACCCAGCATTAAATATTTCCATTAACAGTTAAGTGCAATATATTATCGATGTACTTTTTTCGTTGTGGATGAATAGGAAATGCGTTGGTTCTATGGACTATTTTCAATATACCGTTACAGTGATCTGTGTTGAATTATTTAAATAAATACAATATTTCAATGTACAATGAACGAGTCAGAAGAACGTTATCGATCAAGATGAATTATACATGCATTTGTAAACCCTGGGGCATTGCAAAACGGTTTGAAACAGACTAGTAAATGAAAATGAAACGTGCAGTTTCACAAACATTTAATTTGCAAAGTAGTAAGTAAAATATTCCAACATCAGGTACCATCAGGTATTTTGTTTCTCCACTAAACCTCCAGAAAATGTTGAATAGTAGGGTTCGTGCATCTGGTTTACTTCTGAGACTTTGGTTACATTGAGTACCCACACTTCATCATCTTTATCCAAGTTAAGCACAACAGCTAGAGTTTTTGTATTAAATCCTTCTACAAGCTGCTCTCTTTCTTTTACCTTAGTCTGCTCTACCGGATGAAACTTATGTATAAAACACAACGTTGCCCTCAGTCGTTCTGTACTTGTGATTGTGATAAAAAACACATACATGCCTTTATATGGTGCCGTAAACCGTCCGGTTGTTACATTGTATGCGCTGTCACGATTTACGTCTACAATATCGAAAATGATTACACGGTATGACGTCACTTTCGATAATGTTGTGGACAAATGAGCAGAAAATGATAAAAATGTCGATGGAATACATCGTGTGACCTTCTGGACGACCTCCCCTTCGTCTGAAAAAATGTGTGAAATTGTTTAATATATTACACTGGTTACAGATATAATGAAACCTACTGTATATTAATAACATTACTTAATATATTATATCTTAAACATATAAACACTGGCTTCGCTAAATAGTTTTACGTAATACTGGAACAATAGCTACATGACTAGGATATAACACGTGCTCTAATCCATAATTAATTGTCCTTATATACTTAAAAGCTGTGCCGCGGCAATATCTCTGGCATTAATAGATATTCTTGGTACTCTGCGGGGGCTTAAAATATATCAGATGAGTATTAACAGGTCATCTATAAAAGGCACAACGATTATAACTAGCGTTTGATCTCCACACACTTCATATCCTAGTATTCTCCGTCCTTGATGGGAAAATGTATACTTATTACACTCACAGCATTTAATGCAAATATCTGTACTATGCTTATGTTTTCAATAGCAATAAGAAACTTGAAAACTTATGCAACTTCCATATAAACATTATCTTATGTAGATACGTGTATTCATAGCAATTCTTGTATTTTAAGAGTCTTTGAAACTTTGATATCATCACTTTCAGATATGTTAATTGATTTTCAAATTGATCATTTAGATATTTAAGCCTTTGAAATAGGACAGACATCTTCATATACCACATGAAGATAACATACCATGCAGCGGTTACTTCCCCTTACAGTATACAAGTAACCACTGCCATCACAATGTTGTTTTAACAAGATTTTGTTAACATCTTTAAAAGTACAAATTTGCATTTTAGCTTTTTTTACTGCTTTTGCAGCGAGATCAATTTTATAAAATAACTAACTGTCCAGAGGTCGAACACAAAACGTTAATTCAAAATGCTGTCACGTGACATTTTCCCTCATCACGTGATATCTTGTGAAGGCTGAGCTCATCCGAACCGACTATCTAGTCTGTAGAAATCGTTAGAGGTGTTTTGGATTTTACTTACAGAAATGTTATTGTGACTCTGCAAAAAACTGTATACACACGTATAAAGTATGTCCGAAATTAAAGAATATACAGAAAACTCTAATAAATGCGAGCATATGAAGTCAAATGAAAATACAATATTACCGACTGGGCCTTTAACATATATTACGTTATGCATATTTCTTTAATGATAAAACTATAGCGTGTAACTTGTCCTGTGTTTACATAATCATTGCCAGATTATATAGAGATAAAAATCGTGTGATCACATTTTTGTGGATAAACCATATATAACAGTCGCATTAATGGTATGCAAAATTGGTACATTAATTAAGCATAAACGGAAATATCTTCCTGAACAACACAATAATTACACTAAAACACTAACACCTACATACCATCGGATGAAGTAATCTCCCCACTTTCACTGTCTGATAAATACTCTGTTAAATATTTTGAAAGAGACATAAATTAACTCCTGTTATATGTACAATCATGTGCAGATAAAGTTCCAACATACTCTGCTTTCTTCATTCCACATGTTCTGTTCTAAATATACACATTCTTATCTGTGTGTTCTCTAGCTGAACTGTAGCTGTATAAATCGTGTAAGTGTGAGAACGCTGCGTTAGGAATAGTGTATGTATATATGCTTTGATTGATAAACGTGAACTTGAGGATATCAATTTTGAATTTTGATAGATAGTATAATATCTTGCACTGTAAATATCTTGAATCAGTCATTTTTGTTAAAATCAGACGTTTTTAAATAAATGGTTTGCAATTTATTAAATTAGGTAAATCGTTTAGACAATAACATGATCAACATTTAAAGAATTCTTTCACGCAAAATTGACGATAGCAAACCACTTGGTATGGTTACACTGATAAGAAAAATTACCTACATGAAATGTTATTTTCAAGTAATAATGTCAATAAAAGTAGTATATTTCGGAAACGAAGTATAATTATATTCATGTTTTATTTCAAGGATAGTTTGAAGGGGACATCCGCTTAAATTTATCTGGTTGTAAAGATCAACGTTCAACGCAAGGAGATTAATGCATAACTAGCGCACGATAATATGGTGAGTAAGTAAGGAATGAACATTCTGATATCAAACGGAAGATTTAAAATGTTCTTAAATACTGTTTTATGTTTCTTTGTAAATAGCATCAAAACACTGATTATCATGACCATGTGACGAGGGAAGGTGATGGTGAGAGTAATTTAATAAAAGAGACCTGACTTCCAAAGCTATTTCAGTCCACCCCGGAAAACAATGAGTGTGTGATAAAAAATCGATAAACACACTCACGGTGGGGAATCACGTGATCAAAATAATCTCTAAACAAAAGTAGATCTCAGAAAAAAAAGTTAGAAAATAATGAAAGCAGTTTAGCTATAAATGTAAAATGTAGCCTTTCTTATGGCAACATAAAAATATTATAGAACTACACAGGTCTCAAACATAGTCACCTTCCGATTGTGCTGAACACCTCAAGTAACTGAGATAATTTATTTTTTGAAGTGTTCAACACAATAAGAAGGTGACTGTGATTGAGACCTGTGTAGTCCTCTAATACTTTTATGTTGCCATAAGATGGGCTATATTTTTAATTTGCAGCTAAACGGCTTTCATTATTTTCTAGTTTTTTCATAGATGTACTTTTGTCTAGAGATTATTTTGACCATGTGATTCCCCACCGTGACACTAGCCTTACAAATACTTTATCTACACTATTATAATAGGGTAATATGTGTAAAGGCTCAGGAAGTGTAGATCTAGTATTACAGACATGACGCGACTCGTATAAATATTTATGTGTAAATAGCAAATGTAATTCAATCGTAATAAACCTCTAATAAACTTTTGGTCGATCGGTGCTTTGATAATAGGTCAGATATGTAAATTACGATCTGAGCAAACATCGCTACAAGTTGTTGTTTAATAATTGACAAGTGTAATCATTGTCTCGCACCTTCTATTCAAATTAGCTATTTATCTTTAGTAAATGCAATGATAGTCGACTGCAAGTTATTTCACATTTGTTAATTACGCAACCACCGAGTGTATTTTTTGCATTTTTAGAGAGAAAATAACATGTATATCTTTTTCAAATCGCGATCACACCAAATTAACTCGAAATTCAACTGGTAAAAGATCGATCGCGAAAAGATGTTTTACGACACTTTAAATAATTATTCATAGCTTATCTGAGAATTTAAAGTAAAAGGTCAACAGTTAAATATTCGTTCTGATGGTTGTCCGCATTTGAGCTTAAGAAAATTTGCCAAAGGAATCGACGAAACGTGTTTATTACCGTCGGGAAACAGGAGGGGTGTGTAATGACAATGTTCCATTGAAAAAAATCCTAACAATCAATTCCCATTAGGTTACAACGGAAATTTGACATTTTCCTTTTTTGTTTCTATTATATGTGAATTTCAGCCTAACCAGAAAACAAAACTCGACCATTGCTGAATGCAAATAACGTGAAGCATATTCAATCGCATGTGTAGTCCAATACGTTATTTTGGACATGTTAAATTCGCATTTGAATATTCGAATATATAATAGAATATGCTATACGAATATTCGGTCAAAAGTGTTATACGAAAAATCAATAAAGTGGGATAACTGAAAAAATGGCTGTTACACGTTAGTCGAAAAAGCAGTGATCATCTATTCAAGTCATTCTATGAAGTTTCAAGACTGTTGTTAATAGTAAGCTATACAAATATTGAGCTGAAACGATTTTCAAAGTTCATGTCACTGTGACCTTGATCTTTGACCCACAGACGCCCCAAACCAATAAAGGAAATGCTTACGAAAGTCAGTGTTACCTTGATATTTTACCAACTGACTCCAAGAACAATAAGGACCATTGACAGGTTGCAGGTAACCTTATGAGCAAGTTTGATGAAAATCAAATGAAAATTGTGACTTGAAGAGTGTTATCAAGTAGAAGTTTACGGACAGACGGACACCGGTACATACCACCTACATAATTAAAATGTTGAATAGTTTTAAGTTCCTTTGAATGTACTGATTTTTTTGACGGGGTAATGATAAAACCATGCAATGATGAGATGTAAATAAAGATATACTACTAAGTGAAATCTGTTTCAAGTTGCATTTGTGTAGGTTTTAGTTAAAAGGAAATAAAGTGTAGATTGTTTAATTGAATTAAATGGTCATATCCTTTTTATCCAGTTATTCGTGCGAATTGTTTTCTTGATATGCATCCCGCCGTCTATACATTGTTTGGTTTATCTTTACCGTTAATCGAACACGTACGAATACTTTTAACAATCAATAAGCGGGTAAGAGAAATTTTAATCTTCAACTAAAGTCTGCGACGAAAATTGATCCATATATGAGGGGTGATAAAAGAAATACATATACTTCCGTAATAACCTTTTATTATCTTATTAATTTCTTCCGTACTTATACAACATACAGTACAATGTATCCTGAATACACGTTGATATGAAAATCGATGTTAAAGTAATTCATTATTGAAAATATGCATCTCCAATACCCCGGAGCAGTCCGGTGACGTTCGTAATGCGCTGTTTTGTAAAACCAGGTCTTGTTTGTTTACATTATTAAAATCCGCTATTCTTTTACCCTCAGACTGTATCCAGTTATAACGGCGTTGTAACATGAAACAGGAAACATAATCTAATTCATAGACAAATAGGAATTGCTTAGACACTCGAATGTTGTTGATAAGTTTTCCTGTTACGGGGCGTACGCAAAAGCATTACTTTATCTGTGCATAATTTAAGCCTTTAAAATGCAAAAGAGCAATGAAGTTTCATATTTCCTCCTATAAGACAACATACGACTGCAACTATCCCTGAAGTCCAATTTATTTCTAAAAATAAACACCAACAAGAATCGTCAATTTCTTTTGCTTTCGTTAAAACCTAAACCTCAATATCTCATACTTTATAGAGACACATGTTTCCGATCTCAGACGAAATAGGATTTCCATATAGTATATTCCTGACACGCGGAGTACTTCAGCAAATGATATTGATGTAACAAGTTGTCTTTGCATCCAACCTTTGTGAGTTATGATTTGAATATAAATTGGCATTGGGATCTCATCTAGCTGTCGGCATTTTCACTTTTGAGGGATTATTGCGATGTTTATGAGCGGAAATCCATTTTCTATGTAATGAAAATACATTGAAATGCAAATGGTTTTGAGGAGAATGATGGGGTAAGGGTCCAATCTTTCTATTTTTCTGTATAAAAATACACTTCTACACGATAGAGAATGACTTTATTATATACTCCCACATGTCATAAGGCATAGTTACCCACGGACATATTTCATTAACTTCATCTCGTTGTCCTAATACTTTCCATTCTATTTTCATCTAGTCAAGATCAATCAATGAAACATTGTATATATCGTATACATGTACTTATGACTACTGAACTTAAAATACTGTTTCAGTCCCTTAACAGACTTAACATTTACAGTGTATAATGAGGGTAATAACATTGATTGTTTTGGTTCTTTATATCTCCCGATAAGTGTAAACACCACGGAACCGATCTTTATATGATAATCTATTTTACTGCATACTTAATTAACCCATTTCATTCTGCAAGGTAATCAGATAAGATAGTCTCAATATCTGAAGCACTTATCAGCTGTGACTAGGACTTCGAAAATTTTTTATACATGGCAATAAAAAATTGTACCTAATCATAATAATTTTACTTATAACATAACAAAAGTGTACCTTTTTTTAAAGCACATAAAATTATCTACGCATTGGTGTAATTTTCATTCAAGAACTTTTAAAATAAGTGACAAATTTCATGTAATAAAGACAGGTTATACATTTTAGGATTTTTTTATAATTTTCTTTGTAAAAATCAACATTCTTTTCCATTTTTCAGGTAGAAAGAATAATCTTATCATAATAATGTAAATGTATGATCTGTTGCAATTTTAATGCTTAATTCAGTGGTGAAAAAAAGTTAGAATCCAATTATTTTTAACACAATTATCATATAAATATACATATTAGTGTGATTTCAAAATTTCACTAACATCACCAAACTTGGATGGCTCCAGATCCCCTTAGGCCTAAAAATTACAATTTACAAGTGCAAAGAGACCACTTGTGATCAAAGACGACAATAAACAATAGCATAACTGACATAATGACCTAAGTGACATTAAAATTAATCCTAGATACATTGTTTTTACAACTGTCAGATCATTGCTTTCTGTCCCCTACAAGGGGGGTCATAAAATGTGCCAAATTTTATGCCCTTAAGCTATAAATCATCATCATTTCTACACAGTGAGATTGCTTACATTTAGCAGATTATATTGATGTGTTACATCATATGGTTTGGTTAAATGATGAGGTTAGGAGAATAAAATAAGTTTTACAAAGTAATATTTTCATGAGCGTAATTATTTGTGCTTCCATGTCAGTTTTTACATTGTTATAATTAACTCAATAATTAAAATACAGTTTTAGAAGTTTAACCATAAGATGGGGAATTTAATTCTGATAAAGAAAATTATAACTTTATATGCCTGATTTGCAGTATAAAATGCATATTTTAACAATGTACATAAATTGACCGACATACACCAAAAGGTGTATCCAGAATGAAACTACACCAAAAGGTGTATCCAGAATGAAATGGGTTAAAGGCTGGTATAACAGTGTCTTAAATATAGATGACATAAGTAAGGCATTGTTATGTGTTTTACGTGCTTTAAGGGTTTAGTGTCATTATTTAAGAAAATTGCAGTTTTACGCTGCAATAAATGTGTTTTGCTTTTGACATGCCTAATTCGTTTGGTGCCCCACTGTGTTCCTTTAATTGTTCGTTTTGTCCTCGTGTGTTTGCTTTGTATGCTAGTGTGTGTTGGTAGTGTATGTGTGTGTGTGTGTGTGTTGTGTGTGTGTGTGTGTGTGTGTGTGTGTGTGTGTGTGTGTGTGTGTGTGTGTTGGTGGTGTGCACTTCTGGGTGCTATGGGGCTCGTTTTGGGGAGGCTGCGTTTTTGGTATGTGGCATTCCCTGTTTGATATTATTTTTGTGTTTATATGTGTTCTTGTATTTCTAAAAGTGCACTCGATTGTATAATGTTGGGACTTCCTGATGAACTCAAATAAAGTCGAAATGTTGACAGTTTTCCAATTTATCGCTAAACATAAAAATGCACCATGCAGTTTTATGTTTCGAGACCTGTTAGTTGAAAGGTTCATCTAGCGCACGAAAATGGTCCTAATTACTGAAAAGTATGAAAATAAAGTCAGCTCAACAGAAGTTTCATTTATACTCCATTATGTTTCTGTTAAAAACTTTGAACTGAGATTGTTTATTCGATAGCAGCGTTCAGAATTGAGAAAAAATTAAGAAATTCCACAGCACAATAAAACTAGTACTCATTACAAAAAGTGTTGTTGGTATTTCAACAGGCTTCGAAGTATTATTACCGTCTTACAACCGGTAATGAATTTTGGCATAATTTTAACAGGTTATGAAGTCCAACAGTATGAAGTATGGCAGTGTGCTAACATTGGGCACCATAACAAAAATTTTAATCTGTAATGTCATCTAATTCCAACTAAAATTATTTATGTTTTTGCTAAATTTGTTTACATTGCCTTTCAAAGAAGAAAGGTTACTTAAGGTAGTTCGCGCTGTTCCTCGGCCTAAATAAACTTTCACCAGACTGACCTGAAATTTGGGGGGATTACACTTGGAGTACCAGAATCACATCTTTTATTTCATTTTGACGTCGGTTACCAAGCAACAAAAGGACGTTAAGACGCCACCTAGTTAGATAGCCTATGCATGTGCTGTGTCGTGCATTTTCCTTTATAACTCGACTTCAAATAATCATGTGCTTTTGGAACTAGTTAAATACACACCGTAGTTTTAGGTTTTACCGGATAATTGCTGATTGATCCCTACAAGAATACATTTATTAGGTTTTCAGGAAAATGTTTGATTGATTAAGACAATGACATTGGCGCCACCTGTGAAGGCAGTGATAGTATTGCACAGGTGTCAGTTTTGTACCATTGGGTTGCATTATCGAATAGGGAGCAGTCAAAATTATTATTGTAAATTTAAATTATGTTTTAGGTATGAATAAAAGGCTGTTATGTTAAATCGTATTAATTCATTTAAAAACAATACAATAGAAAATGTATATGGTTATTACTATTATTATAAACCTTTGGACACATTCAATAGGTATTTAATAACTTTTCCACAAACTTGTAGGCTACGGTCCGATTTATAAAATTTATAATTTAAGATTTATAAAATTTCAGAAAAACAGTTTCGGAGGATGTTTTCTAACTTAAAGAGGCACTACCTACATCGAGCAGATTATATTTTCGAAATATAGATTATGTGTTCAATGAACGTAAAATTATAAATTAATACAATTTCAAAGAAAAATCTATGGCGACAGATGTCTCATTTTACCACAGTTAATCAATTTAGAGGCTTTCTGTAATAAATCGCATCCACCCATTAATTGTACAGCAACAACTCTACATAGATTATTGAATGGTTTACGGTACTGCAGCATATTTTAAACCGCTGATTTTATCGATAATGACTTGGAATGTTTAGCTGAAATTTTCAGGTTAAGTTAAAATACTTCCAAAGATTCTATCATTTATGTTTTGGATGTGATTTAGTTTGGCACCAGTTATAGGGTATGTCCCTTTAAAACATTCAGATTTGTTTAATACATGGCGTCAACGTAAAAATAAATGAAAACCCATTTTGCTTACTACATATTAATACAGAATCTGTAAACAAAAAACGTTTCACCAAACTATGATAATAATACGTAGGGCTTTCCATTATTTGTAAACAAAACAATTAATCAGCGTACGTCACAGCAGTTTCAGACATGCAGAATTAATCATCTTCCGCCATATTCCTCGAGTGTTTAAATTGCTTCGGTAATTTTTCCACATTACCGGTTACAGGGAGGAAATCGCCGGCGTATCTGTTTTACAATAATTGTTTCTTTTTCACGATGTTTAAACCCGATGTGTAAATTGCTTCCTATACCGGCTTGTAGTCAGTAAATTGTGGGAGGGGCTATAGTTATAAATAGTGTTTCCTATCTGTTCCATGGTAGCTTAAAATAACCATTTTAGGCTGGACTACACTAAATCTTTTTCCATAGACATACTGTATTACATTTAAGCACGGTCCGCACACCAAATCATTCGTTGAGCAATCACATCTTCATGAAATTCGCAGAACCACCTTAGTGACACCCAAAATGCCCTTTTTATATACATTATTTGTTACTTTATGGCCGAAAAATGCGCCAGTAGGACATCACCCCTCTTCAGTAGGATTTTTGTTTACATTCTGTCAAAAAATCAATATATTCAGATACTGTAGGGCACCATAGTATTAATCCGAAAATTCATAAACTATATTTTTGTTATGCTCAACCATTGTATTTCGATTTTAATTCTAGAAAAACTTAAGTGCTATCAATCATTTTCTATTAATCAAGGGCTACATATATGTAATAGGTCCGCAAGTTCTCTACAGAATTTAACTGGTTCCGAGACCCACCAATTTAGTGAAGTCATACCTTAAATCATTTACTACAAGGAAAAATCTGCATGCAGCTCGCTTATCTTTTTAATAAAAATCAACAATTATACAAGCTGTTGCAAGGCAAAAAATGAGAGTTTTGTGGAATTGTAGTTATCAACACAGTTTAAATACTGTAGATAATAATAGGCATTTGGGGAGACTGTTAAAACAATAAACATCCATGGAGTACTGTTGAACCAATAAGCAATCACTAATAAACTAACTGGCATTTGTTACCGGGGCTTTATTTAGAAAAACAAGATGGAATTTACACAAGGTGGTAGTAGATCTATAGTAGTTACTTATAAACAAATTTCATAGATCAGTACCACAAACGAAAAGGTGATGCTACAAGAGGAAGTGAACTTTCTATTCGATAATAAACCAAACTAACGTGCTATAATGTTAAAATTCCTCTATATCTGTGGTTATGACCAGGGAAATTCACATAGATGACAGTTGAGTTTAAATACTTCGTTGACATTTACTAAAAAATGCACTAAAAGCAACAGAATATGACAAAAGATACCTGTGAATATTTTAAACATTTTTAATTCTGTAGCTCTTTAAAGGTTCATTACTAAGGCCAAATCGAAATAATGTTACTTTAAAATCTGGAATTGTAATAGGGAAAAAAAGTTTGAAACTCCAGGCTTCTAAAACTTTACAATAGCCGTGGAGTTTTTCCCTGTTTGAAATACTGCTGCAAACAAACGAGTGTCTGAATGTTTTTGTATTTCCTTAGAGTGACCTGGGTGGTCTTTTTGTCCTACTTTCGCTTTACTACATGTTGTAAACAGGCATGGCTATACATTGCACATCATTGGAAGTACAATTATTTCAACTATCATTCAAAATAGGCATGCTTATTCATATACCACGTATTACAGCCTCTTTCTGGGAGACTTATGGAAAAATATAAAGATATTAGAAAAATGGAAAACCTACTTTCGTTTTTGGTTAAACAAAGATTCTAACAGTGCTGGACATGTCTCCTATATACACAAAAGAAGGATTTGAGCGTGATATATCTTACAAAGAATATCACTCCATATATCACTGTTTGTTGTTTAGATTCTTCGTAATTAATCACTGAGTGACCACGAGGCTTTATAAGACGACAAATACTTCTACACATATAAACAGTCCAGTTGTTTGCTGTTTTACGATGCAAGTGAAACGAAACACCACGTTAAGTTGTTGTTTTTGTACCGATGTTTGAGAGAAAATTTAAAGCAGTAATGTTGTATTATTACCTTTAACTCCAGTGTATCAAAATCAGGTTTTCATGGTTAGAAGTAAACTGTAGTTTTAAGTTAACGATGCCCTTTTATTGCACATATTTTGAAGTACAGTTGACTATTGCTTACATCTTTAGAAGTTGTGGCTCAAACATAGTTCCAAATTTTGCCTCGGCGTTTAATTTATCATAGTTAATTTCAATGTGTTTGAGAGCTGAAACATAATTACAAGAAAGAGATATATGACCATCTATTTCGCACTCATCTAGTTTATCATTCTGTTAAATTGTCTTTAGAGTGAGAGAATTTTCTCGAGTTTAAATCTAATGATGAATAAGTTGTCATGGTAGGTTACGTATTAGTTTATTTCAAAATTGCTACTATATATATGTCTTGTAGGTGAATCTCTGTATTGGAAACGTTGTCGCCACCATGCACACACAGATTATCGCTTGACAGTTCAAGCTATTGGTGGAAATAACAGATCGAAGAATAGACAATAGTTGCGTATAATAACTTACGCACTATTTGTTTTGTTTGTGAGAATAAAGAAAAAACTTAAATTAAGTACGCATATAATCAAATAAAATAGGAACTCTTGCGGAATTAAACTCAAAAGGTAAGACGATAAAATTATATGGCAACTAAAATACAACAGAATCTAAGTATATATGATTAACTTTTTTGTAATTTTGATATTTGCGACTGTATATACGGGTTTTAATAGTCGCAAATATTCTTAACGGCGACGGTGTTAAAAATATTTGCGACCATTGAATACTGTATACACAGTCGCAAATATCAAAATTACAAAACAGTTAATCCTATAATTTAAATGACGTTACCAATCAGAATCGACGTTACATCGGTACTGCGTAAGAAAGGTAAAATTACGTGCATTTACCTGTTTATTGTAAATCTAACTTTTGGACGTTAAAAGATATATATTGCGTTGTAATTTTTAAAATAAGGACACGGTTAAGAAAGATGACTTCAAGGTAAGTGTTCTTCAACACTATTATCGGAATGACATTGGCGAAATTTAATGTTTGGGTATTCTAGGTTCAATGACAAAAGCAAGTCCTATTAAACATTTCTCATTTAAACTGTTTATACGGACGAATGTGCTCAAAGTAATCCAGATTGTATTTTTTATCGATTTTTGATAAAATTACTAAAACGCGTATATTTTGGTTTTAGTCTGTTTTTGTTATCGTGCTTATTGGGTCAACCAACCTCGTTCAAGGTATAAACGGTACGACCCGACACTAGTCTGTGTTTTCGGCGCAGCCGTATTAAGCTCGCTTTTGACCGGAAGTTTGGAACCCTTCAACCGCCAATGAACTGACGAGTAGAATGTGTAACATTTTTTGAAATGAGAAAGTTCCGCTGTAAGACACCTTCTCATTGGATAATGCCGGTTGCATAGAATAACCGAAAACAACCGAAAAGGACTGAAAAAGGGACCGAAAAACAGTTTGCGCAAACCGAAAAGATAATTTGTAATTAAAGTTTAACAATTAAAGGAATTTGTAAATATTAAATAATCAATCAGTACAAGCGATATATTATTATCCTTTGAAAAATGAACTGTTTTCGGTCTTCATGTACACGATTTCGACCAATTTTAATAGACCATTAAAAAATGTTAAAAAGTCGAAAAAGTCGGTTATCATCAATTCTACAAAAAAAAACCCCGATAATCATTGTCGGCGTCATGAATGATGACGTCTTATTTCAAAATTTACTACTTTTGCTTGGTGTTTCCTACTGATGATTACATAATATCATGTAAAACCTTATTGTTAATAATAGTTTCTGTCTGTCTGCCTTTATATCATTCAGAATAAACAAAAAAATATAAAGGACCCAATTTTAACCTAAGTGAATGAATTGATGTTCGTGTTTTTGTTAGCAATTTGCTTCTTGTAAGACGTTCAATTTTATCGCTGCACAAGTTGTGTATGTTGTTTTGTTAATCAACGTATTTTTATGGAATAAAATGACAGGATGAAAAAGAAATGGAACTAATGTAGTTTACCCAAACGACATGGAACGGGGAATCAAATTAAGAAATAATCTATGTCTTCGACTGCTTTGTCGAAAATGAACCATTCCTTGGAGATTATGTGCCGAACGGAAAAATTCACGAGGCCAAAATCCCAAGTGAATTATTCCATTGATACATAACCGCCGGGAAATGCTTCTATTTTCGATAAAACACTAATACGATTTACATTATTGTGGTTCTTATAAGCCACAGTTATGAACACCGACTGAGCTCCTGTTGAAATTATCGACGGAAGGAATGAAAAATTGGACCAGAGCAGTGCAGTTGGAAATCATTCTCCTAATGTTAGCCACCATTCAAGATATCTTCCTTATTGTCTTACTGAGTTCTAATAACTATCTTCGCATATCATTTTCTTTACAATAGAATTAATTATTCTTGGTAAATTGACTTTTTATTATACTGTAACTTTCAAATGTTGAGTAACTATGTTTCCCTGGTGCGTAGTGTATATTCTAGAATGCGATGGAAACCGGAAAGTTAGACCTGACAACTTCATTGCATGATTGCAAGAATGCTGTGAATTATGTGAGGTACATGTACATTTGATTTAAAACTAGAATTATCGTTTAAAATAGTTGTCGGCTCGATTTTGAGAATATGAATATATGCAAGAGATGGGTGACTAGATTTCATAGTAAAAGATCTACAGGGTGAGAAAAATGTATATCCGGACTGGGTGCACTTTGACCCAGGACCCTTCGTTTTCAGGACGAATACTCTCCTTCAGAAACCAACACGTTAAGTAAAGCACAAGCTAGACACATGAAAAACTGTGATACAAAGTATCACAGCGGGCCAACAAACAATAATGCCATGTAAATATTTTGGAAATTGGTTGTGGTTGATGTTGAGGCATGGCCCCAAAAGAACTCAAGGAAACTAATTCTGGCTGAACAAGCAAAACCTTACACGACACCAAATCTACTGACTGACCTGCAGTATCGAAACTTTACTGTTATCAAATAATATTTATACAGTATGTCCAGGAATGCTCTATAGACCGGTCCTGGTATGTCTCAATTTTACATTACCATTATCCTTATTAATTTGACATGCATGATTTTTTATGATTATTTGCCGTTAAATATTTTAAATGGTTTAAAAGCTTAAAATGATGATTAAAACAGCAGAAAAATAGCAAAAAAATGGGTTTGGGTGGGTTTCGAACTCGTAGCTTCGTAAAAGTTCTCTTGTACTAAAGTGCGAAAGCAGCTCTTACCAATTACACCACGTTGACAGTCTTCTACGTAAAGGAAAAAATTAGATAGTATAATATTATATATATTTAAAAAAGCAGTCAAAGATTATTCAGTCGACTGTGCTTCGTTTCTTAAATGTCAAATGTTGTGTATGTGTAAAAAGCAGTCATATTTCCATTTTTCTCAGCGTAGATTGCGCCTGAAACGTGAAAAACGCTTTTCTCTATTTTTATCAGCGTATATTGCGCCCTCTGTGAAACTAACGACAACTCATTTACAAACGATAACTCTTACATTTAAAAAAAAAATAGACTGTGTCTACTGTTTTCATTTCAGAAGTACCTCAATTTTTCAACGAAGAGAGACGCATATATTCGATCTAGTGCTTAAGTCTCCATGCATCTTTTACTCACCACGTATTATATATAGCGGGCCGCTGCTGCAATAGACGCAATAGTGTCTTTTACACTGTTTTTTTTTTGGCTTTCGCGAGAGATTTTTTGTGTTACGTGTTCGCTTGCCTTATATAACTTTAGCTCCTTAGGGTATACTATACGAACAATTTGTTTCTTTGTTGAATGTGACCCAAATATTTGGATATATTATTAGATCGTCACTTAATCGCTTTTTTAAGAAGAAGTAACATAGAATCTGTTTCATAAAAGTATAAAACGATCTGCAGTTACAAGTGCGCAGTTTATTCCTGTAGATAGTCCAACAAGGTGTCTTGGAATTACTTCGTTCAACTTTCTATCTGTCCGTCAAGATTTAAAGTAATAATACTGTACAAAGTGACCCTCACAATTTTAAGAAAACCAATTATTATTGATATCAAACACTAGAAAATGAAATATTACCAAAGTTGTAGTAAATATTTAGTATAAGTGCATGTATAAGTATTTGTGTTATCTGACTTGGTAGCTGTTAACAGATATCATTTTTATATAAATAATTTAGTTACTCAATTAATAACCTCTAAGCAGTTTCATTGTTATTGAATATAGTGGAAGTCTGAATGGTTTGTTAGATGAATTTAGTTAGGCATATTAGGTATAATTTCATTCCTATATGCCGATAACAAAAATAACGCAGAGTAACAGATATTAATACTTCAGGTATAGTTCAATGAAACTGAATATATAAGATTTGTAAAAATATTTTGACTATCCCACGTTTGTAGTTAACATGAATAATCTACCCATTTTGTAAGGTGATATTTATATCAAAACGAGGTAAAGTTTTAACTGAAAAAAAGTAATTTGATTTAATAATATTTTACTGTGCAAGTTATATATTCATGTGTATAAAGGCATTACTGCAAAATATCCATAACTATAACAAATGGAATCAAAACTTCAGAAATGGCCCTCTACAAATGACGTCAGATTTTAAGTAAACGACAAGATAGCTGTATTGTTTAAACGCCTTTACAAAAAAGAATACAATTAATCAACTAAATCTTAGAATATTCGACTGAAAAAAAGTTGAAAAACAAATTGAAGAGAAGATTATACATAAACAATTTGAAGAAAAACAAAACGCTGAAAAAGTTTGACTGCCTTCCGTGATCAAACAAACACCCCGCTCAATGGGAACTCCGCACCTGACACCCCAGACTGATGTACATCTAATACATTTACAGGGACAATAATACCTTTTTATGTATCCTTAAACCGTCTAGAACTCTTTATAAATTTATGTACTGCTATAAATTGACTACACTTTCCTCGTCAGTACGGGTATAAATACCAAACAGTAGCTTATATCTACTTAGAAGATGGAAAGGTCGCGTGCTTCTGAATAGTGGTAGGCGCTGGTTCTCTTTATTTCTCTTCTGTTGTAAAGGGCTATATATGAGAAAAGAACATAAATTAACTATGAAAACAACATTTATTTAATGATGCGCGTTTCAACTGTCGCTAGAGTGGGACCAAGCGGAGACCACACTAATGAATGTAGGGGGAAATGTTCTCCTTACAAAAAGTCGGAGAAAAATACTCGTATCGCTGCACATTTAGAAAATAACAGTATGAACAGAGCAATAACATGCACTTAAAAGATCTTAACCCGACTTGACTATTGACAGTTTAGTTTATGCCCCCGTCACAAGGCGGCAGATATAGTGACCGTATCGTTCGTCCGTATGTCCGTCCATCCCGATTGTGTGCGGATGATAGCTAAACAATTATTGTAAGAAGTCTATCGATATTGCATACATTGATATAATACAATAAGAGCAAGTGCAGTGTACCAGTACCATAACTCTAGCTTCAAAAAATCTTTGATTCACTCTCCTAAGTTAATCGTTCTTCTGAGGGACATAACTCAAAAAGTGTTTAGAGGAATCAATTGGTAATTCGTCCATTGATAGATGACATTGAGAGTGCAGTGCAAAATAACCATAACTCTAGTTTTTGGCCTTGGGACTGAAAGTCCCCTAGGCCTAAGTTGGCATACCACATTTCAAACACTGCAGACAATTTAACTGTGCTATGTGCGAATAACAACTGTAAACATGCGCTATGCGAAAGTAGTACGAGACAGACCAGATCAATCTTCTGTTTGAATGTCGCATATGATAAGAACATATTACAAATAAAAAGAGTACATACAACTTCAAACGATTGCAGAAAGGTATATAGCTTACGGGCTGCATTACACATTTTTTTCTGTTTCTGAAATTAATGTGCTGTAAGCTGATAACGGAAGATAATCATATGCATATCACGGAAAAGTACGGATATTTACGGAAATTTACGGAAACGTACGGAGCTCGATATAAGAGTTTGTAGTTTGATTTTCAAATTTCCGATGTTATTTCATTGACAACTTTGTTATTTACGAACGATTACATATATATTTACCTAAAAATGAATTTCTCTAAAAAAAGATATAATTTACGTACATTCCCGAGAAGGAACTCACGTGATCAAAATCACCCGCCATTTATCGAGGACGCTGCATGTCAAGGCCCAGTGAACGGTTTCACCGATTACAACTACAAGGTAACCAAGAATCATTTTTGGTTTTCTCTGTTATACACATTGTACAGTACTGTATTTATATTTCATTGCTGGTATTGCTTTGTTTATTTCTGTTTCAAGGTCTTGTCCTTGGTACACAATAATTTTCGATCCACATCATCAGATCATATCGCTTGAAGTTGTACAAAGCGCAGATCGAATTATTTTTATTGGCTTAAACAATTTATAATGTTGACTATGTGATTATTTTTCATTTAACGTACGTTTTATAAAACAAACTTCCCTGCCACCCATATATTTGTGAATCATTCATTCAGTGTCATATATTGAATTTCGTCCTCCGCACATTTCGACCCGCGCTGTAGGTAAGGTTCAGCGCAAAACACGTAGGTCAAAAGTTGTTTTTCGGGGAGTTAACCTATAGCCCCCAGGTCTTCAGCGCTCACAACGCTTTGATTATAGTTTTGACGTTACTTCCCTTTGTCACTTTTCTTGTGCGTATCTATATCATGGCAAAACATTATAAAGCACGAGCATTCTTAAAAAGATATTACCATCCAAAGTGGTCATCACAATTTTAAATAAAACATTATTCAGTGATTTATACTCCTAGAATAATAAACATTGCCATAGTTATAACAAAAAAATAACGATCTTTATAACAGTTTCATTCATATTGAATATAGAGGTAATCTGTAAAAATCTTTTTTGACTATCCTAGTCAAAAATAAAAAAATCCATCCTTTCGGTTATGTATATCTGAATTTGCATTTTGTCAATAACAGAAATAACTTGGTAAAACATACTTCCATATATATGTTTTTAAAGTATCCACTGTGTTTTGAGTATAATTCTTAAGTATAAACCAATGTCACCATTATGAAGGGTAATTTAACTTAAAACATAGATGCCTTCACTGAGCATACACTTATTTTAATCAATTCTTATATCATTTTAAAATGAAAAAGGGAAATATTATAATTCTAGAGTTGTGTGGATGAATGCTTGTTTGACTTGTGCTTGAAAAATGAGCAATGTCAAAAGAAACTTTATCTGCTGCAATGAAATATATTTCATTCTTTAAATATTTATTTATTACATGAATAATTAAACGGAATATGTAACATAAACATTTGGGAAAATGAAACTATGCTGGAAAAATGAACAGTGTTATAAAAACTGTTTGCTGTATGCAGAACAAAATGTGTTGTTTTTTTTAAGGAATTTATAATGGACAACATGACTTGAAAAGATATAGCACACAAAAAATATTAATAATTTCCATCTTCAAATTCAGATACAGTTTGCTACAATTTGTGTCTATAATCTGTTATGTACATAAACGTAAACTGTGAATATGTAAACTCAGTTTACCGGTTTACTCGTTGCGTTTAATCTAACTTGAATATACTTAACCGTGCTTTATAAGTCAATATATTTGATGTTATAACTATGTACCAGTATTAAATAGAATTTCTGCAAAGTGTCCAATTTTTATTGATAGGGGTTTTAAAACGTGTGAGGAATACTGTATTAAGAGCATTGTTGTTTTCTTAACATATTATTCAAGGAATGACAAAACAAACAAAAGTGTAACAAACATTTGAAAAATGACTAAATTAATAAATCTTGTATAACCGGCTGATTATTAAATTAGCCTAATCAATGTTACACAAATGCACTTTGTAGGATAATATTACATTAATTTTGCTTAATCACTGTTACGCAAATGCACTTTGAGGGATAATATTACTTACATTTTAATGTTTTTAATGTTATGCGTCAACCTATATCAATCCGCTGTCAGTGTAAATAAACAGGGTACATCGAAAAGACGCGTAAAATCACGAAGAATTCTATTTCTGAACTTATCAATTTGCAATGAGTGAGCGTATTTTTTAGGAAAATACGGAGAAGTCCTATCTCCCCTGACATTTCTATTTTCAGAGAGACTATTCATCGTAGAACAGATTGAAAATGCAATCTCTCGATTTCTCATGTTATAAATCGGTGTAAGTATATGATATGATACTGTCTTCCTGCGACCGTAACAACCAACAATGTAACGTCTTACGTCTGTCGCAAACAGAAAAGCATTAATTTTCTGCCTATACGTTCGAAAATGGTCCTAATGAAGCTTACATAAGTCATGGTTTGCATTTACTTTGACAAGCGGATACATCTTTATTAGCTATAAAGTAAATGAGAAGAGTAAGCTGCCGGTTAGCTCAGTAGGGAGGGTATTCGCCCTGTACGCAAAAGGCCCTGGGTTCGCCCGCGGTCAGTGCGTAATTTTACTGCATAAGGATAAAAATTGCCAGTAATTTTTACTATGAAATCTAGGTACCCATCTCTTTCATATACGCAAAACCGCGCCGACCATCTTTTTAAAAAAAATAGTTCTTGTTTCTATAACTATGTTTTTGTGAATGTTACCATTGACTGTTTGACAGCTGATCGATAATTTTTCTTTAGTGAATGTGACAAAAAATTTAAAGGATTTTGTGATTTTGCTGAGTGTTTTTGTTTCATTTACATTTGCTATGAAAAGCATCTCTGTGTCTACAAATCTTGCAATTGGCATAGTAAGTTATTTATACTTACAGCAACGCTCGCTATGCAAGGTCACTGACAACCATTTCTTAGAAAGCAAATGTACAGGATTAACAAATGACGCTGTAATATTACAAAAAAACAAAAATAATATCAAACAGGGAATGCCACGCACCAAAACCCCCCCCTACCAAAAACGCACCCCCCCAAAAAAAACAAACTTTGAATGTTACAATAAAAGAATAACATCGTTTTTGCCCTGTAAAATATTGTTAAGTATGTTTGTTAATTATTAAAATAGTTATTGCGACCCTTACCATATCTCCAACTAAATTACAACGAAATTATAGTACTCCTGTAGCCAGGAAGTCACGATGAATCTGATTTATGTTATATTGTGTTACATATATATTGTATAAGATTTTTAGAAGTTGCCAAGGACAACTTTGTAACAGTATTTGAAGTTTATCTCATTTAAGCCACCATTTATGCAGAGCTACAGCTGGTTCAATAACAGTTCATTTACAAAACGATGTTATTTTCCGGAAATCAATAGCGAATAAAAGTTCTCATTTATATTTATATACCGGACAAACGGGCTCTGCTCATAAAGCCGAGCTCTGCTAATGGAAAAACTATTCGGGATATAGAATGCAATAAATGCGACATTACGATCCGAACGATATTTCTTGATGCACGTTGGTCCCGGACACTTTTCTTGGTAATATAAGTCGACTAATTGTTATTTAGATGTGGTTTTGATTATCCTTCGACCAAGGCAAAATACAGAGTAGAAGTTACTTTCCCCGGCAGAAACGTTCTCTGAATTAAGTATGGTGCTGTTTCGGATTACTATACACTACTTCATTGAAAGAGAAATCAAAATAGCAAAGCAATGTGTCGTCGATTTATTTATCCAGCCGAAAAATAAAACAAAACTTTGTGTCGCCAAAATATTAGAAAGTACGGAACCCTTTAGGGGTGACAATTTTCAAAGCAAAACTAACTGCAAATTTGATGTATTTAGTGTCAATTGTGAAGAAACTGCTCGAGAGATTTAAAAACAACGCTATGGATTCTTAAATAAATTTAATGCATTTTCGCAAATAAAAATCGGCGGTCACTGTCTTACTTTTCGTGCCACTGAAACTTTTTTGAAGTCGGAAAAAGTAACGTTAGCGAAAAATACAAAATTGGCGTTACTGTGCTTCACAATATATTACAGAAGGAAACTCGCATTTTAAATATCTTAACGATACATGTACTTAGAGACAAACCGTATATCACAACATCATTTAATTCATCACCTTTATTATAATCAAATGCTGTCTCAATTTTAAGAATTTTATTTTCATACGGAACAGTCCAGAAAATACTTCTTAATATACTTGGATATAAACTTATATTCTCTTTTCTTGACGCCTCTGACACAAACAATTATCTTGGAATCACTCTCATAAGTTGCTTTGTTAAACACTTTACAAATATTTTCATTGACATACTTCAGTAATGTGCACTAGATAACGACGTTCTTACTGACCCACAGTTTGGGTTCAAACCAGACTTTAGCACTACCGATGCGATTTTTGCACTCAAATTATTGATAGATAAACAACTTAACGACACACACAAAATTTTCTGTTGCTTCGTTGATATTCAGAAGGCATATGTCATGACATAATCTCTGTCTATCGTACAAACTTATACAGTATGGTTTGGGCAGAAAATTGCTAGCCCTAGTACGTTTTGTGTACACTGAAGAAAAACCATGCGTCAAACACATGCACTCTCTATCAGACTTCTTCGAACGCGTGCACCGAATGTTTTGCAAATACCTACTTCGCGTTATAATGTCCACGAACTCGTATGTCCTATATTTGGAAGTATAGGAAGATTCCCATTACATATAGATCGACGTGTCCACATTTTGAAATATTTCTTTAAGTTGTTCAGTATAAAAAGTAGAAATTGTAGTTTGAATACTAAAATACACTGCCAATAAAATTCAGTAAATCACAATGCACGTACAGTAAACTGGGCGCCCAAAGTACGGGACATGTAAGATCGGATTTCATGACGTCTAGTGTTACCCAGAATCCGTACACGAAATAATGTTTATCCTAATACTCAGACAAAGGTTACGAGACATGTACATTAGCAACTGGCACACGGGTTTAAACACATGTACATCTGCACGGTTATATAGGCATATTAAAAGCAGCATTTGATAGATTTACCCAAATATATAGAACTGTTAATACGCAATTAAGGCTATCGTCACATTAGCTGGTCATAGAAAATGGTCGCCATAACAACATCCATATACACGATCTAAAGTGTACGAGATGCCCACTTTCTTGTATACCAGATATGGATATCTGCAGTTTTTATAAGTGCTGGAAATTCTCATCTTACACCCCCCATGTAAGACGACTCGCGTGAATTACTTGTGACGTAACGTCATTAACAATGTGACGTCACTTTCCCATACACAGCATCTGAATAACGTATCTTTTTATAATAAAATGCATCATTTCGATAAGTTTTTATTCAAATATCTATTTTAAAGTGCAAGACGGTATGCAAGAAAAAGTTTCTACCATGATATACTTGGTTCAGATGGTAATATCCGTCACTTCGGGTAACTGTTTCGCGGGAACAGTTACCCTCAGTGACGGATATTTCCATCTGAACCGCGTGCTCATGTAAGAAACTAATAAAACGATCTAGAAGACGAACGTCATTTCGTCGTTATATGTCCAATGTATCCACATAGAAGAAAAGTGTACAAATCTAGGTATAACAGGAATCACCCTAGTGTTCACAAATTCATAAATCGTATATATACTGACAAAAAGCAATTATTAAACATTCCAGCATTCAGTATCACTATAAAACATATGTATATATTTGTATGTATTTTCAAATTTTCATTATCCCTAAAAAGTTGTATGATCCATTTGAAATTTTATTAAAATCCGTGGAATGAATTGAAATGTACCATTGAAATTGTTTTGTATACAATGATTGTACTAAAGTGTTTTTGCTTATGATTTCTATTGTTTGCATTTAGTTATCATGTTGTTATATCACTCACGCATGCTACATGTTATTTGTATCTATATATTACCAACGATGAGCTGTATATGCTTAAGTTGAAATAGACTCTGTATAAATGCTATGTCAAGCGTTGTACATTATACAAAAACAGCGTTTTTGTGCATGAATTGGAAATGTGCCATACTTAATTAAGAAAGTGTCAGCAAAGAAAATTACCCGTTTCGTCTTCTATCTATTTTGTTGTAGTTGTTGATTACGGACTCGAAATAATTTCCACAGAAAACGTCTGCACAACTACCGCCTGACTAAGTATTCGGGCTTTTACATGCTCATCAGAAATCGACGACGTTTTATTTTTCACGATGAAAACGGCTGATCGTATAATATTTCTGAAACGCTATACTTTTATTAAGGTATTCAGCTCATAACGGTCAGTTTTTCAAAGGCCACGATAATTGTTATTTCCATTAAGTACTATATATCCGTCCAAGATTCATATTCAAATTTTGAAAGAAATTGAAAAGATGTATGGAATTTTATATCCTTTCCCCCATCTAATGGGCCTGCCTAAATGATTGTGATGTATATGATTAGACAGTTTAAAAACAAATAATCAAAAAGAAGTAAAAGGGATAAAAACTATACCAAAATGTGAATTTTATGAACGTCGCGTCAATTCAACTCTGCTAAATTTTGTCTTTACACTTTTCTTAATATATTTGCAAAGAATGATGAACTTTTATCGTCTAGATTTTCAAATAACCAGATCTGAAATCAGCCATTGTACGTATTTTTATGGGTACCTAGTCCTATAATTCCTTATAATTCTGATATGAATGAAAATATTTATGAATAATTGCAGAAAAACAATCAAAAGTGACTTTAAAGCGGAAAAAGATACGTAAAACAGAAGAATAAAGTTAAATATAAAATTAGGTTAGGATGAGATTCGAACTCAACTTGTAAAATAACAGGACAAATCGACTTCACCACTACTCCCCGGAGACTGATTAGAATGGTGAAGGAAGAATAAGCTGATATCATATTAAAAATAAGCTAAAGGCTATTGAAGAATATTCAATTGGAGGTGCTTCGTTATGGGCTGAATACCTTAAAATACAAAGCTTAATATATGACCTGTGTCCATAATATCAACATTGCGTTCCAAGTCTATGCAGAGAAATATGCAATAAAACATAAAATTGCTTTTCAAGTATGCGTGTGAAAAGTTCATCACATACATGTGATTTAATTGAAGTACTGATAGCTTTAAAATATTTGTCACGGGCATGCTCAACATCTAAGAGATTTTCCTATCAGATTTATGGTCAGATCTCCGGAAACACATTTTTTTACCTGTAGAAGACAAGGAAACGGAGACAAGGAAATGGAAAACATGCAGAGCTAAAAACATCACTCGCCCTAATTATGAAAGCAAAATCCATAAAGGCCGCTTGTTGAAATATATATAGAAAGGATAATTGTTGGTTCGGTGTAATATCACGTTATAATGCCACCGAGTGGGCACCAACAGTGACATTTTCACAAGTTGCCTAGTAACGAGTAAAAATAACTCTTATTTTGTACTCACATGTGATATTGACGTGATATTACAGCGATAGCAACAATTTTCTGTTTATTTTATGTTTAAAACTCTACTTTTGTTTAGTTCGTTTCAATGAAATGTCGAAAATGGCGGGAAACGTCATCAGAAAGCATAGCACATAATTCTAACAACGTTTTCAGCATTCGTTACGCTCGGTATGCTTTTGACGTCAATCTGAAACGATTTTAATATTTTTACTGTAACAGTGAAGTATCAATTTTATTTCACTGATATATTTTAGTATTTCACTGAAAAACATAGAATAAATGTATGAAATTCTCACGTTAATTTCCCTGCAGTTTTAAAAAGATGTAATGATATAAATTACAAACTTTGTGATGAAGTAGTCATAAATTTAAGAAAAAATCTCAAAAATTCAATTGGTTTAAAAATAAGTATCGGATGTCGCGTGTGGCTTTCAAGGCTTCCTTTATTTTATGAGGTCTAAACGTATGTTTATGACGTAATCTGAATGAAAGTGGTATTGAGAGAATCGATTGCGACAATTTTATTGTCTGTTTGTAAAAGGTAGTCTGAAACCACCAGAATAAAAGAGCACTTTAGACATTTTAAAACGGCTGCATTAACGGATGTTACCTCGAGTTTCTTGATATTTTGTTTTCGTCTTCCGGACCATAAAAAGACAATTATTCTAATTATGTAAATCAGCCCGGCAGAAAATTCAGCTGAGTTTGTCAAACGGCCCCCTTTGGTGTGGTTATGTCTTGTCAGATCTTTAAGCACAACAAGTCTCGCGAGATGTGATATTTTGTGAAATAACGCTGTGGCTTGCTCTGTTGGTGAGCGAACATTAATTGAAAATTGCTATTACTTCGCCATTGCAACTACGGGAAGACGCTGAAAAATACGAGTACAAAACTGGAGTTGCTAATTTAATCTCAACAAAAGTACACCATCCCGGTATTGTAAGGAAATATTGGTCAAATTAGACAATTCTGTAAAAAGAATGCAATTACTGTAATGGGTTTCTTTTCATGCGGTCGTCAATCAAGTATTAAGAGAACAAACAAGAAATACTTTTTATAAAGACAGATGTCTTTGATAATAATTATGTGACAGGATAAAAGACATGTAATAGGTATCTTTGTTGAAACCAATCTGGTTTTTTTTCTCGGTTTCAGACTTATAATTCACACTAAATTGCCACTAGGAGTTTTATTGAGTTCTTGTTGAGAACTTAATGGAGAACTGTAATGGTAACCGTAAAACATATGATAAATAAATAAATATCAACTATCTTCAACGGCTTGTTTAAAGTTTAAAGTTCTGTGTTTTGTATGCGTTTTTTATCGTACCGACATAATTTTTCTTCATGTTTTTTCTTTATAAAGCCCGTCATAGAAAGTTCGCTTATGTAAAGAGAACTAGTTATCCCACTTGATCTTACTCGCGCTTGCTGAAACATTTCGTTTGATGGGATGTAAACACAAAATGCCTACGGTTTGCTACTATACATTGTATTGATTTTCTTTCAATAATTTACATGACAAATGACAGGCTTTGAAATTGACTTTCAGGACTGCATACGAAACTGTCTATGCAAGTGCCTGCTACAAATTCCGCATATTTTGCAAATACACTCAATTATTTTATTCATATATTCAGTATAAAAAATATATCATAACTAATATGTTTTGAGTAAATAATTGAATTCATTTACTTCTAAATAACTATGTGTGACACCAATTCAGTTTCAAACAATGCCCGAATTCAGTAAGGATAGGTGGAAATAGCGAATATTATTCTGTTTTTCATCAGGCATAAGTTTGACCTCTTAACTCTAAAATAATCTGACGATGAGAAAAAGGAAATAAAGCTTCAATTGGACAAGGGTCATATTAAAATAAAAAATTTACAGTTCGTATTAATATTAATAATCGTCTTCAAGACAATTAAATGGAACGGTATTAATGGTAATATCAACTTTTAAGATGTGTGTCACATCCTGCGCTATAACTGGTCCAGTATTAATCAGAATGATATCATGCTTATATATGTTAAGAAACGAAGCGTGAACTCCGCATACTAGGCAGCTAGACACTTTGAGAAAAGAGAGGAAGAAAATTTCAAACTTGAAAGTTTCATATTATTTCCACTTAAATTGTAAAGGCAGTTTGAAATAATATTATGTGGATTTTTGTTGAATAACTAAAAAACTTTAAGCGTAAAATGATCAAACAAGAATGGTTCTCAAAGTACAAGGTCAATGTTGCGGTCAAAGAGACCATATTGAACAACTTGCACTTAAATCACCAGATAACAACTCATTTAAATCTCTTGTAAATAACGCGTCATTCAGAACAAGAATTCTAAAAAGATATTCTTGCGACATAAATCACATTAGTACACAAATATGTCTGCATAGTTTACGTGTTGTAGTTTGCATAAGGCTGCTTTCATTAGGAAATAAAATTGATGTAGATTTCAAATTATAGTTGATGAAGATTTATTCAGAATTATCAATGAAACTGCGGTGCTATTGTCATGTGAGGGCTATTGGACTTATCAAAACAACCTTCAGATGAATTTCTTTGGCCGGCCATCTTCTAAAAGAGACAGAACGGTAGCTAGGTGATATACTTTAATAGCAGCACAGATACTCCTCAAAGCTGTTCGCTTTCAGTTGCCGTTGAAAAAGATAAAATTAAAAAAAATGACATATTTATACATAATTATATAAAACTAAAGGCTAAACTCAACAAGATAAGTAAAAATCTAGGTAGGAATTTGCAGAAATGGATAGAAAATGTTGGTTTGACGGCACCACTACACTATATGTTTAAATTGGAATTTCAAAAGCGTTTTCAACGCTTTAATATTTAGTAGCGTATAACACATATGCAGATATACTTGACAAGAATTGATACTGGAACCTTTTTTATATGAATACATGTTCTAAAATATGTTATTTCATCCAATTTGAAGAACTTTATTTTTTTTACCAAAATCTGAGAGCGATCAGCTTTAAACCACTGGGTAAAATAAAAAAAAATCACTGGCATGCTCACTGCTTGGTTTTCTTCCCAAAACACTCGAACAGTCACACCACTGGGCTAATTTTACTAACGCTCCACAGGAATGTTTATTCGATGGTCCTCTCGAAATTCCTCAAGAGCTTCCGCTACGCTACTCACTATGACCGCCACAGATTGAAACAGTAAATCTCTTAATGACATATACACCGCTGAGCATTATTAACCACATTTCACAGGAAACTTCGTTTGATTGTCTTCTTCTTATAAAGCTTCCGTTCTTTTGCGTAAAATGACCAGCAGAGCGTGATATAAAATGCTGTAGATAACGCTTCATTAGCCTAATTTTGAAATTATTCTACGCAACGATTTATTCTAATGACATCTGTCAAGATCATTGAAATATTTTAGATCGGTCATAAATATTTTAGACAAGACCAGGGCTAATTTTCAGTATATTAAATCAAATGTTCATTAACTGACATATCTGATCATATGTTATAATGATATGTAATAATAAATATATTTAGCACACATGTCACAAACACACAGGAAAAAATAGTTATTATAAAGATTGAAACATTAGATATAACACAACAAATTAAATGTTATCAAAGTTAGTATCACTTTATCATTTTCAACTATTAAATTATTTGCACGTTGTTAAAAAATGTATATTTAATATCACAGAAATTATTGCTAAAAATATGTAAATGTATGTTATAACATCCAAAGAGTTAAAAACAAATCACATGAAGTGCTTGGAATGCCCCTACAAGTATAAAGACTTATTTCCATTGGGGTACAATAGTTATTTATAAACTTACATAATCGATTGAGAAGTCATTGGCGCCGCGACGGCGGCGGCCTATTATGGAATAGTTTTTCCGGAAGTACATGGTAGGAGCGGTTATTAGAATGCGAAGAAAAATGGTTTTAACTGTATGCTAAAATAATACGAAATAGACATTAAAATATTGATTATACACATTTCCTTCATTAAAACGTAATTGTTTAATTGTAATGTTCCTTTTCATATCTTTTAGAAAAAATACGAAAACGTAAAACAACTTCTCCCTTATCGGTTTTGCAAAATTATAATATCAGCTTATTTTCTACCACGTGCTTTAAAGTCAGTCTCTGTGGTGAAGTGGGTAAGCTGATGACCGCCTAATTTTACGAGTGGAGTTCAAATCCCGGTCAAACCTAATTTTTTAAAATAATTTTTCTTCCGGTTTGTTTATCAGCTTTAAAACCACCATGATTTTAAATGTTTTCTGCAAATATTCATAAATTTTTTCATTCAAATCAAACTAATAATGATTGCTTATCAAAAAGCTAATTTAAGCTATTTAACGCCACACATGTACAAAACTATTTTCGGCGCCCTTTGATGCTTTGCATCAATGGTATTCTTGTGACCTTTTGTATTGCAGCTGGTCACCAACGATTGTCTTTCATCGCAATTTCTTTCCTACTAATTTTCTACTACTTTTAAGCCAGTGAACACATAACAACTGACCATGATATTACTTAACGAAATGAAACCGAGGTATAGCGTAAATACTTGTACTAATGCAAAACTTTAAAAAAATAGAACAGTTTATCTAACGATGAGTGGGTCATGTATCTAATGATGAGTGGGTCATGTATCTGACGAAGAGTGGGTCATGTTTCTAACGATCAGAAGGTCATGTATCTGAAGATCAGTGGGTCATGTATCTGACGATCAGTAGGTCATGTATCTGACGATGAGTGGGTCATGTTTCTAACGATCAGTATGTCATGTATCTAATTTGCATGTCAATCTCCCCCGAAGAAAGTGGTTACAGAGAATTCTTCCTTCACAGTTGTTTAACCTATACACAGTCCGTTAGCGCCAAATGTAAAACAACATTGTCAACTGATTCCCAGCAATTACAATAGGAATCCAATAAGCTGAAATTGATTTCGTCTTTTGTCACTTATTTTATCTATGCAATTGGTTTCTGTTGTTAGACGACGAGTCTAAATAGTAACAAATTATAATATATATATATTATTTCTATTTCAGGCAGTTTTAAAGGAAGTCATCCTGAGATGAGGATTGGTTCTGTATTTCATCTGGTCTTTTCCAGTAAATGCGATTATAATAGCCGTCCACATTGTAAGTGGCTACTGGCGGGGAAACTAATCCTTATCGAATTACTTAGTTGTATTAATCAAAGAAGGAATCTTATTTGAGAACTTATTTTGTGGAAATCTAATAGTTTAATTTTCTCAAGAATAGAACATACTGGTTTTCTGATGGTGCTAAATTAAACACAGACATTTCTTTTTTATGAAAGAACAAAGAATTATCCGGAATACGAAATTGAAAACTTAGACGCTGGAAACCTCACGAGACATATTTCTGTACACAAGTAGCGAGTAGCGAGGAGTGTTTGTTTGTAGTTTGCTATATTACAAACGTTAAAAACACATTGATTGAAGCAATTACAAAGCGTTGTCTTGAAACAATGGGAATATGGAATTTCAACATACGAAATCAGATTCTTTGACCAAACCCGAGTCCAAGGACAATTTTGATCTGTTTAATTATTCGTTTCATAGAAATTTGTCGTTGATATTGAGAAACTATTCACTGCACCAGTCATCTGATACAAAATCTATCACAATTCTTTTGGACTTTATATACGTTCTTGACGAGTTTGGCGTTCCAATTCTTCTCACAGTTGGTGTCCTTTCAAACCTTATACTTTCTCTAACAATACGGAACTCTGAATTGAAGAAAGTCTCGGCATTCTGCTATTTCTTTGCCATGGGAATTATTGACACACTGTACTTAATTGCCATGGCAATACCTTGGATTTCTATTCGTGTTGTCGACATATACAACACAGAAGGATTTTGTCAGCTTGTCTACTATTTGAACCTATTGACGACATTTTTGTCAGGATGGTATCTTGTTATGTTACTTGTGGATAGACTGTGTGTTTGTTATAGGCCGGATACTGCCGAAAAGTACGGTAACGCTTTTAGAACAAAATGTTACCTTACAGTGGTTTCTGTGTTTTCTGTTGTCGGCCATTTGTACTTGACATGGACCAGTGGAGTGTATATTTACCAGGGAACAAGGATATGTATGGTCATACTTGAAAATGCAAAAGATATTGTGGTCATGAGAAAAATCGACACAGTTTTTTCATTTATTTTACCAGTGTTGTTGTGCTTACTTTTAACACTGCCTTTAGTTGTGTACCTATGTGCCTCATTTATGAAATGTAATAATGGCACGCTGACAGTAAAAACAAGACTAGTAACACTTGAAGTGAAACTGAACTCGAGGGCAATGACGCGTTATTCTGAATGTCCTTCATGCTCAAACGAAGCAAATGTAGACAGAATCCAAAGAAATAGATTACGGCGTTTGTCACACAGTAGGCGGCTGACTGCTGTTTCTGTGCTAATTGCTCTGGTGTACGCCGTTTTGTTCATACCGCATAGTATCATTAAATCACGTGTCACGTTTCTGAACGGTGATTATTTTGTGACACTTGAGGATGAGCTTTTCCTCAAGCTATTTGAAGAGCTGTTCAAAATAAACTTCGCGTACAAAGCTCTTATTTACTATACACTTTTGCCTGATATGAGGAGTCAGCTGATTAAAAGGATCTTACCCAGCTGCAAGAATAAACGTCATCTAAATAGTGAACAAAAAAGCCTCGAGACACAGTTGTGATGATCCATAACTTACGTAATGTGTAGTTTGTATGAGAAAAAAAGGTTGAAAATGTGCTTTTTTATTTGTTGAATTTAATATCCAAGTTATTCTCCACCTTGACAAACTGAATTGGTGATTGATATTTTCTTTAACTTTTATCACTATTATTTTCATCACTGTTGCTTTTAAAATACAGAATTTGAAATGATAGTTTGTTGATATATACATTTATCGTATCTTTAATGTAATAAAACTCATTATTCTATTTAAACTACCCTTCTGCTCCTACCAGTTTTACATGACGTTAGAGTCTTAAGATACGCATTGTAACAGCTCCTTTCGAATACAGCTCTATTCGATGCACATTAACGAATACAGCTCCCTTGGTATAGCTGAGCTGTATTCGAACCAAAGTATATGCAAAATCGAATAAATATCTCTATGTTTGCTGTATTAAAATATATAAAGAACGTTGCTCCAAATGTTAAAAGTGTCCACAGGTAGAAAGTAAAAACCAAAATTGCCTAAAACCATGTAACACCTGTTCAATATACTGTATGTTACATCTATTCCATCTATTTGTTCCACCATCTATTTGTTTTCCTACACTGTCTTTTGTCTTATCCGTCCGTCTGTCAGGCCGCACACCTTCATGTGTATGAGCGTCATTATGTCAACAATTTATTTGCCTTATGTGCTACGGTCATATGAAAACAATGCAGGTTTATTGAATGACAGAAAATAATTCTTCAATATCAGCAGAAAGGTCATTAAACTTCAAATTGTCATTCAATTGTCCGTCCAACACGTACGTAAACAAAAAGACAGACATCCCCGCGCTAAATACTGCATTTTAAACAGCCGTATGTATCTTATAATAAATTCTTTGCCGCGTATGATACGACTATGTTGCATCGGGTAACTGGAGAGCTCTTTTTGAAAAGAAGGTACCAGAACCCCGAATACACTTCCCACTTGATTACGGGAGCTGTATTCGTTAATGCGTACCGAATACAGCTCCCTGGGGAGCTTTATTCGAAAGGAGCTGTATCCGGTGTTACAAAGCAAACAACTTTATTCACAACTCGACAACATCCATTTGATTGAAACTACATCTCGCGTATTTTGAGTTCATGCTCTATTGAGCACACACAAATACATTTGAAGTTTTACGAACGTCTAGTAAGACCTTTTGTCCATCATCACGATAATTTGACCCCGACATGTCAAAGAAATGCCACAAACTGGAATATAAAATTGCTAAGTTGTCAAGAATTTCTATACAAAGTACGTCATTAATAAAACCCGAAAGCCAATGACGAAATACTCCATTTATTTGTTCTCGACACATAGTAAGAAGATAGATATAGAAGGAAATAGTTGCTTTCAGTGTAATACCATGTTATGATTTCAACGTGTGGGCACCAAAAGGGAGATTTTCACGAATGACGCAGCCACAACGAAGAATTGATACGTTTGGTGTTCACGATTTAAAGTAGCGTGATGTAACACCGAAACCAACATTTTTTTCTATTTATTTTATGTTTAAAAGTCTATTTTTGTAGAGTTTGTTTAAAAAAATATCGAAACTACACCACAAAGCATAACATAAATGACGTCATCTTCGTATGGTATAATAATTTCTGTCATGAGCACGAGGTTCAGATCGAAATATCCGTCACCGAGGGTAACTGTTTTGGCGGGAACGAGGCTCTGCCGAGTCCCGTAAAAGTTACCCGAGGTGACGGAATTCCACTGAGCCAAGTGTCTCATGATGGAACTTTTTCTTGCATACCGTCTTGCTCTTTTAAAGAAGATTTTAAATGCAAACTCATCAAAATGATGAATTATCATGAAAAACAACGATTTTCCGACGTTCTGTTTGGGAAATTGACGTCACAATGTTTATAACGTTACTCTAAGTGATTCACGAGTCGTCCGGCAGGAGGGGTGCCAGACCGGTTTTTCCGGCAGGCAAACACCAGCCACAGGATCCAGCATCCAATACGCTCGGATTTTGACACTAATCCGGATACCAATATTTGGATAATTTCTGACTGAGTGAACAGTAGCCGGTCAAAATGATCACTGCGATCATTTCATCAGGCAATAGTTTCGTGGTAGAACTTGTACTAGACTCCAATCCTCTGTAAGAAACTGCTAACTCTCTCACATAAGAGACATGTTCGGTAACCGGCTGCGAACCCACGGACCTCACTATATGAGAGGTAACGGTGATCTCAAGTCAGTGACTCTAACCGCTCGACAACAGAGGCGGTCGACCAATACAACAGATAATGCTCGGTAAGCATATCACTGACATTGCCTTGTGTCTTTTTGAGTATGCTTTCATATCCGGCAAATTTCGCCTCTTCTTTACTTTCACTGGCGTAGGCTATTTTTGAACACCGTTTAGTCAAGGGAAGAAAGGCGACAGAAACAGGTAACTCGATAACACCTTCGCAGTATATACGTGATCCGCAACCTGAATTATGGATGTTTTACGCAACATTTTAACAACTAGAGAAAATTGCTCCTCAAGTTTTATATCACACACACAAAAACATAACCTAATTTCTCTTTTGATTTAAAAGATTTTGAACGTATTACAATCCAATGTATTCCTTGCTAATTTCTCGTGCGTGTACATTTGTTATTCCGAAGTCAACGGCATTGGGACATCTTTGCAGATTTGCGCGTCATACTTCAAGTTACATTTTTTAAAGCAGGGAACACTTATTCAAGCTTATTCCTATATTTTAAATGTTTTATATAATCCTGGAAATGTCATTGTACTATATAATAACTATGTAAGAGAATAAGTTGTCCTTAGCTACTGGAACATTATTTTATTCAATCATGATTTCTTGTCATGATAAAATGTAAACTTCACAACTTGTAGACGTTAAAGTGTTGTGCAAACTACTTAAAGCTGCAAAATATATTTCGATAAGGTGAAGTTAAGTTAAACCTTATATGTATACTATTATAACATTTTACATCCAACCTAATATTTTTCTCCAGTGTGTTCTTAATTAAAAAGAGAATTAATTAACACGCCTGAATCTGTGTTATTAAAAGAAGGAAACGGGGATGAGATCCATTCTTAATAGATTTACACATGTTGAAATTCCCGTCGAATGTGCGTAAGAAAGAAAAACATAATCACTAATTTTGACGACTAAGACAGCTGTAACTAAATAATATACCTTAAAAAGACTGCTTGTGCTATAATTTAGATTGAAAATGTGAGTATCGGTATTAAAAATGTATGGATAATGGGGGGTTTCGTTATGAAAAAATTGAAAACTACGGCTTTACTCTTACTTCATTTGAGCAAAAAGAGTTATTTTTGGACAGGGGATGCAAGCATCGGCTGCAAAGTTATAATAAGATATTATGTGATGACGAGTGTCTGTCAGATACCCATGAAACTTCGCACTGACAAGGTATATAAAATATAGCAAACATTTCATTCTTTATTTACTGCACCATACACACGTATGCATGATACTTATCACTTCTGTGATGTATCATTCAATTCTGACCAGATATTCTGGATATTAAAAGCGCAAAGAATTTGAAAGAGCCCTGTGACATTGACCTTTGACCTGGTGACCCGAAACATTGACCGTGCACAACTGTTTATGGCACTTATCACTTTTTCGAATATCATGAAATTGTGACCAGGGGTTGACGAGATTAAGAGTGCAGAAGAATTTACTTTCTCACCTATGGGATACATATTTCCGCGCATTTACCCATGTGAGATAAACTTATCTCACATCGCTTATCTCACATCGCTGCCGGACTTTTTTACGTTAATTGTAAGCAGACAAAAATCGAAAAATGGCTGTATATTGTTATTTTTGAAATAAACAAGGGTTGTTGGTATTCTTTTCTTGTTAGATGATTTTCTATCCATCTAAGCAGTTTTGAAGAAAATCGAGAAAAAGTTGTTTTCTTTTTTCATCCCCATCCTGTATTTGCACTAATTTTTCTTATTGTGTGAAAATGCGATTTAAACGGTGAGAAAAAACACCATGTCCATTGAGTGGAAAAATGGGTGAGATACGTCCAAAAACGGCACAGCCTCTTTTTGGACGTATCCACCCCGGTCCACCCCCAGGTCTTTATCTCGAGCCCCTGTGATCTTGCCATTTGACATAGTGACCCGAAACATGGATCATACACAATAACTGATGGTACTTATCACTTTTGTGAACGCCTAAATCACGTTTGTTAAGTATCTTTTAAGTTCTTACCAGGGACTTTGGACATTTACCGTCCACACGATTTAACTATCTCAAGCCCGGTGACCTTGACGTTTCAGCTTAGTGACCCGAAGCATTGACCATACAAAACTAGAAATGATACTTATCACTTCTTTGAAACATCATTGAATTCGGACCATGGGATTTGGACATTGAAACTTCATAAGATTCAGTATACAGACAGACTGACATACGGACAGACAGACAATCTGATTCCAGTATACCCTCATGCACTTTGTGTTTGGGGGTATAAGTTTATTAATTTATATTAGTTTTAGGTAAACCACTTTCGTGGAAATTATAAGGTCTGACACTTTGATAGCGTTTACCGACAAACTGGGTTTGAAAGTCCTCGTGTAGTTTGGCAAGTGTGTTATACAAGTGCCGTGTAATCTAGCCAAAAACTGTATCACGTGTAATCTAGCATTTTTATAAAAACGTTGATAATTCCTTAAAATTCAAGAAATAAAATCTGCGCACACCCATACGATGAAACAATAATATTTTGCATTAATTTGGGCAGAAAAACACGTCACATGATAAGTTTTTATGCCTTTTTTTGAAAATACTAGATAGTCCTTGAGGTTTAGCTCAACAAAATTCTTTTCCACGATTACATTTGAATGCATTCCCAACAATCTATGCACACTTCAGCGGAGGGAAAGGAACCAAAACTCACGAAATTTTAATGGCCAGGGTATAGGATATAACTTGAATATCATCCATATGTGTGGAAAGTAATATGAACGAAAAAGTATATAACTTGAATATCTTCATATATATCATAATATATTTATTTTCACGAAAGTGGTTTACCTAAAACTAATATAAATTATAAAAATCAGGCACTTACCGGTGTTTATCACCACGTGAAGTCGATCAAAACAAAGTCACGTGATTCCTCACAGTGATGACGTTTGAATTATTTTTTCTACAGATTTTGACATCAACAAAGCTAAATGAGTTAAAAATTAATGCACGGTTACTCGTCTTCTCGTAATAGATTAATATGTAAAACTGGACTTAATTTACAATTTGGAAGTTCAGAAGGGACCTGCACAATTGATAGAAGAATTGGTTTTATACAATGACCAGTGGCGCAGTAGTGTAATAAACAAGTTGACTGTTTGTTTTGTCTATTCAACGGGTTAGTAGTACAATAGTGTAATAAAAATTCTAATGAGCCATAATCATTTATATTACTGCACACTGTCAAAACCCAAACCAAATATGTTGTCAAATGACATTTCGGTCAACGATTCTCCCAGAATAGACGGTGAAGGGCTTGGCATCTTCAGTGAGGTAGTGATCCGAGGATTTCCTGGCACTACGTCATCACAGTGCCAGGAAATACCTTGTCCGGAAATTAAATGACAGTAATAATCCAACAAACCAGATCATGCAAATATCTCGTCATAAGAATATTGCACCCATTAACAATTACAGTCACATTTATCAGAATCAGCACTGACAAATATCCGCCACTGTTCACTCAAATCCAAAAGAGAATCTTGTTTTGTGTAATCCTTTCCAACACAATCTTACACAGCACAATTCATGTCGGCAACGATTCCAGATCCAGTCCTTGCGGAAAAACTCATAGACAAACCATGGTAGAACCATAGTTTAATCACAATCAAAGACCATGTTCTAGCCATGTTCAAGATGTAATACGACCATTGTTGAAACATGGTATGACCAGGTATTTCAATTGGAACACTGCAACATTAGTACTTGATCATGGTCACAAATCACTTTGAAACGACCATAATATGATACTGTTCTATGGAATTGATATTGAAATGAATTGGCAATGGTCGTATCAGTTCCAGTACATTCCCTCAAGATCATAGACATATCATGGTCATAGCAGACTTTTACGAACATTGGTTTGGCCTTGACGTGTTCCATTTAACATTCCTGGTCAAACCATGTTCAAAACATGGTTAAATTGCAGTCATTTCAGAGGTTAATAAACATGAGCTAAAATGACCACACTATGACCATCATCTGACCATGTCTTAAACGTGGTTTGACCAGGTATGTCAAATGGAACATTGCCACATCAAGGCCAAAGGCCAAAACAGGCTGCCTATGATCTGTTTTGACTATGATTTGTCTATGATCTATGGAAGTGATCTGGAACCCTTCTGGTCATGGCCAAAATGATTCCAGATCACTTCCATAGATCATAGACACGTGATGGTCATATCAGACTATGTTTATACTAATTTATTTTAGGTCGATTGTGAAACAAGTAAATAATTCAGGTGGTCAGAACGTTCACCATATAACTTGTGTACTTTACTGTCGTTACTTTCTAAACTAAGACATTTCAACAAGTATAAAAAAAGTGAAAGCTTTTAAGGCAAACATTTCTTCATCAACTTCAATAATATTTAGAACTTAAAACGTGTTATGCGGCTTCTGAGCAAACACGAGCCAAAGAAGAAGTGCCATAATTATTTTAAAATTCCATTTAAAGGAAATATGCACAACCTTTTAGCTGTTAACATATAAAGTTCTACACATTTTTTAATTTATTTTATTAACAGTGTTCACGCTAAGACAATGAGTAGCGCAAGAATTACCAGTTCATTATTTGTCATGACGTCATTATGCATATGTGAGCGCTAACTACATTGGAATTGAATTTTACTCGACATTACTGTCAGTGTCAATGCATTTTAAGCGATTGCATCTTGGTAAAACTGTTTTCGTTGAGGAATCAGCTTGATGAACGTGTACATGAAAAGTTCCACAGTGTATGGGATCGCTGTAAATGTTCTGAAAGCCACCATATACACGAAGACTCCAGCGTTAATTACTATTGCCATATCAACGATGACCATGTATGGACCATGGCCGACAATGAAATGTACATGTTTCGTCATCATACAAATTGATGGCAATGAAATGTCCATGTTGCAACAATGTTTTTACCATGTCCATATCAATGATAATCATAGTCAGAACCTGTTATGGCCATAATCAAATTAAGGTCAAATCAATGCCATGGATAAATGTTACTTCCATATCATGGTCAAATTGTGTTTGTTCGAGTCATATATTTTGACAAGGTTTGTATTTCATGTTCATTTCATAGCTATCTAATGCAATTCGTCAAATTGACCTTTACCTGACCTGTTTTGGCCATGATCAAAATGAGGTCAAATCAATGCCATGTAAAAAGTTACTTTTATATCACAGTTAAGACGTTTTTGTTCAAGTTGAACCACTTTGAGAATGTAAAATTCACGGTTATATTAAAGCCATATCAATGACGTGTACATATTTTCCAACCATGGTATATCCATGTAGAAACAATAAGTAAACTGTTATGACTATGTTTGAAATTCAATATGGCATATTAAATCCATATCATATCTTTCATAATTTGACCTGTGTGGAACTTGTTATGGCCATGGTCAAATTAAGGTCAAACGAATGTCCAAAACTGTTACTTCCATTTCATCGTCCTGGCGGCGCCGAATAAACCTCTCATGTACCAGTAAGCGTTTTTTCAATACAGAACTGTTTGTCTGGCGATAAAACAAGTAGTTCTTTTTATATTCATATTGGTACATTTTGTGTAAATATTGTTCATGGTTGGTTGTAGAAGTATTGTTCGATTTCAAATATTAATTTGAAACGTCAGCTTCGGAAACGATAGCAAAAACATGATTGTTTGTTGTTTATGCATTTTTACAAAATAGACATAACCGATAGTCTTTCAGTTTTATTTATGATGTTTACGCACTATAGTCTGTTCCGTTCCACTTTAAAACTAAAACTTTAAAAAAAATTAACGTTTTACATGTTATGTGGTCTGTAAAATATCACCCTCGGGAATTTCAAGTGTTTTTGAAACATTTTTGCATCAAACGACTCGTGTTCTTGTCCAAACTTGCACGTGTTTTAAAAGGATAAAAACGTGTGTGGACGTGGTATTAACTGTTTTCATTTATGCAAATTACAGGGCCATTGTAAACAATAAACTGCATTCGAGTCTTTCGTGAAGCACGGTATTTTCAGTACCTCATGCTACATCTTATGGGGTATACATTTCTCAGTTAATTCGGTTTGCCAGAGCGTGTAGTTATGTTGAGGATTTCAATGAACGTAATCAATATATTACAAATAAACTTCTTCAACAGGGCTACCGTTATTACAAATTGCGTAAATATTTTGCTAAATTTTACTATCGTAATTCTGATTTGGTTTTGAAATTCAATAGTGATCTAAAGACTCTTCTGCGAGAAGGTATTTCAAAACCCGATTTTTATGGGGATGTGGTTTACAAAACAGATTTTGGGTCATGGCAATTTTCCAACTGTATTTGCTAAAATTATAAAACGTTTTGTTAAAAGAGGTTACGACCCAACTGTTTTGAGACACACCGCATGTTTGGTGTTCAACCCGTTTACAGTTGGACGCTACCTTCCCTCTTTGATTGTGTCTGACGGAAGAGGGGGGACTCTGTGATGGGCGTTTTTAAATCCCACTGGGACGAAACTGTTTTGATTTCTGTCCTCTGGCCTGTTTCGTCGGGCCCTTAAGGGTGTTTCTCTTGGTGCTCTGCCTTTGCAAAGGCATTGGTACATACGTTTTTTGGTTCTCAAGGTTTGCTTTTTATATATTTATCACCAGCTTTTTGTGTTTTACATATCATGCCTTTTTGTTTCCATTGCGTGTGTTAGAGATTCATCTAGCAGGGATTACTTTTATTTACACTGTCCTGTGACTTTGGAACATGGTGGGGGTAGAGGAGGTTGGGTGCGCACCATAAACCGGTTTAGCTCCCCAGGGTGTTTTTGCCACTGACCGTTCCAAGGCGGTGCCCTACTGTGTTCCTTTTAATTGTTCTTTTTGTCCTCGTGTGTTTGCTTTGTGTCTAGGTGTGTTATGTGTGTGTGTGTGCGTGGTTGTGTGTCGTGTGTGTGCGTGTGTGTGTGTGTTGGTGGTGTGCACTTCTGGGTGCTGTGGGGTTCGTTTTGGGGAGGCTGCTTTTTGGTACGTGGCTTCCCTGTTTGATATTATTTTTGTTTTTAAAACGCTAGCGATGTAATAAATATGAGGCAAACAACACGAGACGTTGTCTTGCGCATTATTGAGAGTCGAACCAGTAAGTCAGACCGTTTCGTTTATTTAAGTGTGATTTTTATGCTAGAGTAGCGTTTTGGTACGCATATTCGTGTAAGATGCAGACGCCCTCAACATTGTAATTGTAGAAACTGGGGAAAAGAAATTGACAATTTCGTGATGAAAAATGACACATTCTCTTTAAACGTGTTAATTTAGTAAATTTTCATCTGTCCTTCAAAAACTAAACAAAACAGCATTTTCCAGTCATGCAGATAAATGTATCTCAGCATACGACAAACACATTAAATACTTTTCACCTTACATAATCATTTACGTACACTATAGATTGAATTTCATTAATACATGTAGATCATATTTAATTTAGCAGAAATCTCCAGTTTCCTCTCTTTAAAAATCCATTGTTATGATGATAGCGTGTTTATATTAATTCCCTTAATACTAATAACTACATAAGTTTCATAATACAAATGTTTCTTAATTCCAGAAGTTCGAATTTCTTTCTCGTAATGTAAATGGAGTTTCTAATTGCGTGAAGAAAGTTGTCCGCCCAGGTTCATAAAAATTGCCTTTGGCAGTACTGCTCTATTGTTGTTTATACCATTTGTCTGACAAAACATAACAAAAAAGTTATGAACTTATGAACTATATGCAGAATAATTGCTTATCATTTCTTTTGACAATATTTCTTATCTATTTACAAAAAAAACTTAAATTACGAAGATACATGTTCGAACCTTCGAAATTCTAACTTTCTAACTTTCAGGAGGCGAACAAATTAAAGATAGACCGGGAAAAGGAAGGTTAAACGTTTTCTGAGTTAAACTAATTTCAAATCGTCAATAAAATGGTGAAAAACAACAGCATGCCCACACAATCCCTCGTGTATTTAAATCATAGTGTCATAATTTGTATCGTTCACCAGTGTTGATAGCCGAGTTGAGTGGCGAAAATACACTTCGATCCAAAAGTAATAGTAGCGAACTAAAGGTCATTTTCATCCATTAGCAGTTACCATGTCGATCCTGATTTAATGTGAGTTCAATATTAAACAAATTTATTACACTCACAAGAAAGATATATTGTGCTAACATTAAGCACTAGTTTGCAAATGTACCCTAATTGAAACATTAATCTCAGTATAAAGCTAGATCTAATCGAGATAGATATGGTTAAGGTTCAGCTAAAACAAGATGAATAAATGTTTTCTGCTGATATATGAATGAGCCCTTACATACGAAAACCTGTTTTAACACCGAACATGTTAAAGTAAGGCTAAAATAACATGTAGGTGTCATTTTAATACTTACGTACTCTAATATTCAAATTCGTGAAATATGCATGTAAATTCGGGCGTATACTTGGCAGGTTGCAATGTCAATGGACCGTTCCATATTTCTATGATAATTTTTAAAGCTTTCCTAAGCCTATTGTTAAGGGATAACTTTCAGCGAATTAATCTAAATATTGTTGTAGACACTGGAACCATCCATGGCTATTACAACACAAACAGTACCAAGCGCCAACATTTTTGTAATATCCTCGCTATGGCCAATTCATCGATTTCCAATATAATAAATGTATATAGTTTTTACATCAGAATTACAATATGACTATTATACAGCTTTTTACGCGGTTGGGCTAAATTTGAGAAAGTGTAGCCAAGAAGTTTGTACCAATGAGACGTAATATATGTTTCTGAAACACAAAATGCTTTAAGCATCCTATTCCCTCCAAACTTTGGTGTATGAAACATGTTCTCTACAAGCAGAAGATTTTACAAAATTACTTAGTTGAAAGGAGCTATAACATTGCCATCATTTAATGTATGATAAATATTTAACCGAGTTTCTTTCTGTACAACAGAAGAATGTTCATCTGATATATGAATGAGCCCTTACACACGATACAATTTGATGGCTCACATATTTGAAGTAGTTAAAACAAGATGAATCAGGTCAGTTACAGTAAAGATAACAAAACTCATAAACACTAGACCTAAACTTTTCACTTCTCCTGAAAACATTACAAATATAAAGAGTCAAACTTAAAACACTGAACAGAACTTCAGTGAAAAACAATGACTTTTGATACCATCCTGAAGGAGATAGGAGAATTTGGACCATACCAGAAGAGAGTATATGCTTTTGTATGTTTACCGAGCTTTATTTTATCAGCACTACTAGTTCTTCAAGTTTTTCTGCTAGGAACCCCGGATCACAGGTAAGATAATGATTCCTTTTGAAGTTTCACCATTTTCTATTTTAAAGCATCTTGTATTTTAAGTAGTACTCAGATAAAAAAGATATGTGGCGACATTTCTTTTAGTATCACAATATCGTGTCTATTAAATTTTATTTTAAACAGCATATCGTTGGTTCCGGTGACATTTTGGAGCATATACGCGTTCTATAATGGTTTTTCATATTGTTTAGATGCAAAATTCCTGGTTATGACAATGATACTTTCGAAAGCCAGGGACCAACCCATGACGAATATACTAGAAGCTGGATTCCAGCAGATGATTCTGGAAAATATGAGTATGACAGGTGTCATGTTTATGCAGCAAACTACATGACAGACAATTCAACAAGCAAAGTGAAATGTACAGAATGGGTCTATGACTTAACCGTTTTTAAGGATACATTTGCCAAGAAGGTAAACTGTTAAACTTGGTTCTTATCGACCCTCCTATTTTCAGAAAAAAAGAATTACACTTCTAAAATATAAAACAATTCCAGATTCTAAAGTTATATATACATTTTTAGATGAAGTATTTATTTGCATACTTACATGCCACCATGTCAATCTTACTAAACATTCCGTATTTCACAGCTTGACATGGTGTGCGATGATGCAATCAAGATACCGAATGCTCAAATGATTTTTTTCTTCGGTGTCCTATTTGGGTCGTTTGTATATGGACAAATATCGGATATGTACGTATACAGCTTTATTACATTATAACAAAATGACCTTGTTTTTAAAAAAAAGAAAACACCACACTGACGTGGTATACATTTATAAAGTTTACTTTTACCATACCGGGTCACTTTTAAACTTTTGACATAAAATTACTTTAAAACCATACAAAAATTTCTATTTAACGTAAAATTCAGAATTGGACGTCGAAAGACATTGTATATTGCACTGGTGGTTCAACTGGCGTCTTCCCTCGGACTCATAGGCATGTTTGAATACATCGGTTTCTGTATCCTGATGTTCCTTATGGGAGGAGCTACACTGGGCGTTTACATGACGTCGTACGTCATAGGTATTTAGTGTTGCTTATTTGTCTCATGCACACATATATGTAACATTCCTTTTAATATATAATTGAATGTTTAAAATACATTTCTAAGCCAGGCGTATCATATTAGCTAATTGTGTATTTTCAAGTTTCCATTTTAATTGCTCTTTCACTGTGTCTCTTTCTGTTGATATATCATGCTCATGCTTATCGCCATTTGAATTCCCATTGTCTCGAAAAATACGCCCGAACATCAATCTTAAAAGGAAACATAACACCCCTTACTATACCGTTCCCTGAAAATTGCATTCAAATAAACAAACCTTAATAGCTTGCTTATCAGCTTTTCAGACGAACTAGTCTATCTGCAAAAACATTTCTATTAATGCTAAAAGCATACAATCTCTAACGTGAGTGAATCAGTCTAGTATTAAACTTAACTGATACATTTATTCTTGGAAAACTAAAAGGTGCATACTTTCATCATCCAATTAGATCATGATATATTCCATCATCCAATTAGATCATGATATATTCCATCACCCCATTAGATCATGATATATTTCAATTGGTAACAATTTAGAACACATATTCGACATCGTCAATTGTTTGCTTAAAGAAAGAATAGTACAAGATTCAAGAAAAAGATATCCGTATTAAAGCTCAATTGTCATGGGTGCATATGCTACAGTTGATATTTATATTTCCCACAGAACCGTACGGATACGTTATTGTTCATCTTAAATTGATACAATGTATTACTATGTAAAGTGATCATCACTATTTTAAGGACGGCATTAATCACTGATTTAAACTATTTGAAAAATAAACATTGCCGGTTATAACCCAAATCCTTATCACTGTATTATTTCCGTTGAATATAAAGACAATTAGTGAAATTTTTTTCTAACAATCCTTTTCAAAAATTAAGAAACCACTCTTTCTGCTTCCACGGAACCGTACGGGTACGTTATTGCTAATAATTTAACTTTTAAAAACATTTTTGTTAATAGTATCACAGTAGACGGCCAACAAGGAGCAATTCTATCGAAAAATTGCTGAAGAGAAGTATGTATTAGGTTACCTTGTATATATAGATATATGGAATACAGCCGTGTGTTTTATTTAGGAATCAAGAGAACAATCTTGTTAGAGTGTTTTGAGTAAGTGATTATGGAAAGGTTGTAAAATCTAACCTCACAGTTTTTGAACGGTCATGTTTCTGACCAATCAAAACCCACTATATAAACACAAGGAGATCATTGCTTTGAATAATTTAAGAATTGTAGATTGAAGATGGTTTCAAAGGAGAGGATTTTTTTTTTGAGTCTTTTATACAACCAAATATATTTTAGTGGTCATGTTTTATGAAAGAAACATATTTAAAAATGCATTTATTATGTTCTTGTCATACTGTTTCCAGTAAAAAAAACTACGTCAAAACGTTTATCTAAGGAGTGGGGCTAAACGGGACCGATTTTGACAATATTTTTAACAAACATGATGGAGGTCCAGTATCTGCGTGTCAAATGTATTGTTGTCTTAGTTGTTTAAGACAAAAAGATTATATTTTCGGTTGTCTTTGTAAAAATATTCTTTAACAACATATTGAAGGCATATTCAAGAAAGAATTTAAATTAATATGGTCTCGGAGGGGATGTTGTTGACAGAAAATGATAAACTGTGTCTGTAAATATGGAAGCTAATGATTAATATTGATGCAAATTTAACCCTGCAAAACCTCATTTTGGTCCGAAGCTATTTATGCATTTTGTTCTGACGTAGAACAAAAGATTTAACTATTAACAGGAGGGCCATGATGGCCCTATATCGCTCACCTTAGTACAAGTCCACTTGCCTGGTGGATGTGGTCAATTTGGACCCAAGAGGCATAATTTGAACAATCTCTGAATAGGTCTACTAGGCAATGCTACATGCTAAATATCTAGCCTCTAGGCCTTGTGGTTTCAGAGAAGATTTTTAAAGTTTTTCCTATATAAGCCTATGTAAAAAGTAAGTGACTCCCTCCCCCCCCCTCCCCCCATTTTGATCTAGGGGTCATAATTTAAATAGGCTTGGTGCAATTCCACTAGACAATGCTACATGCCAAATATCTAAGCTCAATGCCTTGTGGTTTCAGGACAGAAGGAATTTTCTCGAAGCTAGATTGTAATTGGGTAGTTAAAAAGAGATTCTATTAAAAAAGCATTATTCTCTCGTATAAAGGCATGTAAAGAACCGCGATAAAAATGTATCTGTTATACAGAGAGTGTTTGTCTTACCTGTCGCGACTGGATTATTTCGCAAAAATCCTTAAACACATGGACCACTTCAATGTTTTAACATCAATACTGCTTTATAAGTTTTTAATGGATAATAAGGGAATAATCCGAATTATTCTGCAGCTTCTACAATGTCAATTGCCGCGGTGCACTGTTGCAGTAGGGATGATTTTCAGGGTATAGCACTCTGGATGATTCGACTATAAAGAAATGGAATCAAAAACACAAAATTCGCCCAAATAAAAACTAATGAAATGTGCATACGAAAAGAATATTAATCAATTCGTTTGTATAAGTGTTCACTTTACAAATGATTTTTTACAAACACTTTTCTTGCTTATATCACTTTATCAGTTAAACCCTATGCCTCGTGTACTACAAAGTCGATATGTTCAGACCTGAATATAATAATGTAAAATACTAAACATTCATGACATGTGGCAATATCATAGAAACATTCATTTAGTCATTTCACTCTTGAAGCTTATTTTCCTGTTTATTTCGAAGAAAATGGAAATTCAGATTGTTTTTTCGTATTGCCTCTAATCCAGTATAGGAACGGTATCAGTTTCTAATTGATTGCGCCCTACGTTCCAAAGATATTCATTTGAAATATCATACACGTTTTTAATTATGTCTTTTATAACCACCAAATATGATATTCAATCAAGCAGTTATAATGGCATAAGCTTTATTCTATGACATTTCATTGCTTCTCATTTGTAGAGCTGTCTCTAGGGAATCCATAAAATCAATGATTGCTGCCTGAACTCGTCTTCTCGTCATCTTTGATCTCAGAGGTACCTCAGTACATTCTGACAAAAACAAAAAGGCACAACTATTAATACCATTACCATTAACTTCTTTAACCCTTTTTTCTTGCTTGCGTATTTATAGTAAAATAGGTAATTATATTAGTTTTTTATAGTGATTCTGTCTAAAGATTGTTCGCACTATACCTACATGTATAGTTTATATTCTTAATAGGTATGGAACTAGTTGGTCCAAGAAAGCGACTTTGGACAGGGAATGTAATCGCTTTGTTCCTAACGACTGGTGTGCTCTACCTGGTGCTGATGGCGTATCTGATTAGGGAGTGGAAATACTTTACACTTGCAGTAGCTCTCCCTGGTTGTCTTTTCCTACCGTATTATTGGTAAATTAGTTATTTTACACTGCTGCACTTGTTGCTGGGAGCACTAAGTTATAATGTTTGTGTATTACACAAAATGCGTCAAGAAATGACAGTTTGTCCGAGTTGCACTCAGGCTGACCTGTATGACATAACTAATTCCTTTAGACATATTGTTTGGAATACGTAAAACACCAGATTTTGGAATGCTACTTTCCCTTTATTTATCAACATATTCTCAATGCCAGCATTTTATGTAAAAAAGTCTTATAAAGGCGTACCATTAACAACAATGTTTACTTAGTTTACCACGTACATAAATAACTGTCTGGCATATTTATACCTTTCATACCACATATTCACACATCATACGTCTATTAACTGATTCCAGTTGCTCCAGTCTTGTTTCGATTTTACAAACAGACTTCAGTGGCTGAGTGTATATTTTGTATAAATATATTTCCCTGGGAGATCTAAAGTCTTAAAGAACGATACGTCTGGCTATCACAATTTAAATCCCATTTGATGAAATAGATGAGTGCATGTCCTATGATTGTCAATGTTGGAGATTAAATCGAATTCGGAGATTTACGCGCATTGTAAATTATCTTATCTCTAAACTAAGCTGACAAAAAAATCCAATTTCATCTGATTTATATTATAAGGTAGTAATAGGACCGTGAAGATTGGACAGCAAAATTTCAAAAGGTATATAAAATGGTAAACTTAAGCCTAACAAACTGTAATGAAACAGTTTTGCACAATCACGCCACTATGTCGGAGTCGATATGTTCTTTGATAGAATTTTATAAACCTTCTGTTGGCATTCCTATTCTATTAACCTTAGTCACAATTTACGAAGAATATGGACGTTTCAGAATTTCTGAGATAATTAAATTGTATAATGAAACTCTTTATTTTGTATTCAATATGACGTCGAAGGTTACCGATCAAAATAATAAATTCAAACAAAACCTGTAGTAATAGTAAAATGGTATTTTCCTTAAAAGTTTTATCGCCACATTAAAGGCAAACAAGTGTATTTTTATTAAAAAATTCTTCGACCGATGCCTCAATGTCTACCTACTATCATGCAAGTTTGAACTTTATTTGGAAACTCATTACGCATATGCGACACGATGTCCACAATAATAGCTAGAAACCAAAGAAGTAACATTGTTGTTTTAACCACGAAGTACACCAATTAACCCATAATGTGCTGTATTAAAACAATTGTACTTCTCCATCCCCAAGGACTGAATACATCTTAATTTATGTATAGGAGTGCATTGAAAATTGTAATATAAAGCAACTTTATGTATGTAATCGGCAACAGCTAAGCAAACGATTTTCTACTTTCTACAGATATATTATATGTCGGTAACAATAATACCCGCCATTTTGACAAATTATTAAACATCCGCTGAATTGTAACTGATCAGCATCAAATCATGTTTATTAACATAATTTGCCGGTAAAGTTCACAATGATTATTGAATAAAATCATGTTACAAATATAACTTTAAGTATAACTTTAAGCAAAACTATGTAATTTTAGGCTAATTCCTGAATCATGCCGCTGGCTTCTTAGCAAGAACAGAAAAGAAGAAGCAATAGAAATATTGCGAAAAGTCGCAAAAAGCAATAACGTGAGCCTAAATGAAAAGTTGATAGACGAGTTACCGCCTCCGCAGAAAGAAGGGCGTGTGTGGCAATTGTTTTCTACCAGAAAGCTTGGTCGCTGGACACTTATCATCTTTTTTAATTGGTAAATATGGAATTTTAGATGCTTATTTGATTTGTTTAATTGATGTTTCAATGTTCTAATCCAGTAGAGCGTGCAAATGGTATATTCTAGAGCTTAAATTCTTGCTATTGTGCATTTAAAAGTGTTCATGTTGGTGTCTACTTACTTTACACCATTCAGGTCTGTGGTTCATTATTTCTTGTTTCAAGTTAATTTCAAGCACTCCTTTGGCACAAAAGCTTCGAGATAACGTTTCGTGATTTTAAGACCCTATCCCTTCAAAATGTCGCAACATAATTCTAGTTGTAGGCAAACGTACGTGATACATTGTCAGTTCAAGGGGCAAATATGTAGACTTGCGGCTATGTTTCGCTACATGAATCTCCAATTACTAGTCGAGCATTTATTCAAAAAGGATGAGGGTGACACTTAACTAAGATTTGAGACGTCGTTTCGCTGATTCGGTAGCCCTCGAGATTTGCGTTGTTTTCTTCTGTAGTTGTGAACGAGAGATACCATGTGAACAATGAGTATTATAGTGTTTTAAAGCCAGATTAATTCAATATTTAGATATTTCTTAATCGATGCCTCAAAATCAACATGATTTTCAAATATAAAAACACTTAAAGACTAATAGGGCAACAGAAAGGACTTTAAATTCAATACGCAACTATATATGTCAGTAAACCCACTTTTTGGTGACATTTTATCAAACACTGGTAGCAATAGTATCAGACCCCTGTTTCAAACGTTTATTCAGTTTTCAGTGACAGTTCTGCTTTTCAAAGTGACTGATCTCTTTACCTAAAATCCAGTAGAAATAATTTTCCTAGTTTGAACAAAATAACAGTCGTTTCATATGTTTATTTTTGGAACCATTTAGACCACATTAAGATTAATGATTTACCTGAAAATAAATAAGGGCCATCTGATTGTCATGGCTAATCATTCATCCGCAGCAAATACTTCAGGTATGAAGCGTCAATATGTTAGAGACCAATGTTTAACTGCTCAAGGTCACCAGGCCTGATGAACCTTTGAAAGATCAAATAGATGTCATTAACAGCATATCTACTATTAAGCCTATTTTGATGGGAATTATTTGACCTACTGATCTCAATATTGCGAGTCATCAATCATGGTCAAGTTCCCTTCCAAGTTTGAGGATCACAGTCCCAACCATATTGTGGTCAATTGTCGTAACCGCTTTTTTCATTTCACAAAGATTTCACCTAATCTAGTAGAATATTTTATGTATAGAACAATAAAGAACTGTTGTGTTAACACCTGACTTTAACAATTGAAGACAATAACAACTGACGATAAATGCCAATAGAAAGTAACTATTGACCATTGTTACGTGTAGATTCAATATTAAAGGGCAAATCCATTACTCAAGATGATTTTATTAACATATCTGAATGAATATCAATTTTATTATTACCTTACAATAGTAATGAACAGGAAAGTGATAAGTAAACTATGGCTATAACGAACTCAGTGGGATCATTTCAATGTGTTTCTTATATCCGGTGTTTGTTATATCAATTTAACATTTCATTTAAAATAAAGACAGAAACAAAACTCGGACAGATGAGATTTGTTCCATAAATCCGGATTTTCGCTATATCCAGAGTCATTATATTCGGAGTTTACTAAATATTTACTTGTATGTTCACTTAGGAATGTTATCACGAATTTGACATTACTATTCGTTTTCGTAAAACTGAGGTACATATCTATTATAGTGTTAGCTATCTACTAACTTAATTCCCAGGGATCATCAATCATATAGCCTAATTGTACATAATTTCAAACATACAAACACGCGAGTAGGACAGACACGCCCCAAAGTACCAACCTGTACATTCAGTTAGTTACGTTTGTACCAAACTTTGCATTCAGGTGAGTACGGTTGTATCAATCTTTGTATTCAGGTGAATATGTCTGTACCAAAGTTTGCATTCAGGTGAGTACGGTTGTACCTATCTTTGCATTCAGGTAAGTATGTTTGTACCTAACTTTGCATTCAGGTGAGTACGGTTGTACCTATCTTTGCATTCAGGTGAATATGTCTGTACCAAAGTTTGCATTCAGGTGAGTACGGTTGTACCTATCTTTGCATTCAGGTAAGTATGTTTGTACCAAACTTTGCATTCAGGTGAGTACAGTTGTACCAGTCTTTGCATTCAGGTGAGTACGGTTGTACCAATCTTTGCATTCAGGTGAGTACGGTTGTACCAATCTTTGCATTCAGGTGAGTACGGTTGTACCAATCTTTGCATTCAGGTGAGTACGGTTGTACCTATCTTTGCATTCAGGTGAGTACGGTTGTACCAATCTTTGCATTCAGGTGAGTACGGTTGTACCAATCTTTGCATTCAGGTGAGTACGGTTGTACCAATCTTTGCATTCAGGTGAGTATGTTTGTACCAATCTTTGCATTCAGGTGAGTACGGTTGTACCAAACTTTGCATTCAGGTGAGTATGTCTGTACCAAAGTTTGCATTCAGGTGAGTACGGTTGTACCAATCTTTGCATTCAGGTTAGTACAGTTGTACCAATCTTTGCATTCAGGTGAGTACGGTTGTACCAATCTTTGCATTCAGGTGAATATGTCTGTACCAAAGTTTGCATTCAGGTGAGTACGGTTGTACCAATATTTGTATTCAGGTGAATATGTCTGTACCAAAGTTTGCATTCAGGTGAGTACGGTTGTACCTATCTTTGCATTCAGGTAAGTATGTTTGTACCAAACTTTGCATTCAGGTGAGTACAGTTGTACCAATCTTTGCATTCAGGTGAGTACGGTTGTACCAATCTTTGCATTCAGGTGAGTATGTCTGTACCAAAGTTTGCATTCAGGTGAGTACAGTTGTACCTATCTTTGCATTCAGGTGAGTACGGTTGTACCAATCTTTGCATTCAGGTGAATATGTCTGTACCAAAGTTTGCATTCAGGTGAGTACGGTTGTACCAATCTTTGTATTCAGGTGAATATGTCTGTACCAAAGTTTGCATTCAGGTGAGTACGGTTGTACCTATCTTTGCATTCAGGTAAGTATGTTTGTACCTAACTTTGCATTCAGGTGAGTACGGTTGTACCTATCTTTGCATTCAGGTGAATATGTCTGTACCAAAGTTTGCATTCAGGTGAGTACGGTTGTACCTATCTTTTGCATTCAGGTAGTATGTTTGTACCAAACTTTGCATTCAGGTGAGTACGGTTGTACCAATCTTTGCATTCAGGTGAGTACGGTTGTACCAATCTTTGCATTCAGGTGAGTATGTCTGTACCAAAGTTTGCATTCAGGTGAGTACAGTTGTACCTATCTTTGCATTCAGGTGAGTACGGTTGTACCAGTCTTTGCATTCAGGTGAGTACGGTTGTACCAATCTTTGCATTCAGGTGAGTATGTCTGTACCAATCTTTGCATTCAGGTGAGTACAGTTGTACCTATCTTTGCATTCAGGTAAGTATGTTTGTACCTAACCTTGCATTCAGGTGAGTACGGTTGTACCTATCTTTGCATTCAGGTGAGTATGTCTGTACCAAAGTTTGCATTCAGGTGAGTACTGTTGTACCTATCTTTGCATTCAGGTAAGTATGTTTGTACCTAACTTTGCATTCAGGTGAGTACGGTTGTACCAATCTTTGCATTCAGGTAAGTATGTTTGTACCTAATTTTGCATTCAGGTGAGTACGGTTGTACCTATCTTTGCATTCAGGTGAGTACGGTTGTACCAATCTTTGCATTCAGGTGAGTACGGTTGTACCTATCTTTGCATTCAGGTAAGTATGTTTGTACCTAACTTTGCATTCAGGTGAGTACGGTTGTACCTATCTTTGCATTCAGGTAAGTATGTTTGTACCTAACTTTGCATTCAGGTGAGTACGGTTGTACCTATCTTTGCATTCAGGTAAGTATGTTTGTACCAAACTTTGCATTTAGGTGAGTACAGTTGTACCAATCTTTGTATTCAGGTAAGTATGTTTGTACCTAACTTTGCATTCAGATGAGTACGGTTGTACCAATCTTTGCATTCAGGTGAGTATGTTTGTACCAATCTTTGCATTCAGGTGAGTATGTTTGTACCAATCTTTGTATTCAGGTAAGTATGTTTGTACCAATCTTTGCATTCAGGTGAGTACAGTTGTACCAATCTTTGTATTCAGGTAAGTATGTTTGTACCAATCTTTGCATTCAGGTGAGTACGGTTGTACCAATCTTTGCATTCAGGTGAGTATGTTTGTACCTAACTTTGCATTCAGGTGTGTACGGTTGTACCTATCTTTGCATTCAGATGAGTACGGTTGTACCTAACTTTGCATTCAGGTGAGTACGGTTGTACCAAACTTTGTATTCAGGTGAGTACGGTTGTACCAAACTTTGTATTCAGGTGAGTACGGTTGTACCAATCTTTGCATTCAGGTGAATATGTCTGTACCAAAGTTTGCATTCAAGTGAATAGGTTTGTACCAAATTTTGCATTCAGGTGAGTTCGTTTGTACCAAATTTTGCATTCAGGAGAATATGTTTGTACCAAAGTTTGCATTCAGGTGAGTCTGTTTGTCCCAAACTTTGCATTCATGTGATTATGTCTGTACCAAAATTTGCATTCAGGTGAGTACGTTTGTACGAAACTTTGCATTCAGGTGAGTATGTTGTTTCCATTACAGCGACACAACTTGCACTGTTATTTCCAAGGATTCCTTTATTGTATTTTTAGATATAACACAAAGGCAGTCTTAGGATTTATCCTTAGCATTTCTCTGCGCACATAAAACTGCCTCAAGTGTTTCGTAACCGCTTACACGTGTCTATCTCAATATCTAAGTAATACGTCAACAAAAGAAACTAAGGAATATTAACGTCTACATTTATTTAACACAAAATTTACATATCTTTGAATAAATAAAGAGTTATAAAGAGGCCATAAAGAGTTATTTATTAACAGTACATTGACAGTGCACGTTCATCAACAAATAAAGATCTCATCATTTGTAAGGGATTCTTTTAAATTAAAAACTTACAAGAGCGAATAAAATATTGCTGACCCAGTAACAACCATTTACTTTTGATAACAAATGGTTTGCGAAGCATGCACGCAATATGTATGCAACAGTGTGACTGACAAATCAAAGACGTGTCAAAAGCTTGCATTGCCATTGAACAGAATCTCTATCTCATATATTTCAGGTTTGTGTGTAGCATGTCCTATTATGGCGTAACTCTCAACACAACTAACCTAGGTGGCGATCTTTACTTGAACTTTGTGCTGCTTACCATTGTCGAATATCCAGCAAAAATTCTTTCCATGCTTTTACTGGATAGGATTGGTCGTAAAAAGCTATACATTGGCTTTTTGATAATCGGTGGGATTGCGTTAATTGCAACAATTTGGCCCATTGCAGATGGAAATGACGGTATCAGTTAATTACCTTTATATTTAAATCGGTTTTGAGATAACAAAAATGAATGCCTTAGTTTATAATTGTTGTAATATACTCTAGGAATTAGGTTGTCAATAATATAGCACATGTACCATATAAAATGAGAATTGGGAGGCACATACTTGTAGTAGTTACTGTGTTTGATCCACAGTCCAGAGGCGCAAGTTTGATCAGGCCAGTTTAAGCTTGTTTTCAAGCAAGACATCATACATCACACGTCCTGCACTCGACTGTTAAATAGATTTCTGACTCATTCTCTGATACTCGTTAAATTGTATCAAAAGTGGGTGAAGTGTTTTCTAAATAAAGCTAAAAGAAGCATATGATCATATTTAGAAGAATCCTTTTTATAAAATCAGCCAGTGAGTTGGAATTTATATGGTCTTTTTGAAATGGAGTGCTTTGAGAGATAGAAATTTCCTCTGTCAAATGTAATTCACCTTGTGTCGTAGTTTTACGGAACGTAGAGGAACCCTTGTTTCGATTCTTCTTGAATTGTAATATGAGGTACTCTTGTGACATCTGAGCTGTTTGTTACTTATAATCATTCACATTTACATTAACTTTGTCTGTATATCATAAAATTTAAAGCTAAAGCTGCATATCATAGTGTTTGTAGCTGTTCAGTGTATATGTGCCACAGTGTGTTTTACTATCTCATACGGGAACCTCAATATTATTACTTATTCCGGGTCGCGGAAACATATGACATTTGCCAAAAACAAAGGCACTTGTGCGTATCATGGCTTTTTCTGCTGTATATATACAAAAGCAATCATTGCTTACCTAAATAAACTTCAGCATGTCGAGGTTACTTAGAATTTATGCTCGTATTTATAATTGACAAATTTGCATGTTCTGTTTGATTGCTGGCGCCACCTGTACTTGAAAATAATGTATTTGTAGTTCCATTATTAATCGAATATAGGTATGACAGTGTATCACTATATATAAAATAGTTGTATTTAGGCTTATAGACAGTATGACCCTTTAACCAGACTAAGCCCAAGGACACTATAACAAATACTTTTGAGAACTATTTTCCGGTCTTCTTATGCGGCGGAGAGCTACATTGTAGGGAAAATCCTGCTAGTTTCCTGATTGGCTAAAAATGTCCATTTTGATGCAATCTAGGATTCTTATTGGATTGAGAGGTAAATTACAGCCTTGACTCTTGGAAAAAGTATTTTGGCGCGGGAATATTAAACTGAACGTTCGCATAGAACGCCAGCTTTTCACGTTTGACTTTCGGCCAGGAACATCGAAGAAATCATTATACTTCAAAATTCTTATATAAAAGTACTGACAGTCTAAATTAATACTAACGTTATTAATAACTAACAGACGTTATAGTTTGAACAAGGTTTTCCTGGTGAACCGGGACGAGAACTAAGGAATCACAGCGGAAGGGAGCTGACCGGCAGCAATGTAAATACAACTCTAAAAAAGCAGAGAAATAGAATTATAGCAGCCTGTTCTAGAACACTTACACACAAATTAAATTTCTATTTAAAGTAAAATCTTTAGTGTAACTAATCTTACTAGAATTAAGTTAAGTTCTAAATAACTTTCATAATAAATAAATCTGTTTATTCGTGAAACATAAAGAGCTTTAGTTATTTTCTCCTGTAATTTAAAGTATGTCCGTCCATAAGTAAGTCCACTCCAAGAAATTGCCGTCGACTGTCCACACCAAACTAGAGATTATATACAGACGTAGAAACTGGTTAATATTACAATATGTTTGAATTTTCAACTATTCTATTCCCCTATAAGGTACTGCATTGCCATACAGAACACTGAATTGCATATTATTTTACTAGACCCCACTTAACAAAAAACATCCTGCTGTAGAAACATTTAAAAGACTAAAGGTAGCTAAATACCGACGGACTTCTACATTACTATAACATATAAATGTTTAATACGGAATTCTACTTTCAGACATGCATTACGTACTCATAGCGCTGACAATGATTGGGAAGTTATGCATAACAGGTGCTTTTGCTGCTATCTATGTCTTTTCGGCTGAAATATTTCCAACTGTAGTAAGAAATGCAGGTATGGGTTCGAGCTCTGCGACAGCAAGGGTTGGAAGTATGATTGCCCCGTATATCGCTAAGTCAGTAAGTAGATGTGATTTAAGTCAAAATTAGGTATCTATAAAGTTCCTGCATGAGACACAAACATAGAACACGGATCAAGAGAATCAACTGACCTAAGAGCTTGTCTTATTTCAAAGGAAAGGAACAGAGCTTTTAATGATGGGAACGTCTCTGAAGCTTTCATACGTGGATTATAATTATGTAATCATTAAACCAATATGTAACACAAAAGAAACTAAATACCTTCTTCTGATCAACAAGCATTCCAGTCACGATTATGTACGAAAACATTAGAATAATTGTGACCTTTACAGTGTTCAATGTTTTTCTTTTACTCAAGTGTATACCCAATCAATACACATTGCAAGGAAAATCAATGACTATGGTTCATAAGATATGTTGTGAACTGTTCCATTTGCATGTTTAGCATTAGTGTTTTCGTTGTATGCCCTGGTTAGCTAGAGTACTATATGGTACCGTTAAAAATGACATCGATTTCTGAAACACTTAAATCCGATTTGACTAGGTGTCACAAAGATCAATAGATAAACTATGACATTACGAGTGTTAATACTGGTAATTAGTTCTCAACCGTTGGAAGACCTGTTTGGAACATTACGTTTACTCGGTTTTGTCAGAGTCTATCCGCACATACTTAGTAAGCTTTTGTTATGATTTTCTTCAATATTTGATACAGATGTTACCTTAAGTGTTCAAATAGTCCATTTGTGAAGTAATGACGTTTGTTTTTATACTATACTAGCTGTTGTCAAAAAGGTACTACATATATTCTATTCTGTAGATGTTGGCTGAATTTCATCAAATGTTGTTAAAACTTCATCCGTATGTATCGTCATTTAGGTTTTAACAAACTATATTTATTCTGAAATCTGTCCAGAAGGCTTTCTTTTTGTCAAATCTGAAATAGATAAAACCATGTAGAAAACAGGTATTGGTATCAAGAAAATATAGAGTGTGTACACGCTTTCTTACGTATGATCTCTTGCTCTACATGGTCAAGTATAACAAGAGCTGTCCCTGCAAGTGACGAATGCCCCCAAAAGAGGAATCTCACAGTCTGTCCTCTCCATGTGCTCAATAAATGTGCCATGTAATTTTAAAATCATTCGATGCATGACAGAGTTACCGTGCATACAGAATACACTAAGTGTGACCTTGACCTTTGAGGTAGGGACATTGTTGCAGATAACAAATTGTCATGATGTGCTGAACATTTGTGCCAAGTTATTTTAAATCAATTAATGCATGACAAAGTTACAATCCGGACACAAATGTATGCATTTATACAGGATTCCATATCCTAAAAACTCTATGTGTGACCTTGACCTTTGAAGTAGGGACATGGGTCTTGCGAGCAACACATCGGCTTGATGTGCCAAGTTATTTTAAATCCTTTAATGCATGACAAAGTTAGAGTCCGGACACACATGTATGCATATATACAGGATTCCATTACCTAAAAACTCTAATTGTGACCTTGACCTTTAAGGTAGCGACGTTGGTCTTGCACGCGACGCGTCGTCTTGTGCAAATTATTTCTGCAATGTGACAAAGTTATGTTCAGCACAAGTGTGCATATATGCATATTTAGAGGAATTCTTTACCTTCAAACTGCTAAGTGTGCCTTGGCCTTTGTTGGGCCGGGGGTCCCCCACAGTTACATGTCGCTTGATGTGCCGACTTTGTGCCAAGAATTAAAACTACAACAGTCCGGACACGAATGTGCAACTGGGGACGCACAGACGGACGGACGGACAGACGGACAGTGCGATTTTAATATGCCACCCTTCGGGGCATAAAAGGAACCAACATAATATCATAAATGATATTTTGATCGATACAGCAATTATGTGAAAACATGACTTCCAGAGCATTCACATAGTGCATTAGGCACAGTAATCTCCAATATGATCAAAAAGCGAATATCAATAACAAAATAACGATTTTGAGTATATGAAAGAGATGGGTAGCCTGATTTCATGGTGCATCATTTTATCTTTATACAGTAACATGGCAACAAATGTCGCAGGTACAGAAAGATGTACACCCTGACAGGTGAACAAGCTCTACGGCCGTTTACAGATTTTCTCCCCAGTTTTGATAAAGTTTCTACTTGCACCATGACATTTGCATCAGGAAAACGAACTTGATCCTTGGTTTTCTTATCAAATATGTAACTCAAATTTTTATCGTTTACCAATTGTCCAGAAACTTACACTCGCTCATAATTATACCATAGAAACGAAGTTTAGAGAGGTATAAAGGAGTCACCCGGTTGTTGGTCGGTCGGTCGGTCGGTCAGGCGGGTTGTCGGTCCGTTGCATTTTCCATGTCTGGAGCATAACTTGAAAACTACTGTTATGAATTCAATATAGCTCCATACAATGTTCAAGCACATTGAGAGGAAGCGCAGTGCACAAAAACATAACTCCATCTTGACTAATCTTGTCCGATGCATAACTTGAAAACTACTCATTGGAATGCAGTACAAATTCATACAATGATCAAGCACATTAAAGGAAAGTGCAATACATAAGAACCATCATTATATTTTGAGAAATTTTAGAGTTATTGCCATTTGTTACTTTATCTTGTCTGGAGCATAACTTGAAAACTACTGGTTGAAATTCAATACAACATTATACAATGGTCAAGCACAGATAGAGGACGTGCAGTGTACAAGAATGGTCAAGCCTAATGAGAAGAAGGGCCGTGTACAAGAACCATAACTATATATTGAGTTACTTCAGAGTTAATGCCCTTTGTTCCTTTTCCTTGTCTGGGGCATACCTTTAAAACTACTGGTTGGAAATAAATACAAATTCATACAATGGTCAAGCCGATGAGTGGAAGTGTACAAGAACCATTACTCTATATCGATAGAACCATAACTCTATTTAGTTCTTTTTGCGAGATATTTTGTTATTACATGTACTAATGTCTTCAGTTGATAAAACGGTCTTTCGAGGGTATTAATCACATTTAGTGATAGGTCTAGTTTACATTAGTTTTGAGGTAACAGCATTTTATGTAGATATATATGAGCTCTATATGTACGTTTTTAAATTATAAAACCATTTATGAAAGACTGAAAACAAATAAGCATTCTACTGACCCTTTATATGCGGCATAATGCCTTACAGACTAAATCTTTCATTCCAAAAAGTGTTATACATTCTACGTGTCTTGTCATTGGCGGTTGAAAGGCACCAAAAAACAGAATGATTAATATTCATGAAGATTACTCTGCACATGTAATCGCTAAAGTGTTCTCTATGCTGACTCTTACTTTCATGGTAAACAAACAGCCAACACTAGTTATATCTTGTGACAAGTATAGAACAACCTTTCACCTTTATAGTAGAGTATACTTTTGAATAATACTAGCACTCCTATTACATACTTAGCCTTAATATAAATCTTTACATTATATGTTGTCATCTAGGCTGACCTTGTAAGTGGGACGATTGGTAAAGCCATTCCCCTCACACTGTTTGGTGTTGTTATGTTCATTGCTGGACTCCTTACATTGTGTCTTCCAGAAACTCTGAACAGGGAGCTTCCAGAAACACTTTCTGATGTAGAAAATCTAGGAAGGTACAACATTAATGATATAAAATCATTTCATTATTTCAAATAAATATTACAAAAGAGTGATATAGAATATTTAACCTGTTAAATGTGCGAAGCTAAATGGAAAGCAAACCATCTGTTCCATGAAAGAACATTTTATCACCAATAGAAGCGGTTAATTGGATATGACAAATTAATAAATGAATGAAAGTAAGTGCGCACAATTTATTATTAAATGAGTCATTCCAAATCTCCAGCTTCACTCGTTTAGATCTTGATCTAATCTTTTTTCTATCTAATTGCAACAAATTATGTTTGTCCGTTTACGCACTTCCGAACAATAAATCAAACTGTTTTTGCGACCAGGAGAAATGAACTAGGGAGCATTGGCCTTTTACATTGTCACATGTGCTTAAGGACACATTTAAGTAGGGTTTTTTTTCCAGAAAATTGTCGGACATAGTTGAGAAACAGCAGTCAGAGAAGGAAATTTCTGCAGCAGTAAATGATGGGTTTTCGAACATCGAAGAGGATCACAAATTATAGAAATCAAAACTTGGATTGTGTATAAATTTTCTAATTATAAGGATATGAAATTACTGTTCATTCAGTTCATGAACATAGTTGATAAGGGACTCGTCGAGACTTAGACTGTTCATTTATGAGTTATACAGTGCTTATTGGTTCTATACACTTAGTCTTTTTTCATGCTGAGAATGTAAATTACATTTGTAATGTTTTGGTTGTTGTTTTAAAGAATTCAAAAAGAATATCATTTACTAGTTACTCTTCATCGACTTCCTCTCCACTTTGACGAAACAAATTCAAGGAAAGTTTTAACTATAAGTGTATATACCATGTATACACAGATATAACCTTATTCGAATCTGGAATATTTTGAGTGTTTTCTTTCAAAATACTCTCTGAAAGGAAGGCAAAGTTCAATCCAAAAATAAGAATGTTACATGTTGTGATCGGAAGTCCTAATGATACAATAAATTGCTTTTAATTTGACAACCCCTACATGTTGGCGTAAACAATCTTACACCTAACCAGAAGGGGCCCTGTTTACTCTTAAAGAACATTAGATGTAGCGGAAAACACCTGCATTGGCTAAAATTTCAAAATTTATCTTTTCTGTTCAAATGTTAGCGGTAAACGACCTTTAAACTAAGGAAACCATGCAGCTGTGACAAATTATCACATTTTATATCAATCAAATAAGGGACTATCCTCTAGAGAATATTAAATGATAGCAATTTTCCTTGATTTATTTCGGAGGACGTTAAACCATAAAAGACATGTTTCCACGAACATCAAAGTGTCAATATGTCCACCGAAATTAACAGCAACTTCCTTTAAATTACACCCGGGGGCAGTGATAAGAGCTTTTGAACAGGCCAATATATAATATACTTTAAGTTCGGGAAAAGTCACAGATAGTGTATTGCCACGAATTTTTAATGATATAATATGTACATGTAATTGCATAATATTGGTATTCGTCGGTTTGGCTCATATGTACTTGTATTTATGAAATAAATATACACGGAACAATCGGTTTGATTCAATCAGTTTTTGCATCCCACGTATTATTTGATGTTACGGCAACGTAACCTTAGTTACCGAATTCCAAATCCACATTCCTGTCATAATGAACATAGTCTATTATGTTTGAAATATTAATACCGCTTTTAGTTCATTAATTTCACAGTAATAACTTCCAAACGGAAGTGAATGTCGGAATCTAGTTTTCAGCAATAACTAAACAAGAATAGAATCTGTCAGCGGCAATGAATTATTTCAAAATGAAATTTGTGAGAAGTTACTGAACCAAAATAATTTGTACCATATCGGTTTACAAGTTAGATTTTTATTTTAGTGTCAGACTGCTTAAGAATCTAACACATTTGATACTGTTGTAACAGTAAACAATTTGCCAAAACCTGAACACTAGAAATGTTAGAAGTTATGTGATTTTTAATATATAAAGTTAGCTGTTTGCAAAAACAACATCATATTTAATTCACATATCTCCCAAAATGCAAACATTTTTAAAGAAGATTTTTAACCTCCCATCTTTCGATAAAAATGCCGAAACGTTAATATAGTAATGATGATATCAAAACGTTGTTGTAATAATGTGTTGTTGAATTTTCCATTCCACCTTTCGATGGGCTGGTGCATTATTTTTGACACTGTATTGGAGGAATAAGTACAAGCATTAAGCAAAAGTTTCCCAAATAAGTGTGCGTTCACATGAATGCAAAGTATACAATGCGTACTAATAGAAATTGAAAAACGAATGTGTTCAAAATTTATTCATCTCGCTCATGGTGAACATGAGCATAAATCAGTTAATACAAATGCGCTCTTACTAGGAAACACGCGTAAAATGTATGATCTAGGATAAAGATGTAATTCGATATCAAACCAAATACGCAAGGGGGTAAACATTTACAAGAGGTTCACGAAGATCCTGGATTGCTCACCTGAGTAGAATGGTTAGAGTGGTTCAAGAGAACCCAGAACCCAGTGTTCTAGTTTTTGATCCAACGTGACCAATTTTCGAACTGGTCATAGAATTCATCAACACAAAAATTATAATTTCTTTAAGATAACGGCTGCGAATTTGGATTTTAGAATATTGACAAGTTTATTTCTATTATTTGACTGGTATTTTACATCATGTGACTCATTTTAAAACTTAAGTACATTGTATAGCAAGACAAAGATGAAGGATAATTGGGTGCAAATGTGATTTCTAGAGTGTTTGCAATGTTTTTCTATTATTTTACCTGATGGCGTAGATTTTGATCCCAAATGACCTAGTCTCGTACCTGACTTAGAATTCTTAAAAGCAAAATTATGACAATTTTTCATGATGGTTTGGGGTAAAATATGGCCTCTGTATTGTTTACAAGATTAAGTGTGGACAGAAAACGATAGGCGATCACAATAGATCACCTTGAGCACATAATGCTCATATGAGCTAATAAGGAACACAGCATAAGCAAGTGAACATAAGGAGAACATTGGATGAACGACATCTTTCAAGACAAGACAAAAGTTTTTGTGACAGCTTACTGCTTTAATATATGATACATTTATTACAAAAAAAACTTGATTTGTCAGAATAGCTTTTTCTGACATTTTCCATTAAAGCTGCTCGCTCTCACATTTTGGTAAAAAAATAAAGTTGTTCAAGCTGTATGTAAATTTTAGAGCAGTCATATAAAATGGCTCTAGTATAGTCCTGTCACGTATATCTCTAAATTTGAAATATATGCTTCCAAATTCAAAAGCGTTGCAAACGCTTTTGAAATTTCAATATAAACATATAGTGTAGCGGTGCCGTGTTACCGACATTTTCAATCGATTTCTGCAAATTCCTACTTAGACATGTGCTTATATTTTGATTCTAGCCTTTAGTTTTATATTTATGAATAAGTATGTCAAATTTAAAAAAAAATTCAAAGCTTACTGAGAGCGAGCAGCTTTAAATGAATTAGGTTTTGCAATCTTGTAGACTTAACATTAGATTGTCCATTATATTGCCTGACTGTAATGCTACGTTACCCTTTTATCTCATTTCTTTCAAGATGTACACGTATTTACAAGAATTCATCTATGATAAGATGCCTTGATACAAATATAACTTAATATGCTAAATAGTTTTACGTAGACTCTTCACTGTTCGGCGAGAGTAAATGTTTGTGCGCAGACGATGGCGGTGGACGCCACACGGATATTGTTGACAACACCACCAACATGTATATAGCTTATCATGCGTTATGGGTAATACAATCAGAAATTAAATTGTACTTTTTCTCTTCAACTTTCACTCGACATGGTAAAACATTTTTGTCAAAAGCATAGCCAGTCGTGTAAATGTTTTATCTTTCCCGCAGAGTAGCATTTCATTACCAGTCCGCGCGGAGTCTTGGAACTGCACAATGCTTAGTAAGAAGTGTATGGTCACGTTGGTATTAACGTGTAAGAGTAGAAGTCTCAGACCGTTTAAAACGAAAGCAATCTGTATCAATTTCAACGGACGGATTAAAACGTTGCCGTGTAAAATGCAGTGTAGTAAAGCATTGAATTCGGATAGAAAATGAAATATTTGATTTTGTCAAATCTGATCATTTGTACATTTTCACTTTGAAAGGAAAATGCGTGACAAGAAAAACTGGCGTAATTTTGTTTTGCAGTTTGCAACAATAAACTCCGATATGTTCATGGCAATAAAGACTGTTACAGCTTTTTATAAATCCAGAAAGGGCAATAATTTGCACCATATTCATGAAGACTCTTCTAACTAGATTGTTTTATAGTTCTGCATATAGTTTATAATTTTCATAGTTCTGCTGCTCGCTCTCAGATTTTGGTAAAAAAATAAAGTTCTTCAAACCCTATGAAAATAACATATTTTAGTCGTATAAAAAGGTTCCAGTATAAATTCCTGTAAAGTATATCTGTATATTATAAAGAATACACTACCAAATAATAAAGCGTAAATTTCAATATAAACATATATTGTAGCGGTACCGTTAAACCAGCATTTCAATTGAGTTTTTGCAAATTCCTACCTAGATTTTTACTTCTATTGTTAATTCTAGCATTTAGTTTTATATTTGTGTATTAGTACAATGTATGACATTTTTTGAAAATTCTATTTGTTTCAACGGTAACCGAGAGCGAGCAGCTTTCAGTTATTATGATACCTTTTACCAAGCTGCGGGCGCGACGCTGATGTCATGGTGTTTGGAATAACATTCCTTATTCTCCGAATTATCGATCTTAAAATATATATTTATAACAAAAAGGAACATATTTAAATATATGGATAATATTTTAGGATAACAGAGTCTTATAATATATTAATATGTGCATTACGTAGATTACCTGTTTTTGTTAATAATAGGCAAATAACTCCAAATAAGGTTACAAAAGTGAAGAGCTCAAGATAATGCAAAAACGTATATAACGACAGTCCGGAAGTTTTATCAATGACAACATTCTTTTAACTAAATTACAGGTCAGAACAAACTGGATACGGAATTGACTGATTTTAAAAGAAAGCATCCCTCAAGAATATATCGGAATATTATGAGATCAACAGAATAGACAGTCAACATGTCGAATGCATATTTCATTATACACGCTCTTTGGCGCAATAAAACCAGATAGCCTTCGTATCAAGCAGATCAATTTTCAGTTTCTAGCAGAATGCATTTTAAAAACATCGACAACAGAAAAGAAATGGTTAATAAAACTTAACATAAATAATACTTTCCGCTGGAATAAAACCTGGTTAAATTTACATTCAGCACATTTTTCAATGAAAGCAAACGAATTTCAGTAGAAAATAATTCATGATGTAGTAAATACAGTGCACAAATTAAAACTCACATTTATAAGTAGCTCTCATTTTATCAAGAATAATGTTTTACTGACAGAAATGACTTTTTTTTTCGTACTAAAAACATATCTGACTTTGCATTTTAAATTGATAAATATATATAAGAAACATAGCGCAGTATTTCTTTTAATGATATTGCAAAAAATAAGAAATGCTTTCTGGCAACTCTTTTTCCTGAAGAAACAACTTGAATACGAAAGAAAGGCATATTTCAACGTTGTTTTAGAGTGAATAGAACATATTTCTATCAGTTTCCTTTCAATAAATTTATGTGACTGTATCGGTTAACTCAACGTGATCCTGGGATTTTAAGATATACTTTTGTTGCAAATCGAAGAAAGTGAAGGTATTAAAATAGTCCGTATTCATATCAGTATATCTACTTTATGATTGCTTTAAGAATAAGAATACACGTGTTAAAGGGGCGCTCCTACATCTAGCAGATTATATTCTCGAAATAATGTATTCAAGAAAAGTAAAATAATGAATAAATACATTTTAAAAGAACAACATATAACGAAAAATGCCCCCATTTGGCACACAAGATGCATATAGAGACCTTCTGAAATAATAAATCACTATCTATACATTTATTTCACTCCAACTTTTCATAGATTATTACGGAAGCCCAATAGTGCCACTTTGTTTGTTTTTTAATTGATTTTTTCAACATAACTAAGTTGAAAATTCAAGATAGTAAGTTGAATATTCAAGATACTAAGTTGAAAATTCAACTTACTAAGTTGAATATTCAAGATACTAAGTTGAATATTCAAGATACTAAGTTGAAAATTCAACTTACTAAGTTGAATATTCAAGATACTAAGTTGAATATTCAAGATACTAAGTTGAATATTCAACTTACTAAGTTGAATATTCAAGATACTAAGTTGAAAATTCAAGATACTAAGTTGAAAATTCAAGATACTAAGTTGAAAATTCAACTTACTAAGTTGAAAATTCAAGATACTAAGTTGAATATTCAAGATACTAAGTTGAATATTCAAGATAGTAAGTTGAAAATTCAAGATACTAAGTTGAATATTCAAGATAGTAAGTTGAAAATTCAACTTACTAAGTTGAAAATTCAAGATACTAAGTTGAAAATTCAACTTACTAAGTTGAAAATTCAAGATACTAAGTTGAAAATTCAACATACTAAGTTGAATATTCAAGATACTAAGCTGAATATTCAACCTAGTAAGTTGAATATTCAAGATACTAAGTTGAATATTCAAGATACTAAGTTGAAAATTCAACTTACTAAGTTGAAAATTTAACTTACTAAGTTGAAAATTCAAGATACTAAGTACTAAAATCAGTAACTTGAATTTTCAACTTAGTAAGTTGAATTTTCAACTTAGTATCTTGAATATTCAACTTAGTATCTTAAATTTTCAACTTACTAAGTTGAATATTCAACTTACTAAGTTGAATATTCAACTTACTAAGTTGAATATTCAACTTAGTATGTTGAATATTCAACTTAGTATGTTGAATATTCAACTTAGTATGTTGAATATTCAACTTAGTAAGTTGAATATTCAACTTAGTATCTTGAATATTCAACTTAGTATCTTGAATTTTCAACTTAGTAAGTTGAATTTTCAACTTAGTATCTTGAATATTCAACTTAGTATCTTGAATATTCAACTTAGTAAGTTGAATTTTCAACTTAGTATCTTGAATATTCAACTTACTAAGTTGAATTTTCAACTTAGTATCTTGAATATTCAACTTAGTATGTTGAATTTTCAACTTAGTAAGTTGAATTTTCAACTTAGTATGTTGAATATTCAACTTAGTATCTTGAATTTTCAACTTAGTAAGTTGAATTTTCAACTTAGTATCTTGAATATTCAACTTAGTATCTTGAATTTTCAACTTAGTTATGTTGAAAAAATCAATTAAAAAACAAACAAAGTGGCACTATTGGGCTTCCGTAGATTATAGAATGGTATAAGGTACTGCAAAATATTTTTAAACGCTGATTTTACCGACACTGACTGGAATAAATAGCTTAAACCTTTAGGTTAAGTGATATTACCAAATATTCTATTATTTATCTTTTTAAAGTTATTTAGCTTGACACCAGTTATAGGGAGTGTCCATTTAAGCTATAATATCAGTCCGAATAACCTGTATTGAAATTGTATGCGTCTGGATAAATTAGTTTCTGGTTTGTTTGTACTCTCATCTATCTGTTCCTTTGTGACTAAATGAACAAATATGACTCACAGACAGGCCATTCGGTTCACTAACGTTCAATTCAGATATATAACGTCACAATGGCTTCACTCCCCCACATACCGTCAAACAGAATGTCATTATCAAGTGTGTAACAAACAAAGGTTTACTGACCTAAGATACTGACGTCACAAAGCTACAGATATTGATCACAGTTCATCCGGGTATAAGCACATGTATAGTTTTATATTGGAGTACAACAACAAAACGTGATCCGTTTTAAAATGACTTAAAACTTCATTTATCAATTAATCGTTCATTAAAGAATGTGATCGTGTATGCTGCAAGTTATTAAACTGGTTTGGTTTAAGTTACAAAACAACACGCATTATACTTCTTTGTATAGTTCGATGCATAAAAAAGTCACATACTTATGATGGCTTATTTCTGCAATGTCTTGTTTTCGGCATTTAGGGGCAAATGCTTTTGAAAATCCCAGTATAACAATGTAGTGTAGCGGTGCCGTTAAATCAAACCATCAAAATGTTTCAATGAATATTTTACCTAGATTTTTATTTTTATGTTGTCGATTATAGCTGTTTCTTTTACATTCTCTATTTATTCTAACATAACTTACGATTTTCTCTCTATATACAAAGAATAGAAAAATTATGTTACATGCAAACATATACAATGCGGGAACCGATATGCTGTATACATGTACATGACGTCATATTTACAAAAGAAACTCTTGTTCTTTATGTGTCTATATATATCCGATCTTGTATTGATTGTTCGCGCCTATCCCAGTCACGGGAATACTGAAATATTGTTTTAATGTTTCTACATTTAGAGGTATTCGTTATAAATACGAAGTTGCCACTGGAGCATCTGAATTAATTCTATTAGAGTTGCAGGTATGGTACCGTATATTGTTACTATTTACATGACGGGAGGGTGTAAATCCGATCTAAACGCTATAGAAAAAGCACTGGTCAAAGATCACATTAACCTATAAATATGTTTAGGCAGATAAAGAATCGTAGCTTTTAAAATAGCCAATCCTGGATTATAAATTGCTTTATTGAAAAACATGAGCCTGTTAGTAAATCAACTTATCCCTGTGTAAAAAAAGAAAACGTACAAAGTAACTTCCAGTACATCACAACGTCAAAACTACGTTTGGGGTAGGGGTGAAATTTCGTGGAATTGTAAAAATAGTAAGCCGGTGACCCATCCTTTTTATCATATCAAATGATCGTAAACTAATTTTTATACAGCATATCAAACATATGCGTTTTTTCATCGAGCTGATTTTTAATAACTCCAATTGTAAGGCAAAATTTTAAGCCAAACCCTGATAGAATTTTACCGTTTTGACGTCACATATTCGCGACTAGCGTCTCAAGCGTCGAATTTTTTTCATCAAATTTTATACCATTTTAAAGAACGTCTTAAATACAAGGCGCATGTTATTTTATATTGTCTATAAATTTGAAAATAAAAGCGCGGTGAAGGAAAACTCGGGGAATTATATGAAATAGCGTGCTGTGCAAAAAGTGACGTCAGTGGCAATGTTTGAAGCACAACAGCATAGAAACTGTAAGATATATCAAAATAATGAAATCGGATTTCCATCAGAAATATCTTTAATTATGCACAGTGTAAATTTCATGAGAAAATTCGAACAAAATATTTGAGGCGCATTTCACCTTAAATGAGCGTTCGCGTTGAAAAAATCGCTTTGAATTTATTCACCTTTGTAATATCTGGTCATGTTAGAATCGAAATAACATCCTTCTCAACGTTGTTATCGTCTAATAAATTATGATTTTTCGTAATAATGTGCAGTTGTTAACCATTCAGGCCTCAGGCCTTCGTGCCTCATTATTGTGTATCAGTACTCCAAATCGTTGTTTATTAAACGATGAACACCGCTGGAACGGATGTTATTTCATAAGTACATCATTTTTAGAAATTGATTTTTTCAGAACCACGCTCATTTTACTTTAATACAGCGCTGACATATGTCTTTCTTTCGTTTTCAAGTCATTTCTTCATGAAAAAGAGTTGCCAGAAAGCCTTTCTGATTTTTTGTAATACCATTGAAAAATTACTTCACTATATTTCCAACATGTACCTTGATTCAAAAAGCAAATTTAGGAATGATTGTGGTACAAATAAAGGTCATTTCCTCTTATTGTTCCTTCCAAGGAAGGGACACTTAGATTTGTACAGACACACTTGACTGAACAATGCAGCACGTAAGCCATTTTTCGGTGTGTTTCCGTTATAAGTAAACGTTGTAATATTGAAAATTAGATGGAACCAACTAACAACCAATATAGCCGTTCTTTTCCGTACACGCTACATGTTTACGTTACTGTGGTTATTTCCCTTTATGTGGTAACTTCACTGGGTAAGCTATAGTCTCACTATTTGCACTTCGAAGGCAAACCGATTAAAATTACAGGTTGACATTTAATAGCTGTCCGCCTTCTACAAAATGGTGTGACAGTTTATAAAATATCAGATCTGTGTAAGGGGTCACACTGAAACGCCAAATTAATTAGGCTAAGTAAGCTATTGCACACATATACGAAATAAACTATGTGCCGTTGGACTTGCAGAAATCGCCCGACAATGCGTTTGCTTTTGCATTATGAGTTTGACAAATAGCTGAAAGAATGTTAATTTACATATCGTTTGCATAGCGAAGAAATATTGTTGCTGGAAGTATTGGCGCGAACTTACCATGTGACCATATAAAAGCAGATATAGCGTGACGTAGTAACAGGTGCGTGGAGTATTAAATATTGTAGATACTAATGCCTGAATTGGCTTAGACTGTCGCAGTTTGTACTTCAATAATATATATAGAAAGATGTGCCCTAGACGGAACTTTTGGAATGCTATAACTTGTAAGACATCTTTCTTGGTAAAATAAGAGCTGCTTGTAATTGTGATTATGTTACTAAAAATAAAAATGGTCTTGTTTATCTAAATTCAAAATGATTAAATAAAGAGATTCTGCAACGTGCCTTTTAATCTTCATGCTTTTTCTTGCTTGTATCTTTCTTCTTTATAGCATTTATTGTAACATTTATTCAGTGAATATTTATATGTGACGTTATAAAATATCGCATTCCAAACACATTTGTTTCATGATAAACTTCAGGTTTGAGATATTACTTTTGCTGTTTTACAGTATAATTGTTCATTAAATTTCACAGTAATATGCTCCATAGAGACATGCATGTCGGAAGAATTTTAGGCTATAGCAATAACTTAAATAGGATGGGTCTGTATAAAACTGATTAATTTCAGAATAGAATTTGTGAAAGATTTGTTTCTGTTCATGCTGTTTTCTTATATGGAAATATAAAAAATGTAATTAGGTTGTGATCTAGCGTAAAAGATAACGAAATATAACGGAAAATGAAAATTATTGTATCTGCATTATCATATTTTGTTCATTACGAAATGCATCTGACAAAAAGTGCAGATACAATAGTTTCACGATGGAAATTTTTACCATTCTGTAAAAATAAGAATAAGCGGCTTTGCACGTCGGTCGGTCGGTTGGTAGAGAACGGTTTCCGGACGATAACTTCAGAACGCTTCCGTCTACAATCCTCAAACTTGGTGTGCATGTCGGTCACTAGGTCAAAGGTCAATTTCACAGTGACCCGGAATTGTAAAACGCTTTCCGGACGTTAAATCGAGAACGCGTGGGCCTACAATCCTGACTTAGTGTGCAGGTTGGTCATCACCAGTTGATGGCTCTTATTGATTTTGAGTTCAGTAGGTCATAGGTTAAAGCCACAGTAACAAAGAATTGGTCGGTAGGTATTGAACAGTTTCCGGACGATAAATTATGAGCGCTTTGGCATACAATCCTCATTTTTGTGTGTGCAGGTTGCTCCTCATTAGTTAATAACCATTTATGATTTTGAGGTCAGTAGGTCAAAGGTCAAGGTCAAAGTGATCCGGAATTGTAAAACGGTTTGCTGACGATAACTCAAGAACACATGGGCCTAACATCTTGAAACTTGGTGCTGAGGTTGGTCATGACCAGCAGATAACCCTTATTGATTTAAGGTCAGTAGGTCAAAGGACAAGATCACAGCGCCCTAAATGTGTAGAATGGTTTACGGACAATAACTTTTAAACACGTGGGCCTACCATCTTGAGAAAAGTAGATTCTCACAAAAATATAAAGCTTTTGGTAGTATTTACGCTACCATTTTATAGCCCATCGTGTTGTATTTACCTTGTTATGATTTCTTTTTAAGTCTAAATTATCTCATAGAACAGCTGGTTCCACTTCAACACCTTATTACCAGTCTCTTCTAATTTTTTATTCCTTTCCATTCTATGTATATGCTTCTTTTAAGCCTATTTCATTTTCTGTGTGAGAACGCTTTTAAATGTGTTGCAAAAATGTATTAGGATTGTGAAGAGGAATTCATTGGATTTAATCATGTTATTTAGGAGAGTCATTATTAAAGATTAAATAAGAAGCTTAATTACTTAGTCTAGCAGCTGTCGATATATGAAGGGTCTTTGAAATGTAATGCGGTTCGGTGTTTTCTAATTTAAAAACTTAAGCTATAGAAATAGTTATTTTATCAGACATCAGAAAAACTCAACACTAATTTGAATGGACCAATGCATTAATGGACCTGTTTTAACGTGTTTTAGTAACACATGTAATGTTTTCACCTGAATTTGTATTAGTTATGCCGCCACATTCCGTGTTATTCTAAAATTTCTTTAACCAACACCTTGATCGTAAAAATTGATGCCAAAGAAATGTCATTCGTATATCAAAGATGCCCATCAACAGTTTCTGATAAAAACTATAAATATTTCTAAAATGATATATAAAAACCTAAAATGTAAAGAAATATGTTAGAACCAACAACACAACTGAAAATCAAGGTAAAATAAGCAAATATTTTGAAAAGTGTTTGTGGGTTCAGTTTGAAAGCCCAACTACACAGTGCCGTTATATTGGGATTTCAAAAGCCTTCGCAACACTTCATAATTTGTAAGCGTTAAAAATTCAAAAATACAAGAGTACAGGTATTTTAACTGGAAGCTTTTTGTTTGATGATTCGTTCTAAAATATGTTAATTTCAGACTAGTGTGTCGGCTAATATTTTTATTTGGTTCAACATATACTACTATCATAAAACGCAAATGGAAGTTTAAATTATGTCCCTTCAAAAGGCAACTGCTGCATACCTACTGTCTTGTACTTGTTTTGAGCCTCGTTGCAATTTCACAACACTACCAGTAACCCTTAATTATTCAATTTATATGTATAAATGAAATTATTTCACGTGTAGAATGCAACCTTAGTGGGAGAATTAGACACCTCTTGCTGCACACTATGCTAGTCACAGGCGTACGACTTAAATGAATCAACTGAATGAACTGATTAAAAGAATCACAAAAAGTTCTCTGGGTTTCGAAATGTAAGAAGTGTTCGGTAAGGGATAAAAATGAATGCTGATTCCGCTCCCTTACGACGTGCTTCAATGTCTCCATATTGTTGTAAATACATTTGACACCAGTTATTTATTTAATGATATTTCCCACATTCATTTTCAATTATAAAGAATATCAGTTTTAACGATGTGCATAGCTTGGTAATCAACGATTTGGAGTTCTGATGTACTGTAACAAGCTCCGTGATTTATGACGCCATAACGACTGGTGCGTCAAAACGGTGCTTGGTGTAATATTAACAACATATTCTTTGTTTGAGTGTCATGCAAGAATCTACGTTTTAATATAGAATGAAAGGAATATCATTAATTATATAAAATGTTGAGACACGGGCGGTGTGTGTCCTCACTGTGGCATAATGTTTCGAGTAACTTTTATCTTGGAATTCGTATGCGTATAGTTTCGTATCGTATGCGTATAGTTTCGTAAACAGTATACATGTAAATTCCAAATATCTATTACATCGGAGTTGTTTCCTGTTTTCTGTAACAAAACTTAAAACTCAAATCAGATTTTGAAAAACAGCTATGTTGCAACATTTGCACCAATGTGTATTAGATAATAATCTTTACATTAATCTTTATTTCATAAGTACAACATTCATATATTAAGTCATTCAAATACAATGGCACATGTGCAATTAACACAAAGACCACGCCCCCCGGGGTCCCTTGTCTTTATATAGAGTCATAGAATAAACCTATCTTCCAGTTAATTCCTATAGCAACCACTGATTACCTTGGCAACCAGTGACTTCCTTAGCAACTACTTCCTTATGTAAGTGCGATGGTATTTAGGTAAGCGATACAGGGTCATCATGACCTTATTGTTTAAAATCTTCAGCTATAATTCCTTTTTAACATTACACTCTTAACAGTGCAGCTCAAATATTTTCTTGTTCCATTTTTGTCCATTCTTTAAACAATTCTACAGAATTTAGAACGGATATTGAAACAAGAGGGCCATGATGGCCCTATATCGCTCACCTGACTACCATTTGCTATAATAAAAGGGGTCAAGATTCTAACATAATTCGTAGAGGCCCACTACACAATGCTACGTAACATTTCAAATGTCTATTATCTGCCTGTCGGCCTTGTGTTTTTTAAAAGATTTCCCTATATAAGCCTATGTGAAATCAAGTGCCTCCCCCAACTTCCCCCCCCCCCTCCCGGGAAAGGTTTATTTTGACTAGGCGAGAAGAAGATTTTTACGTTTTTCCTACATGAGCCTATGAAAAACCGAGAGACCCAGGGCTCATAATTTGAACAATCTTGGTAGAGGTCAACTAGAAAATGCCATATGCTAAATATCCAAGCTCTAGGCCATGTGGTTTCAGAGAAGAAGATTTTTAAAGTTTTTCCTATATAAGCCTATGTAAAACCAAGTGACCCCCGGGCGGGGTCAATTTTGACCCAGGGCTCATAATTTGAACAATCTTGGTACACGTCCACTAGACAATGCTACTTGCCAAATATCTTAGCTCTAGGCCTTGTGGTTTCAGAGAAGAAGATTTTTAAAGTTTTTCCTATATAAGTCTATGTAAAACTAAGTGACCCCCCTGCGGAGTCAATTTTGACTCGGGGGTAATGATTTGAACAATCTTGGGAGAGGTTCACTAGACAATGCTACATGCCAAATATCTAAGCTCTAGGCCTTGTGGTTTCAGAGAAGAATTTTTTTTTTAATGTCCTATATAAGCCTATTTAAAACTAAGTAACCACCCGCGCGGAGTCAATTTTACTCGGGGGTCATGATTTGAGCAATCTTGGTAGAGGTCCACTAGACGATGCTACATGCCAAATATCTAAGCTGTATGGCTTGTGGTTTCAGAGAAGATTTAAAAAAAAATCCTATTTGTTGCCATAGCAACCAGAGTTCTACATTGAATGGAATTCTTTGAACAACTTTGATAGAGCTTCATGCAAGGAACATCCCTGCAAAGTTTCATCAACATTGGCCCAGTGGTTTCAGAGGAGATGTCGTTTGAAGGAAATGATGGACGGACGACCTACGACGGACCCCGGACTGAATGCGATCCTAATAGCTCACTCTGGCACTTTGTGCCAGGTGAGCTAAAAACAAGGCAGACAGTGCAAGAAACCTTAGAATGTCTTGTTAGTTATTGAAAATACGTTGACATTAACTTATACTATCCTAAATATATGAGATATATTGTTTCCAACCCAGCTGGTTAAATGAAATGTCTTATCAATTTAACCGAAAAACCTGTCTGATTACCGTGTACTAGATCTTGTTTGATGGTGGTAAAATCATCCAGTGTCCTCCTCTTGCGAGAAAAGTAGGCAAGTGATTCAAGTGTTTAGAATGTAAATAAAGAAGATGACTTATAACCTAACTAAGACGCCTTAACTAATGAAAACACAATACTATTGAAATCACGGGTAGTGTAGAAATAAGTGTGCAAATATGTTTTTCCGAAATGAGATCGTTGGCTGTACTAAATTCATTGACATCTTTTCTGATTCGCATTAGTCTTAAAGCTGCTCGCTCTCAGTTACCGTTGAATTTTTTTTTTTTATATTGACATAACTATACATAAATATAAAACTAAAGGCTAGAATCAAATTTTAAGCAAAAATCTAGGTAGGTATTTGCAGAAATCGATTGAATATGTCGGTTACACGGCACCGCTACACTATATGATTTCAAAAGCGTTTGAATTTGGTAGCGTATTTTTTGAAATTTAGAGATATACGTGGCATGAATTTATACTGGAGCCTTTTTATATGACAATATGTTCTAAAAAACGTTATTTACATACAGTTTGAAGAACTTAATTTTTTTACCAAAATCTGAGAGCGAGCAGTTTTAACATTCGCAGTATCTCTCAGATTTTGATAAAAAAATGAAATTCTTCAAACTGTATGTAAATAATGTATTTTAGAACAAATAGTCATATAAAAAGGCTCCAGTATAAATTCCTGTCACGTAGATCTATATCTCTAAATTTCAAAAAGTACAAGTATTGCAAACGCTTTTGAAATTTCTATATAAACATATAGTGTAGCGGTGCCGTGTAACCGACATTTACAATCGATTTCTGCAAATTACTACCTAGATCTTTGCTTATATTTTGATTCTAGCCTTTAGTTTTAAATTTTTGAATAAGAATGTCAAATTAAAAAAAAAAAAAAATTTCAACGGTAACTGAGAGCGAGCAGCTTTACATTATAGATGAAAATAAATTGACTTTCCAGTAAAAGTCTTCTGCTTTAAATGATACATTTCATAGCCTAAAATCTTAAATTATAGATCAAAAGATATTGTCTTTCCAGTAAAATCACTAAATTATAGGTTTATAAGTTCATATATAATTCCAGGATTTATTCAAAATATCAGTACGGAATTTAATTTATCCTTGATCAAATTTTAGTGGAGTAGACATTTTGTTGAATCTTCAATATATTTAATACCGAAAAAATGTTGTATGCGCAAAATTCAAAATGTTCTTTTTTATTAAAGGGTAACGAAAGTCAAAGTATAACTTAACATGAAATTGAAGAGCTTGTTAACATAAACACGTAGTTGAAAGAATTTTTGAAATTTGATAAAAAGTAAAAGAGCAAGCAGAAATTAAAGATTTAGTAAATATGCAAATTAGACATACAATGTACTATTAGACACGCCCCTTTTTCAAAATTTAATTTTGAACTCCATTTACACTTTTTTCATGATTGTTTGTCATCTGAAATTGGTTGCATTAATTAAGTGTCATAAAAGTTACCATATTTAATATACATTTGAAGCTGCTGTTTTAAACTTAGCAGTAATACTTGCATCAATATTTCATTACTGCATTATGACATCACAATTTCAAAATGTCACCCTGCATAAACCTTAATTTTCAAGATTTTCAATCTGCAATATCTTCACATTTAATACTCCGAATTTTGAAATTCTTTCAACAGTGTGTTAGTTCTTCAATTTAAAGTCAAATTATTTTCTGACTTGCCTTTCTCTTTAAGTGCTTACACAAATGCCAAATGTCTGTTTCAAAAGGTAACGGCTATTTTTGACTGGTAATAAAATAACTTGATAAACATAACATTTTGGTATCTTTGTGGTATTGCTGACTGTAAAAAGGTTGGTGGTAGGGAAGCAATCTGAAAGCAAACCAATACCAGTCTAGACAATAATCATGATGTTGTCCTGTTTGTTTAAATGAATAATAATTTGATGACAAATTTGATACATCTGATATGTCACAATTTTGTTACCAAGGAACACGAATCTAGAAGAATATCTTTCCAAACTCGTATCCATGACTCATGACTGCAGTCTTTATCAAACTGCATCGCTATATGTGCGTTCCACGCGAATAAAGGAAGTAGTCTGTATCTCTTTCAATAATGCTTTCAACTTCGTTGGGTACGAGTGTATTGAAAACCTGACACGAAGCCAACTTGGCCATTCAAGTTTTCTAATCTGATAAAATTTCCCTTGCGACTTCCTTTTAGAAATTGCACTTTCTGCAATTCAATTAACATGCAGCAAAGATGAGGTGCGTGGCATAGCATTAAATAAGCAATTTATTTCATGTCTCCATTTAAATAACGTAAGTTTCGAATTACCTTGACTTGCCTTAAAGGGACATACTGTATAACTGATGCCAAACTAAATATCCTCCAAAAGACAAATAAAAGAATCTTGAAAAGTACATTGCATTGAAGTTTAAAGAGGCACTCCCTACATCTAGCAGATTATATTCTCGAAACATAAAGTAATTGTTCAATGAACGTAATATGATAAATAAATACAATTTCAAAGAAGAACCTAATGCGAAAAATGCCTTATTTTACAACAAGAAATCAATAAAGAGGCTTTCTGTAATAAATCGCATCCACCCATATATTATACAACAACTCTACATATATTATTGAATGGTTTACGGTACTGTAGTATATTTTAATCGCTGATTTTATCGATAAAAACTGGGAATGCATAGCTGAAACTTTTACGTTAATTTATAATACTTCCAACGATTCTATTATTCATGTTTTTGGAGGTTATTTAGTTATTAAACATATGGTTTGCTTGTTAATAAATTGCAAATGCACTTGGTAATACAAAAAGATAATGCAATAAAAGTATAAATACAAAGCATTTAATACGCGGCAAATTGGCTTTCAATGAGCGAAATAATAAAACTAGGTACTACATAAATGGTATGGCGTAAGCATTTGCATTTCCCACACTGTATTTCAACATATCTGACGACAGTAGGCCTGCAGTATTTATTCAGAACAATCCTATATCTTTATATAAGAAACAATTACCGTTTTGTTTATTCCTAAACTTCATTTTACATTGTCATTGTTCTTATTAGTATGATATGAATGAAGATATTTATGAATATTTGAAGAAAAACTTTAAAAAGGTGGTTTTAAAGCTGTGAAAATAAGAAAAAAAAAAGAAGAATTTGTTTCCTTAATTTAGTTTGAAAGGGATTTGAACCGCACTCGAAAAAGTAGACGGCCATTGACTTATCCACCACACCACAGAGACTGACTAGATTGAGTAGAGAAAAAATTAGATGATATTATATTGTATATAAGGGACAAGTCGTTGTCTTAAAAAATAATATAAATTAGCGTGCATTCTCTCTCGATAAATGGATAAGTACAAAAAAAAAATCAAAATTTAAACCGAATTGTTCTGATTCTATGGTCTGTAGTGTATCGAAGACAGAACGCAAGATGGTTATACGATGTTATCGGAAACGTAGTTGCAATATATGATAATTAACAGTCCATATTCAAAGCATAACGTATTCAGTGCATTAAGGTAAGTCGCGGGTTTCCCCCAGAAATCGGGTCATTTTTTTAAAAGTCAACGCAGATTTAAAATATTTTGCATAACAATCCCGCGATTAATATACTTCTGTAGAAAAAATGCGATGAAGAGATATTTCCATGGAAACAGAGTTAAAAGCGCCACCTAGCGGGAGGTGTATTTTCGTCAATGTTCGTGTTATTTTCGATATATCTCTGTCTATGTAAATAACGAAACGATCTAACTTTCATAAATGCAATGGCGAATCATTTATCCATCTGCAAAAATAAGAGTATCTAAAAAATTTTGCCAAAAAAATGAACAAGTGTGGAACGAACCCTGTAGGGACGGCAATTTTCACAGCAAAAATAACTACAAAGTTGACGCATTTAGCGTTAATTGCGAAAAAAAGGCCCGAGAGAATTTTTTTAAGAAGCGCAATGGAATCTTAAACCAATTTAAAGCAATTTTATCAGATAAAAGAAGGGGGGTCACCGTCCTTTTTTTCGTGCCACCGAAACTATTTTGAAGTGGAAAAACATGAGAAACGTTGACGTAAAATACAAGATTGGCGTGACGTAACGAGCCGTTACTGACGTTTTCTGACCGTTTCTTGTAAAAATAAATTACTAGCGTTGTAGCTTTATTATGCAGAAGTCACTTTAGATCGGTCTTTCAATGGTTGATATACTTTGTAGTCGATACTTAAATCTTAAATTTGAATGGACACCGTATTTGAATAAAATGATAACAATTGATCGGTGTTACAAACTAGTTCGACACAATTTTATTTACTTGTAACACGGATCTGAACTGTGGTGTAATGTTACATTAATAAACACTATACAGAAAACATTCGACGTAAAAGTGAAGAAGAAATATTATTTTACTTGCCGTATTTAGCCCATCGTAAATACAGTATAAGAATAGGCGCGGATATGCACAGGACAACAGTTCGGTCGAGCGATGCTTGCCAGTATGAACGTTTTATATAGATTATTAATTGTTTATTATTAATTATTATTGATACAGTGTTTTATAAATTACCCTTAGTTACAAAATCGACGCAGTCAATGCTGGCATGAAAGATATCTGGTTCTTTTCCGGAGAGATATAAATTGAACAACAACAAACTTCCAAATACAGTAGCACGCAAGAAAAGATTATATGATGAACGCGAACAACATTATCATTACCAGACGAGCGATTCAATAGGGTTACATACGATATAACAGTTTAAGTATCTTTATTATACATGTACGTAGAGACAAACCGTGTATTACAACAGCATTTAAGCCATCACTTTCATTATTATGAAATGCTGTCTCAGTTTTAAGAATTTTTCTTTTTATAAAGAACAGTCCAGAAAATACTTCTCATTATTCCCAGATATAAAACTACATTCTTTTGTTTGTTTCTGCAAAATCAAAATGAAAAATGCGGTATGTGCCATAAAGTAAAGAAGATTTTTTGAAAATTGTCTTCGCCCTTCCATTGATTCTATGTGTCTGTAGTTTCCCTTCAGTGGAGACGTAGTGGCACAGGCGGGCGCGTTCGCCTCAGGACCGGAATGTCCTGGTTTCGATCCCCACCAGTGCCACGGCGGTTGTGTCCATATGCAAGACACAAATATTTACACATTGGCTCTCTCTCTTCGTGATTTATTTCATCTGGAATGAGTCTCCTGAACGATAATCTAAGTTGTAAGAACTCGTTCCGCAATCGAGAATGAATAAATTAGTATAAATTAATAGTTTCCCTTCAGTTTCCATAGGGACTGTATTTTTAGTTTCCCAATGCCAGTATTCTTATCAAGAATTGATAAAAACATTATACGCCTCTTTTTAAGAACCTAACCCAAAAATAAAGGGAAATAAATGAATGAAATAGTGTGGTTTGGCAAAGTGGGACCAGCTATATTCAATAAAACATCGCTTTTACCGCACGTTTCCCTGGCTACGGGTATGAATTAAAAGATATCTAGCCGACTGGAGTGGTTTTTATAAAGTACAAGACATGTATGATCCAATAAAAGGACTGCCATGCGAATAGAATTACCAAGGAAAAAAGATCAGAGGTAAATAGCTGAATACACACTGAAACCCCGTGTCCTCTTCATAACTCTTTTGTATAAAGTGTCTTATCTATGCCCTCTCCATGCAGATATATAAAGCATATTTTACTAGAATGTATCTGATTATCTCAGCAAACGAAGTAAATGTACACTGATGTTTGCGAAGAACTGTCATCTTTAAATTACTAATACAAATGTATAAATGTGTTGAAACTAATTTATTATTGTAAATTAGCGTTATCTTCGTACAGGTTCGAGTCCTGACTTATGCCTTCTAATTTTTTTCAATGTATTTATAGGTAAGCGCTCCATGAAACCCACAATACTGTACAAACTCCTGGTCAGTATTACCGCAAATCGTAGACTTTTTGCGGCACACGCAACTATTATTAATTATACATGTACTAAACACTATAATATAGAGTATATAGTGTTTTCATGTTTTAAAAAATTCATTTAATCTTCATAAGAAAGATTTTGTTTGCTTCATCAAGTATAATGTTAAAGACTTTTGTTCATTAAGACGAAGACGATTAAAGTGTGTTTCAGCCAGAAGCCTTTTAATTCTTTAATTGATATTTTATATCGATACGCAATTTACTTTTTTCGTACACGATAAATAAGCAATATTGGCAGAGAGAAGACAACTTGAAGTCTGTGAAGCTTCTTTAATATGAAGAAAACGTAATATTTTTTTAGTGCACGTTTGTATGGCGAATAACAGTAACTTGTAACCTTGATCACTCCTAATTATCGATCTAAAGTGACTTCTGCATAATAAAGCTACAACGCTAGTAATTTATATTTACAAGACACGTCAGAAATCGTCAGTAACGGCTCGTTACGTCACGCCAATCTAGTATTTTACGTCAACGTTTCTCATGTTTTTTCGACTTCAAAATAGTTTCGGTGGCACGAAAAAAAGGACGGTGATCCCCCTTTTTTATTTGATAAAATTGCTTTAAATTGGTTTTAGATTCCATTGCGCTTTTAAAAAAAGTTCTCTCGGGCCGTTTTTTTTTGCAATTAACGCTAAATGCGTCAACTTTGCATTTGTTTTTGCTGTGAAAATTGTCGTCCCTACAGGGTTCGTTCCACACTTGTTCAGTTTTTTTTGGCCAAAAATATAAGATATTTTTATTTTTTCAGATTGATAAATGATGACATTGCATTTATGAAAGTTAGATCGTTTCGTTATCTATATAGATAGAGATATATCGAAAATAACACGAAAATTGATGAAAATACACCTCTCCGCTAGGTGGCACTTTTAACTCAGTTCCCATGGAAATATCACTTCACCGTATTATTTCTTCAAAAGTCAATTAGTCAAGGGGTTGTCATGCAAAATATCTTAAATCTGCGTTGCCTTTTAAAAAAATGACCCGATTTCTATGGGAAACCCGCGACTTACCTTAAAACGTCTGAGGATTTGAAACATAACAATCAGTAGCGTACAACATTGATATCACATCATATTATTGTCGGCCGTGTATGGATCTACTTATTAGACTGTGTCAAATAAAGATTATCCTTACGAGAACACATATATAAGACAGACAATATATCATGTCGGACTTAAAGTCACAAGAGCAGAATACTAATACATTTTTTTCACAGGCTATCAAAGGCTCAGACAGTGTAAGACTAATCTTCAATACGAAAAGAAAACATGTTTGGACGAATTAGTTTTGATGAAAACAAGCTTTTTCTCTAAACGCCAAACATAATCTAGCCCTTCTCCCTTTGACTTTGTCATACTGCAAAATATTTTAAATATTTATATCTATACGCCGATACTGATTGCAGATGGATAAGCGTTTTAATAACAAAGGATGCGATTGATTACAGTCAGCCTCTTTACTGATTGTGGTAAAATGAGGCATTTTTCGCCATAGGTTCTTCTTTGAAATTGTATTTATTTATCATTTTACGTTCATTGAACACATAATCTATGTTTCGAACATATATTCTGCGAGATGTAGGGAGTGCCTCTTTAAAGGAGAATGTGTTTTATATAAGCCGGGCTCACTCCAGCTGAAAATTAATTCGATAATTTCCTACTCTAATTGCTGTTTTTTGTGTTTATTCAGATACCGGTATTCAACAAACTAATAGGAGGTGACGAATATGTTGTTAGTTATCGTTGAAAAACTATTTTTTCTTCTTTTTTCTTCAGAAATGTAAATGGGTACAAAACCCCATTTTGTTTCTTCTCGTTGATAGTAATGTCGTACCTCATACCCTAAAGTGTACAGATGAAGGATACATAAAAAAGGCTAAAACATAACCAATAAAAAACATCCTAAAACACGAAGAAATGAAGCTAAGCAGAACAGTATATATTATCATCATATCAAATCCATACAGTCTGTCAATTTTCATCGTTCCAACGAAATAAAAACAACCAATATTTAGTGTGCGTTTTGCAAAACAAAATTGGGAAAAGTGATTTCAGTGTTCAACATTACAACGTCAGACAAATTTGGAATTGATAGTATTAGAGAGAGATTTACGTCTACTTTTGGCTAATAAAGTGAAGCGTGTTAATAGGCATGCTGTCTTTAATGTAGTAAATTGGCGAGTTCGCAATCACGAAGAAATAAGCAGACAAAGATAGCTGAAGCAGTATCTTTATTATGCCGTTTACTGCACAACAGGCACGTGTCGTTCAATTTCGATATGATTTATATCTTAAAAGGACATACCCTATAGCTGATGTCGACTAAAAAACCTCCACAACATAAATAATGGAATCTTTGGAAGTATGTTAACTTACCCTAAAAGTTTCAGTTATGCATTTCCAGTCATTATCGATAAAATCGGCGGTCATCGAAACAGTTGGTATTACGAGTTCGAGTCCTAAAGCGATGGAGTAGTTTTATGTTCTGGTTTTGCTTTAATGTGAGTCTATTCACGAACATCAGCAGTTCACTCGGGATGCAATAAAGTCTGTTACATCAGATTATTGGGCGGGATGTTGTCCCCTTGTAAAGAATGTGGGGTCTCAGTTTTGGCTATTGAACGTGTTGTACATTGCAGACCAACTGCTTATTCATAAAAGCAATGACAGAGGAGATAGCGAGTTGGAATTATTGAAATAAATGTTATAAAGTAAATGTTACATATAAATATGAAATATATTTGACAAAAAAATAAAGCATAATTAAGAAAATTTAAAAAATGATGTAACATTAAATAATAATTTCAAAGTAGGATGGTAGTTAAATGTCCTCAAAAATAAATGTTTTTGTTTTTAAAAACAAAACGTTACGAAATATTTAAAATTACATTGCGACTACTTGTTGCCCTTATATAGGCACCAATGCCTTTGGCAATTGCAGCTTTTTCTCAGTCGTTATCCAAGATAATGAATATATCTATGATCTAAGTATACTTCAATAGAAGTAAAAGCAGTTCTTCCGTTTAACTATGTAAATAATAATATAATATATTAATATGAATTGTAATTAAAATCTATTATCTATTTATCTGTGACTCTCTATGGAGTGGTCATTTACAGATGTGTAAGTCATATAACATAAATGATTTTTATGATAAAATGTTCAGTGTAAATGAAAGACTTCGATAAAATATTTGAACTGAATTACAGATCACAGCTCTTTACAAAGAAAATCTATCTATCTTTTCTGTCAAAATGGCATTAAGGTTGCATGAAAAAAGTGACTGGTAGACTTAAAGTAAAGTGTCGTGTTGTACATTGTGCTGCCTAGTCACGGAGCTAGGTCGTTCCTTAGCTCAGCTAGAATATGTTTTCGTAATATGAATAAAAATGTCCATTTGGTATATCCTCTCATAACTAAGACTTCTAAAAAGTAAATATATATTTCTTGAAATATGAAATGAAAAGCAACGTCAGATTTTAAAATGGAAAGTAAACTAAGACATTTTAAAGTTTCGGTTTTCAAGAAGGAAACTGAATATTAAGTTGAATTTCAAATGACATTTGTACTAAAATAATGGCTGCACAAAAGTATATAAGAATGGTACTGGGAGATCAGCGCAAAAAAGACATCCCAAGTTGGTTATTTGGTTTCTTTGAAAGTTCTTCAGAAACTACGTGGAGATAGCCAGACGCTTTACCGTTATGCTGAATTTGGACGCACGCTAGATGCAATCAACGAGAATGTAGCTAACACTCCTGGTACTTTGCATGCTTACTACTCGGAACCGTTCAATCTCTATCGGAATATTGTCGGCATTTGACTTACGCTGTATCTGGAAGAAAGCCATAAACGTCACTGTTGCATGTTGAAAATTTAATATGGTCAGGATTCAAATCTACTGCCTCCTTCACACCCTCTCTCCAAATTAAATGTTAAGTCCATAAAAGTGTAAAATAATTGGAATCGCAAACATTTATTAGAATTATATGAGGTCAATATAAGGCTAATACGATCATATTAAAATTACAACAGACTTCACCATTCAATGTCAATGAAATACGTTATTTCTAGATGCAAACATTTATATGTATGACTAGTAGCTCGTTACATAATTTACGGTTTCTTAAATATTTTAATAGAAGTCCTGCTATTTTAATCATGTATATAATTAGCTGCTATTTCTATGCTGATACTGTTTTTATTTTAAACAAATTCTCCGTCAATGGTTCGGTAAGATAGAATTGAAGACATTATATTCAAAGGCCGGAAAGGAGTATTTGATTCAGTTGATTTGTTCCTGCTTTGTGGAAAAAGTGAATCTACCACGTTCATGAGTTGTAGAGAAGGAAATCCATCCCAGGAATAAGATACATCCAAAAACTGAATCACTTGCAGTAGGATTTTCTCATCCAAAACTCAATGGACATGTTATATTTATTTTCTTACTGTTTTAATTCCTTTTTCATTGCAGGGGCAAGAGTGATTCTTTATCGTTACTACATTATATTCCGTGTATTGCGCAGTGATACTTAATTGATCTAAAACACTTTTTCTTTGCACATAACAATTCAGACATATTTCCCTGTTAAAGGGATATACCCTATAACTGATGCCAAACTAAATAACCTCCAAAACATATATTATTTACATTTATTGTCGTAAACTACGATATTTTTCGCCTCAAGTTCTTCTTTGAAATTGTATTGATTCATCATTTTACGTTCATTGAACACATTGTTATTTATTTTTCGAGAATAAAATCTGCTACATGGACATACTCTATAACTGAAGTCAAACTAAATAATCCCAAAAACATAAATAATATAATCTTTGGGTGTATTATAACTTAACATAAAAGTTTCACCTTCGCATTTCCAGTCATTATCGATAAAATTAGCGGTTTAAAATATACTACAGTACCGTTAACCATTCAATAATATATGTAGAGTTGTTTTACAATTAATGGGTGGATGCGATTTATTCCAGAAAGCCTCCATATAGATTAATTGTGGTAAAATTGGACATTTTCCGCAAAAGGTTCTTCTTTGAAATTGTATTTATGTATTATTTAACATTCATTGAACACATAATCTTTGTTTCGAGAATATAATCTGCTAGATGTAGGGAGTGCCTCTTTAAAATCTGCATTTGATCAATAAAACAACACTTCGAATCAATGTTATAGAATAATCAACAATCTGATAAAATAGTTATGTTTCAAATCAATTCTTTTAAACTGGAAACTTTCATTTGACGTAGGAAAATGATCACACTGGTATGAGTAATTGATTTTTCACATTACCGACGGGAAAAGCTTCAATTTCGATAAAGCACTCCAAGCCACAGATTATTTCGATTCTTAGAAGCCGAATTTATGAAAACTATCGTAACTACTACGGACCTTTACCTTTTTTCAGTTCGGCGAAAATGTGTAAAATAGCATAAGTAGTGGCTGTTGAAATTCACTCCCCCTATTCGGGCAACCAGTCAAGATATCATACATAACTATATTATACAAACTTATTTTAGTTTAATCATCTAATACATAAAAATATATAAAATACCCGACTGTGACATTATACAGAAGACGTCAGATTCAGAACCTATCAAAGCAGACAATCGATTTGAAAGCGAACCGTTAATCTGAACTGTACAACGTTTTAACGTGGAGTAATGACGTCAGTGTGATGACGTCAACGTTTTCATTCATTGTTTTGTCTCCCGGAATCAAAACATTGTATGACGTTAATCCTGAATTTTCTTAGCCTTTTTTAAAGGAAAACAAGGTGAAGGTATTCTAAGGCTTACTTGACGCAATCAAAAATAATATTTAGGTTCTTAAACACATTTTTTTCATGCGACTGGTGTATTTTTACAGATATTATTTCTATTTCTACATTTTATTTTCTGCGCGGGAGTAAATTAGAAAAGTCGGAAGGAGCTACTTCCATGTCCGAAACTCCGCCTTCTTTTCCGAGTGCTTTTATCATACTAATGCACTCGAATTGACTATAGAAATATACCATAGGCATATTAGAATATGCAATGATGTATCTTATTCTTCATCAAATAACCGTTTAATATTTTATATACATGCATTAACATTCTGTTAAGTTTCATTTTATCTATGCAAGCGGTTTGACAATAATGTGCTCGGTGAATGATCTTGAGATCAATACTAAGTGTACAACTGCGCCAGCTTAATTGTTAAGAAATAAAAGCTGGAAAGTAAAAATTATTTGAAATGTTTTTCAGCTGTTTCTGACATGGAAATTGATTAAAAAGCGAAGTAAAATTAATCCTCAATTAATTTTCAACCGCAGAAACATTTAAAAACTGAACATGAATGGTAATTTTATAACTAAAATTTTATTCGTTATGTTGATTAAAAATCGCCTTTCAAACCATATGAAGTCTTAACACTTACATACGGTGCGTATTTAAATCAAATTGGTTCAAATAATGACCCTTGGGTCTATGTTGTTTCGAAATTCATTTGTACATTGATCTGCAGAAAAATCAAGGTGAAGGTCTGTTAGAATAGCGTGATGCAGTTAGATTGTTTAATAAAAAATACTTTATAACTGCAAGCTGGTTTGACACAAACTATTGATGGTCAGTCAGATTGCAAGACCAACATGGTAATAAAGTGATCCACTTTATTGAACACATAAGCGGTGTTAGAGAATATCTTTTGTACCAGCATTTCTTTAACGCTTTTCTGTGATTTTGATGGTTCAAAGCTCACAAACACGTTTTTGCAGTTTTACACTAATGTTTTACCCGTAAATTCAAATAATATATTTATTACCCTTCTATGAATTTTTGCGGTCTTCTGCTTGGTCAACGATCCGTAAATAGATATTGTTAATTACGGGCAGCTTGACATAAACCCGTTACTGTACCCCATGCTAAACGTGAGCTTGTTCGCCGCATACAGTTGAATGTGTAAGTCAAGGCTGATTTGTGACGTCACGAGTTGACATTGAGGTATCATAAGGAGATTTGAAGGTTTGCTTACGTTCAGCCGTTAAATAAATAAAACATACATGGAATCTTTAAATATTTAAGAAAGGGAAGTGTAATGCAATTGTTATTTGTGTTTGACGTGATATATGGGGATATATAACCCGCCTTGAAATAATAATACTTATAATATAAGTCTAGGCGGATAATATATCCCTGAAGTTTTGTCTTATGCCAAAATAGGGGTAGGGGTACAAAAATAGTCTTTTTTCACAAACCATTTAAGATATTTACATAATTCAATCTTTATTACAGGAAGAATTGTTAGGATATAAAAATTCATTAATTACTAGTTTCTTTTACAGTTCTTTGTTACAGACATATGCCGTCATATTTCAAAGCTCGTTGAAATCTAAAAAACACATTTTTTGTCAGTTTTTATTGAATTTCTTTCTAAAATGCACATTTACCCCCATTTATATTTTTGCATTTTAAAACAAAGGGTTTAATCAAACTGTAGACAAAATATCTGGAAAGGCTTGTTATTCCTTATCATGAAATATTCATTTATCAAAAATTGAAAAAACGAATTTAAGTAAAGTGGTGGGGTAGTAATAATGAGCTTGATATTTATTCAGATGATGATAGAAAAACTAATATAAAACATCTACACGATCGACATGTTAATTCTCTAAAACTCCTTTCTAGATGCCTGAACACTTTAAACATTACAAATATCTGTTAATTTCATTATCAACATATTTACAATAAAGAATAAAAGTACTATTCCATCCATCTTTGCAACAAATTTAATACGATGATAATAGATAATATTTATGTGAAGTATGTAATAATTGCTTATTCGTCTAAATAAAAACTACTTTGTCTTCCACAATGATACCGTAATAAAGGTATGGCTAGAGAATAATATAGAGTTGTTTGACGATTTAATGATCTACTTACTAAATTTATCCTTACATCATTAGTTTTTGACAAATTCCATCTCAAAACCATAGGAATTGTCTGTACAATATATCACGAATAAACGAAATGTACTTTTAGGTCGGCTAAAAAGGAAAGAGACTGGGCTTGTGTCAAACGTAAACATACCAGTTCCCAATGCCTAAATTAGCAAAAATGTGAACAATAACGAAAAAGTCGGTTACTGGTGTCAAGGTTAAATAAACGGTAACTCAATACAGAAAATAGTATAGAATCATACATTTCACAAAACATAATTCTCATGTTTTAATCTGAAAACTGACAAAAACTGAAATTATAATCAATAAAAGTAATGTTTTATGTCAAAACAAATCAAAATAATATTAGTGCTTCCTCATGTTAATTTCATATATTGTCAGTTACTTTTAAAAACTTAGACTTCAAAAACATCATTTTAATATCACAAACTTTATAATATCCCCGAACACAAAGTGTAAGGGGGGCATACTGGAGTCAACTTGTCTGTCCGTCCGTCCGTCTGTCCGTAGACATTAGGGGGTTAGGGTAAGAGTACAACTTAGCATTATGAAGTTGTTTCAATTCATCACGTCATTCAGGTGTTAAAAATGGTATTGTGGGATTAAAAAATTGTATTGTTGGGTATAGTAAAATCTTGTTGACGCTAAATCTCCAAAATCCCAGGTCAGAATTAAATGATACTTCACAGAAATTATAAATCCAATGTCTAGTTGTGCATGGTCTATGTTTCGGGTCACTAGGTCAAAGGTCAAGGTCACTGGGCTCGAGATAGTAAAATATTGTGGAGGCTAAATCTCCAAAACCCCTGATCAGAATTTAATGATGCTTCCCATAAGTGATATGCACCATGCCTCGTTATGCATGGTTTGTGATTTTGACACTAGGTCAAAGGTCACAGGGGTTCGAGATAGTAAAATCGTGTGCGCTTTTAATCTCCAAAACCCGTTGTCAGAGTATATTCAGTAGTGAATTCGGGGGGAGTACCCATCACCTTCAGTGATAGTTCTCGTTCATTTATATTCTTAACATGCTAAGTCTGAAACTATGAAATTTAAAAAACTGTTTTCCATAATTATGATTGACTATTCAATCAGATTCAACGCAAAACATTTCGACATTTGTACAAGTGATTTCAAATTAGATGTTCTAAACTTAAACACAAATTTCTCGAAATTACAAACGAATTAACAGAAACGATTAAATTATTAAAAATGGTCATAATATCATTTATTTGCAGTTGACAAGTGAGATATCTTCAATTTCCTAGTTTATACAGACATGAATCCTTCATTCCTAGTATTAAGTTGAGAACTTGTTTATGTGACATTGCTGTATTTGTCGTTAGCCCCAGTCAAAGACGAAGGGATAAATGTCTTCGCCTTTTCCTTCCGTCAGTCCCGTATCGCTACCTGTCTTTCCACCCGAAAGAGCCATAACCATTGGATAAAATTTCACCTCGGGGATGAGGGCCAGATTTAAAAAATGTGTTTTTTGTTCAGAAAAGGCGTGTCAGAATTGTATTATGTCTGGCGCAGTAATTAACTCTGTAGTGTGTAGCGCTTTTTTACATTTTAATTATAGAAACTAAAGAATTTTGAAACAAGATGTGCTGATTTACTTAATCTTAAAACAGTCAAGTTCTTAATTAATATGACTTACAGAAAATAAAATGCACTCACGGATTAGGTGCCACTGGGGAGTTGCAGTTTCAATAAATGATTCTTCTTTTGCTGACAAGGCTCGTCAGACGTCGACTTTGTTTGACACAAGTAATCAACATTGTACTGTAACAAAAAAAATGTAGTAACGGGCCTTTTAAGAAATGAGGCTCTTTAGGGTGTGTAATTGTCTTCTTGCTTATTCTACATATTTCTCATCAGATATGATGCACCACAATAAGCTGGTTTCACACCAGATATTTGCAACTCTGTTTTAAATTCCTGGTTGTCATAACTATTTCCTGCTGAAGGCAGAGAGATATTGTTTTGACATTGTCCATCCGTCCAGAACTGTAACTTTTTTTCAAGGAATTGTTTCAAATTATTAAATTTATTTATTTCGGCCGTCAGTATTGTAAGATTGTATGACCATAACGCTTAGACAATGGAGGTTAAACCTGATTTACCATAAATAAACTTATTTCATGTTGACAGTGAACGCAAGAAGAGGTCCGATGCAATTGCAAAACGAAAATAGAGTTAAAGCAGTACAAAAGCATTTCAAATATTAATAGATGAAGGACACAGAACAGATTAACTCAATTTATCATTTTAGTATCTACAGTTATGATATGTACATAATTTTGAACACATGGCTACGACAAAATTAACATTATTTTGAAAAGCATGATGTAAAAAACAATCAACGTCCCTTTCGCAGCTTTCCTTTTACTTTTAGCACTACATTTATTTTGATTTATCGTATTAAAAACAAATATTGAAATTGCAGTCAAATCTGTGATTATGTTTAAATGGTCGATATCGGGTCTTTACCTTTAATAATTTCCTGGTTTTTAATTGCAATAAAAATGTAATTTCAATAGCTTTTGAAAAAAAATGAAAACTTCTAGCTTTTATCAGATGGCTATGCGTTTTCAAGTATCTATGCTTCTTGTCTGGGAAATTTCTTAGCAATATTGTTTTTGAGAACATAATGAGTACTAATTGTAATTTCCCAGTAAAATATTGTATATCACTTTTTGTTCGACAAATAAGCTAAAAACAAATAAAATATCTCGAAAATCAACTGCTAAGAATCCAGCAGTTATTGTGAATTGTACAAGCATGGCATTATTTGACATTGTATTTTCTCAAAACGTTGTATCACTGTATAATCTTACAATTCTATAATCAAATCTCACAGGTTTGTCACATAGGTCTCATAAATACAGTAGGGTGACTGGAATTGGCAAACAGAAATAAATTACATGTGATAAATCGATAGAACTCATACCGCAAATCACTTCTTATGCAATATTCATCATTGACGAATTAAATTCGGCGAGACTTTGTGATACAAGACATATAAATTCCGTTTTTGAACGAGATTAATTTGTGTAATTATAAACTGTGGCCTACCATTGCCCGAATGTTTTTGCAGTTAATTGTATGGATTAAATGTCTGATTTAAATTTGATTCACATAAAGATATGATATTTTGAAAGGAATAAAAATTAATGTACCAGTAAAATTTTACATTATATTTTATATAATTTTATTGTTCTGGATCGTACATGTACATGTATGTTTCATAGAGGGTCTACTCAGGCGCACCGCCTGCAGATGTAGTTTCTTTTCGGGACATCTTCCCCGTAGTTTTTGCTGGTTGAGTTTGTTATAAAAAGACGTTGCAAACGGCGTACCGCCAAGAAATGTTTTGTACAAATTTATCGATATCTAGTCTTTATGGCCCCATATAGTGTAAGTTTTGGGTTTTGATAGATACCTTATTGATTTGTCTTTATTGTAAATGTAAGTAATAGTAAGTATGGGCTGTTCTACGAAGATGGGTCACGCTCGAACCTTTCGCACCAGGTGATTCGTACCATAGCTTTTTCGTACTTTGTAAAGTAATTAAGTCAGAGTTTATAACTGTCATTTCTATGTAATCTTAGATACATATAAGCTACTTGTTTGTCATTTTCTTGTAAGAAGTACTGATATGTAAGGATTTTATTAAATCTGTACAATGTTGTCACTGAATTATAACACTTACTTTGTATAAGGGCAATGTTCCTATCTATTCTTTCTAGTTGCTGTAAATAAAAGGGTCTTGACTTTCTGTAAAGAGTAACAACTATTTTTGTGATTTCGTAAATTATTTGCTAGATATCTTCAGTATTTAATAACAGAAATATTGTCAGTATAGTAAAATAGGATTTGTATTGTATTTTCAGTCTTTTACCATCAAGACCATTAAAGATCGAGAAACATTGTTGGTCGTGGTTATCTTTTCTGCAACGTTATGGCAGAACATTTATTATATTTGTCAAAACTGAACTTCATGTGTACGTTAGAAGGTTAAGTTAGTTTACCTATCAAAAGAACAGTCCTAATTTACATTTATCGCTAAACAAGAATATTTCAAAAGTTAAAAATAACTATATCAATCGGCATTTATTCCTATTGAATATGCGAGCAGCGTTAAATCATGGAATCTTCTTTAACTATCAAATGTACCTACTTTGATAGTCATGTTTTCATTTCTCAATGTGGATTAGATGTGCATCTCTGCAGCAATATGTATCGTTATGATTTCAAAGCACTCCTTACCAAAATTTTATTGATCGTTCTTGAAATTGCGATATAGCCCTTTTAGAAAAGCTCACAATAGGATGATAATATAGTTGAGGCAAATCTTGAATCAGAATAACTACCCTGAACCAAATTCGTTGTTGAGATAAACAAAAAGGGCTGATGTTAAAAGCCATATTTAGGTTTAATCGATTGCATCGGTTGGAATCTGTGTCCGTGTCATTACGAAAACATTAATCATTCGTAGTTTATAAAGTTACAAAAACTGACATCTACATAGGGACATATATACGAGACATTAAATGGAACTAGACTCAATCAATCAGTAAGTCTGTGTGTAATGAATCTTTCGCAGCATATTAAGAAAATAGGCCAATAGATCGGACGGCATGGCTGGGAAATGTCAATAGAACAGCATCAAATTCAGAAAGTATACACAGTGACAGTTAAAGCGTACTCTTAAACCTTTGTGGTAAAGTAATCTGGTGAGAACTTCATACAGTATATATACAAATTAGAATCATAATACAAAAAGATCACCTTTTCAATTATTATGATTTAAACTGAACAAACATGGTGTTTTGATCCATCATCGGCATACGTCGAATTATAATGGATAAGTCCGTTTTGAAAAGTGAATAATAGGTTCAGGACCTACAGACGAACATTGACATTTTAAGAAAGCCAATACGCAAGAGAAAAGAAAAGAGAGTGCTTTGAATGTTTAGTTTTAACATGTATGGTATTGAGGAGACACTAATACGTACGCTTTTTGCGTTTTAGTTTATACTTTATTTCAATGTAGCTCGACTGTGAAGAAAGATCGTAGCTTATCTAGTCACTCTCGAGTTCGCTTCCTGGAAAACCCAGTACTGGTGTCATATGAGTAGGTATGGTCGTGACCCCAGTAAGGCTCGAACCGGCAACCTCCGCGATGAGCGGCAGACACTTTAACCTCTACACCACCGCTCCTGTTTTACGTTTGAAATGTTTTTAACATTTATTTTACACAATTAAAAAGCTACCACATGAATGCATGAACCTATTAGGTTTCAAAATCACAGTGTATCAGCGTAAAAGATTTCTTTTGTTCTGCAGTTGCCCTTAGTTTATACTTAAAGTGATATATATTTAGCTCAAAACTCTATAACCATTTTGCATTTGCTCGGATGGAATGATCTATTCACTAATAATGACATGTGTTCAATATACCCTGGTCTAATATTGGCGTAATGTTTTTCTTTCATATTCGTGTCATTTCGTTACGAGAAAGATCTTAATTCTGCAATATCATTGTATATATATGTATATGTCATATAGCTTCGATTTAAAATATCAGTACTTTATAGGAAGCTTTCTGGCGTGTATTTCGACCGTCTACATTATTAGACACTGCAGAAATTTTTCCGTGAGACAATATGCACACCAAATGTTAGTAGACATATTTTTACCTCATTACATTCTTGTTAGTCATTTGCAGCAGATCAAACTGAGGCGTACCTTATGTATTTTCAATAATGCAACAATTTTTGCTATCGTATTTTCATATCTCTGTCTTACAACATTATAATATAGTATATTGAATACTACAGTACATTTTGTATAATATTCAACAATAATATACTATAATAAGGGATTGCTCTAATGAATAGGTCTAATAAAGAAACTTTAAAAGTATAAACTTTTGCATAACATACAGTGACTAGAAAAGTAAGCATTCATCCTATGAGAAATGCCTACATGTATGTAAAAGAGGTGAAAATAACACGTAATCTATCTAAAACGTCCAGAGAGAGGTAATTGTTCGTGACTGCATCTATCAAATGCCATATCGGTGCTAGAAGTTAATTCTGTCTATCAATCTCATGTGTTTGCACGGGTTACGGAGCCTCGCATACAATACGTTTTATGAAATGTCACGAAAGAGCGTACTTTTCAGTGGTTTGTTATTCAAAGAGACACAATATTCTAATAAACTTTATTAAAACCGCTGTAGTTATAGACTAACGTTTTATGACCTCAACACTCACTTAACGCAACGATTTAATTAATCCACAGCAAAAGCTAAATCTCTTCCGTAATTTTCAAATTGCTTTAAAATGTTCCCTTTACTTTGCGGTGCTATTTGCAGCATCATAATCTTTATTTGCAGCGTGATATATTGCCGATTGATTTCATATATTACAACAGATCAACATAAATCGTCACTCATGTATTGGCAATACGTTGCAGATACACGTATAATATACTACATATTTTGATAAGATTTTCAAACGTTTGAACTTACATTTTGTCTGGGTCCTTTAGATGCCAAAACCAATAGCTATGCCAACTTTGAAGACATTAAGAGAGAGGTTCAACTTCTTTAAATGTGTTGTAACATTGCATACTCTAACGATATAAGCGCTCTTCAAAGTTTATCGTCATCCGAAATCTAGCGGAGAGTGTCCTAGTAAAAGATAGTACACAAGTGTACAAGCAAAACCAAGCTGTCATTTTGAAAAAAAAACGTTAAGCAATTTTCATAGAGTAGAACATGCCACATAATCTTTGTATAAAAATGGCTAAATAAAAGACTCAAATAAGATATTAGATGCAGCTCAATCATGAATTTACAGTTGTGCTATTAACAAGAGTACCTAAACACACAAATTAACATTTGCAAACAAGAGATTACGCTTGCCATATTTAGGAATGACTGACAGTTAGATAAAAACATGAAAATGAAACAACACAGCTTCTTAAACTTAAATGTGTCGATGCCAAACAAAGCGAAAAAGGTAAGGTATTCGACTCCATTGTAATGTCTTAATTTCTGCTTTTTACTGTTTCTTGTCACAATTTAGACAGTGTCTTCTGTAAACATTGTCGATTATACCAGCATTGAGAACTCAGCTCCGCCATCCGTTGATGCCACGATGTGGTCCGATCCAGGCAAAAAAATCGTCGTGATTCATACATTAGATTGATATATATAAACATGTTTAAAGATATTTGTTCAAACAGCTTATATAACGTTGCACATCAGCCGTTTTCAGCTATGTTGCCATGTTTAGATCGATTAAACAACTTTAAAAGCAATAGTTAGACTGTTTCTATTCTTTCATGGGTAATAAAGTGAAAGAACAACAGTTAATTGTTTCTGTCTATGATGCAATATTTCTTTCTTTTAGAATTTATGTAATGCAATGAGGCACCAATTACGTTGGTAAAATTGCATGCAAAGTGTCTCATAAACCGTTCACCCAGACATCTTGAAATAGCAGATACCACCAGCTAATTGTAAAAAACAAAACTGACACAATTACATTTTTTATGATTACATACGACTATTCTGGTAACAGAAAAAGTTTTAATACATATGTACTACTAACAAGTAAAGAGAATGTACAGTCAGTAAAATAGGAACCAACATAGTGTCTTGCTTCACACTATCATCGCAGTATGCTTTTCAAAGGACGAATGCAGTAAAACACGAGGTAACACGGTTTACATAAAAAAATCTGAACATGTACCACAAAAAAGCACTATTTTGATAATGAATAAGATTTTTTTACATTTGAGCAAGAAATAAATAGAGGATATTTGTTTGTTTCAGTGAAATATCGATTTTATTTCACAAGTGAACACCAAACATTGATATTTTCACGAGTGGCGTAGCCACGAGTGAAAATGTCATTTGTTTGGTGTTCAAAGTGAAATAAAATCAATATTTCACTGAAACAAACAAATTTTCTTTTTATTTTATGTTTTTTGGCAAAATATTCAGTAAAATTTGGAATTATAGCATTTCTTATTCCCCATGGAGAACCTCAGAATGATTACTACCATCATTACTGAAAACGCAACAAAAGTAGTTCAAAATATTTTGATTATTTCAGATAAAAGTATTTAAGAAGTCATATCTATCTTTATCATACAACGAAAATGAAACACCAATTCATTAGATATAGGCCTCAATTGATTTTTTTTTATTAAATAAATCTGTACTTCGTCACACCATGAATCGTGGAGTAATACTCAATCACCAATTCATTCATTAAAAAAAATGCTCGGTCCAGGGCTGACCTAAGTGCAAAATTTGTCACAATTTCATGCATTTGTGAATAATGAGCGACTGTAGAGGTAGTTTTCCACTTTTTATAGGTGACTTATAGGTTTCAGACCATGATCATACAAGTATTAAGACAATACTGTGAAAATGGATGGTGGTGAAAAAAAATGAAAGTCAACTTTTTCTCAAATTTTGATTCAAAATTGCTATAGATGGATAGAAAATGATCTAACTAAGAAAATGAATACCAAACAACCCTATGTTTACATCAAAAATAAAACAAATACAGCCATTTTTTCGATTTTATTTAATGTTCTATCACCGATAAATGAGGGGAAATATGTATCTCATTAGTGAGAAATTGGATAAAGCTAAGTATTTTAGCGTAATTAATCACTCACTGTCAATCATGTGTATAATACTTTTGTATTGAGGACGAGCTGGAGATTCTGGTTGTGAAATTTTGGGACTTTTGTTTAGAATGTGGTTAAAAAGTAGTTCGGCAAAAACAGTGAAAATAAAAATGATATTTTCACTGCTTTGAAACAGTGAAATACCAATTTTATTTCACCGATATATTTCAGTATTTCACTGAAAAGCATAAAATAAATGTGTGTTTTTCTGTCTGGTAGATCTATTAATAAACAGTAATACAGGTATTTGATTATTACAATTTATAAGTATTTAAAAAAGTACACCAATTCCTTATAATCAGCACTAGGATTATAACATAAGCAATACTAATTTACAAAATACTAGCCTAAGGGCAGGTAAGATTAAATTGGATTCTAGCACGACCAGCGAATAACCTACACACATGTAGAACAAAATCTATTTGGGTTATGCTGCAATGAACCGACCTTGAACGACGATGCACGTGAATCTTGTTTTGGCTGTTCAATTTACCCGACGTATAGAAGATCTTACATGGCATACTGTGGATGACTTGGGTCAAAAAAGGGGGATCCGATGGATGACACACGTCCAGTTAACTTGATTAATGTTACGATACCATTTACACTGACTTTATTTACTGTTATTGTTTTTGTTTACACAGTGACGTCATTAGTCAAGAGAAACTGTGACGTCATTTATCTATACTCATAACTAATATTTTTCGTAACTTGAATCGTTATTGCGTACCCTGAAAATTCGAACCGCTTCTATAAATGAAATTCCTGTTACATTTACTTGAAAATTAAATCATAAAAGTTTTTTATGAAACAACTAAAACACCGCGTATACATCTTTCATGAATGAAAGTCAAATTGAAATAGCATCTTTACAGTGTTCGCGGGAGGTACAGGTGTGGAGCACGCAGGTGTAAATTACGTTCCATGAAAAAAGTTCTCTCTTTTTTTCAAATGTTGTTTCAAATAAGTCGTGTTACAATCGAAATAATAAATATCCACGTTTAGTTTATGGTAGAATAACCTTCGTTTGTCGTTCTAATGCGTAATAATGCGGCCTTCGTGATATATTCTTTCGCACTAAAAATTCAAACTCGGGTTATTCTACGAAAAACCAAACATGGAAAACGGACTTCATGTCTTTATGGACATTATCTAAAAGTCAGTTTCCGACGTTATATACTACTATGCTTTTAGTTGTACTTATCGAAGTCGATCCGAGAAGTGACAGAATGCTTGATTTTATGTGCAACCGTACTAATGTGGTGGGCACAAAGACATCAACTATGACAAGTAAGTATGACATAACGATAATAATCACAACTACTGTATCATTTATGCACGGCGACTGTTTCATTGCAGAATTGGTTTGTTGGCAAGGGCTATAGAGTGTGTTTGCTATTTCCCTCTCTCTGGAATCTCCTTTTATTTGTCTTATTTATTTGAAATGATAGTATGAAGGTCTTAGTTGAACTGCTGAAAATCAAATTATTTTATCTAAGTTTCTAGGAGAAAATTCCACAGTATTTTGAACATGTCACTGCTGTCCTTACCACAGATGCAACGATTAATATTAGGATATGTAATAAACTATTTGGAAAATGCAATTAAATGTACGACAAAATGAGCTGGAAATGTATTACATTTGTACAGGGTGATTCAAATCAACTTCTATCCGACAGAGTAGCGTGCTAAAAGGCTGGCTTAGTGCGGTAAAGAAGTGATTTCTCAAACAAAAAAATTGGCTACGCAGATGGAATTTGCAGACGCAGGATTTGATTCATGTAAGGTTATTGAATAGCAAGAGTGTTCCGTTCAAATGAAGAAATATTTAATATCTTAAAGTTCACCCTCCGAACTTAATTCCCTCCCAAGACGTGTGCTATGCAAAAAAAATCACAACGCCGTAGCTACAGTAAATCATTGTCGACACATTGAATACAATATTACTTCGCAGTAAAATATGAAGCACCAAAAGATTTCATGTACATTTGTATTCAGTACACAGTTTGAGAAAAAGCTCGTGGAAAATATTAAAAATGAATAAATAATGAGAATGGAATATAAAATGTCCAAAAAAGATTACAATACATTGAAATCTGTCTGATCTTGCATTTTTCGGACCATATACTGGTGATATTTAGTTAAAGCGGATTGTCTGTTAAGGTAGAACACCCCTTGTGGGCGCTATTTCAAACCATGAAAAATTTGATATTTTCATAATGAATAAATATTAACTGACTTTTGAGCAAAATTTAAAGACATTTCACCTTTAAATTCAAAAGTATTATGTTTTTAGCTGCACCGACCCAATTAAAGAAATACTAGCATTGGTTAAAAGTACACTATAAAGGTAAAACAATTATGTTTGCAAGTATTTATGTAAATATATACAGGGTTTTTGTTCTAGGTTCCAAAAAGTATTGCAGGCAATGTGTAATAACAAAACCACGGGGCACAAAAATAGGGAGTACTATTTACCTATTTTTCCCCGTTAAATATCGCACATATACGATTACAAGAGTGTAGCAAAAAATTCGGAGTAGGGGTATCAGTACTGATTATGAATACTTTATAAGTTATATATGAGCTGCAATATAAGAAAAAATGAAAACGTTTTACCGTTTCCTTTTCTGAGATATTTACCTTTTAAAATGCTCAAGATCAACTGTTGAATTTTCAAGTAATTATACAAAAAGATAAAATTTAGGAAAATTAAGACGCAGTTCTCGAATCTTGCAAAATTGACATAAAGTTTCATGTTTTTCAATTGTATTGAAAAAACAAGAAAAGATAACAAAAACCAATTAGCTCCCAAGGGAATTAAACCCAAGACATCTTTAACTAACAGTGGATGCTCTACCACTGCAAATGGTACAAATTGTGCACAACTTTAAAATCTAAAGTATTCCAAAGTTTAACAAGACGAAACAGTAATGCAGACATAAAAGACGCCGCCAAAGAGATGTCTTTTGTTCATTTTAATAGCTCTCAGTAAAGTGATTACATAGTTTTTCATATTCTATTATCTGCTTGAAATGAGCGCATAGACGGATTCGTTCATGATCATTTGAAATATAAGACCAACAGCATATTAACTAGTATCCCTTTGTATCGAACAGAAACTATTTTAACTACATTTATTCATAAAATCTAACTTTACTTCACAATAACATACATTACTTTAGAACATATTTCAAGATATATAAAGAATCTATTAACAAAATCAAAATATTTCCGCTGAGCTGCGCTTTCCGTTATAGGACCGCAATAAGACCGTAATGTGAGTCGCATTTTAAACATGTCCGACAGTCTGAGAATTGATTTCTTTAAACAAAATTTATATTTCTATTTATTTATAAGAACGTTAAATGCTATTCTTTATCAAAATAACATATATGAATTTAAAAAATATACAAAATATAACACCTCGGGTTATTTTTATTGAATTTATGCAGTTGTAAGCACTAATTTACATTTCGACTCTTTGAAAAATCTATTCAGTGTGATTTTCATATTGTAATTTTATTTTTCTTATTTTATTGCATGTATTATGAAGTTTAGTTTGCGGACATGGTTCTGATTTACTTATCTTTTCTTGAAGTTTGTGTACAAATCAAAGTTAAAGTCCTGGAGGCCTCGAATGTAGAAAAAATACGTGTTTACTTTTAACTTTCACGAAGCTATTCATAGACTCGCGTCCATGGATCAAATTTATTTTGCATTCCAAATATTTTCGAATAAAAAAGGAAGTTCTCATTAGAGGTATCGGATTTTCTAGTAAAAATTTCATGTTACCTGACCAATAAACTGTGCCGGATAAGGAAGTTTGCTGTTATAACACGGTGCATCGTAATATGAACCTATTTGTTGGCAGGTTAAGTTTTCTTTTTATTCGGATGTACATTTTAACCCGATCATGAATAGATATTTCTATATTTGGATCTGTCCCATATATTGGGGAGGGACATTGTTTTTGGCAGGGTTCTCTGTCTTTCTGTCTGAACGTCTCAAATTATGTATCTTCAAATGTATTTGAGTTATTAGTATTACTTGTGCACCTTCAATTTTGTTTGTGGAATCATCAAGTAAGGCCACTGACCGTTCCAAGGCGGTGCCCCACTGTGTTCCGTTAATTGTTCGTTTTGTCCTCGTGTGTTTGCTTTGTATGCTTGTGTGTGTTGGTAGTGTATGTTTGTGTGTGTACATGATTGTGTGTGTGTGTGTGTGTGTGTGTGTGTGTGTGTGTGTGTGGTGGTGGTGTGCACTTCTGGGTGCTGTGGGGCTCGTTTTGGGGAGGCTGCGTTTTTGGTACGTGGCATTCCCTGTTTGATATTATTTTTGTTTTTTTGAGTTATGGTTACTCCTTGGCTTACAGAAATTTTTGCCATTTTGCAACTTGTGTCAGATGTATCCCAAAGTATAGTGAGCTTGAGCCATGGAAATATACAGGAATCTGTATCAGCATGTGAAGATGTGAACCAGGGAATTACTTGTGTGTGTCTGTCTCTCTCCGTCACAAATTCTGTGTTGAGCGTGTCCCAAAATTATTTGAGTTAGGGTCGTGAGAAGTGTTTATGAGCATGTAGAGTTGTGCATGTTTGGTTTGATGATGAATGTGTTTTGTTCAGTTGTGCTGGTATGCGGTTTTTTGTAAGTCCGCCTGTTTGTCTCTATGACATACATTTTGAGTCGCGCTTATCAGCAAAATTATTTCAGATGGAGCTGTGAAAGTTTGAAGGGATGTTTATGGCAAGTAAAATTGTAAAGGTGTGTTTTTGATGATGATTATGTATTTGTCTACTTTGGTGTTATAGTGGAGACATATGTTTTTGCCTTAAGGAACAACGTTCAAAGAATAACACCGGTCTAGACAATAGCCATATTGGTGTCCTATTCATTGTAACGTATAAGCATTTTATGAAACAGACAAAACCTGTGAAATGACCAAAATGTGTTTCTAAGTAACCAGCCAGGACATAGTGTTAAGCCTTTTGAAATATATTCTCTGGCATTTGGTACTGTTTTTATCAAATTTCATTGTTATATACGCGTTTCAAGCATAAGAAAGAAGTAGTCTATAGCTTAGACTAGCAATCAGTACTTACATTTACTATTTCATTTTATGATTATCTGTCCATTCATTTTTTATTTGATTCACTTCTTTTGCTGATAAAGAACCCTGTTAGAATAAAAGGAGTTTTAATGAAATATATCATCATCTAGCCTGGCGGCGAGGCTATCTTCAGCTAAACTACCAACATTACAGTCGCGTGTCTTTTAGGAAAAGATAAAAACGATTTTAGTGAAAATTCACACGTGGAGCAAAATTGAACTCGCCATTGTGAATATATTTCAAATTTTGTAATGTGATAAATATTTCCATTAAGACTTCGTATTAGAAACTGCGCTTTCTGTTATTTGATAAACAAGCAGCAAAACGAGGTAAGTGGCATTGTGAAAACTTGATTACTATGCAATGAAAAAGGGAACAAATGATTTATTTGTATACGTGACTGGTAGACCTAGAATATAAGATTGGTGACGTATGGATTTTCTCTCGAAATTTCTGAAAGATTAAAGGAACTGTAGAGGCGATTATTTCATTTATATATGTTGGTTCATAGTCTTTGTTAAAACTATAGAACAAATAAACTGCTTGAGAGTGTTTTGATAAGCTGCAATAGGGCTAAAATAAATTAGTATAAACTACATAATATGTGTGCAAATGTAGACTTACCGGGTTGAATTTGACTTACTAATCAATTTCGATGCAATTTCGATGCCAACGTCATATAATTGAATACAGAGACATTCCGGGGACGTTAGAATTTACGTCGGAAAAGGAAATGTTGGATTTCATTTACGCATTTCTTACTATAGATAAATAGCACATCCTTACAAATGAAGTTTATCTATGATCTTGACTTAATTATTTTGTCCCAGTCTGGAGTCTCACAATTGTCGTCAGCGGAATATCGTTGTCGTTTTACGGCGATTATTTTCGTATGATAAAGAACACTTAAAGCCTTTAATATTGTTTTCACATGTTTATGTACCGAATCTTTAGAAACTAGAACTTTCACTGAAGGTGATGAATACCCCCCTAACACCCCACTGACACAGTTTACAAAATTTGATGTAATATTTGATGCTTTAATTTTTGGACTGCACAAATTATCTCAAAACTGCACACTTGTAAATGAAACATGTTCATTGTAGATCTGCACAAAAACGAAAAATTGTTGGTACATATACACATGTAGAGACACAACCTTTACACAATTTAACAGTTCATAATAATAAAAGATATTCTAAATATCTGCTAAATGGAAAAAATGATAGACTATATGCACCAAACAAAGATCTGGTACATTTCTATGTGTAGTAACAGCTAGACACCTTTATCTGGATAGTGGATACCAGCAAAAACATCTTCAAACTAAAATGCGTCTCTAAGTTCACCTAACAATATAACAGATAAAACTGAAATATATTTGACTTTAACGGTTACATATGGGAGTGCAGGTTTTAAGAAAGTACTTGTATCCAGTTCTGCGCGAAAAATGCTATAAAAATAAAACCTGATCTACAAGACTTAACTCTTGTTGAACAACAACTTATATGCAACTTAAATGCCGTATTACGTCTGTTATACTTTACTATATATTAGCATATGCTATTGCATTGCTCAGTCATTTTGTAGCATTCATATCTTTAAATATTTCTTAGTACTACCTCACACCTCTTGCGAATATTAAAAATCATTATGGGCAAGGTGCACGCCAGGTGTTAATGGTAGTAAGAATAAAGTAACGGCTAGATAGGTTCTCTAGTTAATAAAATCATCATTGTTAAAAAGTGTTAAAAAGAGTGAAAATAAATTATTTTAAAAGAATTGCTGTATGATAAGTAACTGAGATTGTCCCCTGCCTGCTTGAATGATTCAAGATCAGACAGGGCTACAGTAACTTATTGCACGTGGTATGGGGGGAAGGTAAGTCCGAGTTTACATGGTATCAACTAAGGAGGTAAAGTTGTTTGCGACTTCTAGATAACTGGGTACTACGGAGATTGATGTAAGATTGTAATACATTTTGTAGAACATAACCAGTTTGGAGACTAGACATCTAATGTAAATGGCCTGTGTTCCAGACATCACTCAGATTTTATATAATTATGTACAAATACTTCCTCTGATCTTTTGTTTTACATAGGCTTTCCCCATTATTAGGTAGCACTTACATTCTTATAACTGATTTATGTTATGTAAGGGGCAGAAGGCCTATATCATTATGCAAATAAAGTGACAAAGAGTGATCATTAAATTGTTTGAGCCAACTACAATTATATCTTGATAACCGGTTCCAGAGAAATATAATTTTAATGTTTTTATATTGAAGAGAATAACAAATAAAGGGAAATGATTCTGGATATACAAGTCAATCTTGACCAGAGGTACGCGGGTTTCGCGGCATCATTCTATTTATGTTTATTTTGAGTTTTATGAAAATATATCCATTGGTTCGTTAGTCATGGTTGTGGACGGAAGGACGACATCGAAACAATGTCCTTACCCTTTTGGCCGGGGATAACAATCTATCATGTCGGACTTACAATCGTAAAAGCAGATTACTGATGTAGTTTCCATAGACCATCAAAAACCCAGACAGTGTCAGAAACTTAAATCCTCAAAAGAAAGAGAAGACATAATAATCATCCTCTGCCGGAAAAAAACACGTTCATTCTTATCTGCACCCAAATTCTCTACACCTACGCCCCTTTGTCTTTGTCGTACTTCAAAATAATGTAGTCGACGATACGTGGCGTTCTAGTAACGTACAAATGTCATTGAAGTGTACATGTTTTTACATGCTTTAACTCCTATCATTCATGCAAATACAATTGGGAGATTTTAAGTCAAGTTCGTTTCTGCTTGCATGAATAAATAGTCATACTGTAAACATTAAATATGAGCATAGATGTTGCAAGAAAGGGCAAAACACATATTTTCTAAATTGTAAACATTTAAAACAGGATATAAGCTGACAATGAATTCGATACTTTTTTGCTCCTTATTCATATACCACTGATAAGCAAACCAATAGACGCTGTTATAAGCTACTGTTATTAGTTTTCATCTACAAATATTTTTTCTAGAAGTGTAAATGGGTACATACGTCCATTTTGTTTTATTCCCCCGAAACGAAGTAAAGGGGGTATATAGGAGTCACCCGGTGGTCGGTGGTCGAGGAAGTGCAGTGTACAAGAACCATAGCTCTATCTTGAGTAATTACAAAGTTATTGCCCTTTGTTACCTTTCCTTGTCTGGGTCATAACTTATTATATTGAATTCAGTAGAACAATTAAAATATTGATATTGCAAAATTGTTGCTTTATCCCGTTGTTCTTAAATATATATGAACATAGAACATGATGTTGCACTTTGAAAATTTATCTCAGTTTCAGCATGCTGAGTGGAATATATTATTTAATTTGATATGTTGTTGACAACTGTAATTTCACACATGTTTCTGGAACCATTTTATTGGAAATACTGCTATGCAATAAACTTAAAGATCAATATTTAAAGCATTTGCTAGATACGTAATTTGAACATAATAGAAAGTATTTTAAACTATTGTATTTGATTTCATAGAACATAACATTTATCTGACATTGGAAACAGTATAATTATATTTTGTAACAAAAGTGACATATTTGCTTTTCATACCTTTTGACAGAAGTCTCATCTTATTTTAGAGTCAAATTTTCAATCCTTGGTATATCGGAAATATAAAAAGGCAATGCGCCTTGTGTTGATACAATATTTCCTAAAGGTTGTTACATGAAATAATATGGTATAAGCTGAGTCCGTCCCTAAGTTGAGTCCGTCCGTTCGTCGCAAATTCTTTCTCACGAACAACTGACTTGGCTTACTACAATGGTTGCTTTACTATCAAGCGGAAATGTGCATACTATTAGCATGTTTAAGCTGAAAGATTTTACATAGAGTGATTGCCTTTTACTTGTTTTATTTAACTTTCATGTCACACCATATTACAGTAGCTACAGACGGCTGGAATTCATCAAATGCTGATAGGAATATTGCTAACAAAAAGAGATGTGCATATTGCACGGATGTTCGGGTTTTATCATGTTTATGCACTTGATTGTGATTTTTTCATCATTTATACTTAAAGTATATAAAGCACTCTGTGTCTATACTATTTCTAAAGAATTCCTGGCTTGAAATCTCTGAAACGTCTTCGAAAGCTTTATACAAAGTTGGCGTACTATCGTAATGTTCAGGTTCAGTGATTTTTCAGAGCTATAACACGTCGATTTCTTTTTCATTTACCTTAAAGTCCGAATTATTTATTCATAATCACATGCTGGAATGCAACACGTCTTTATGAGATGTGCTTATTACTAAAATGATCCTGTTCAGTGAGTTTTCATTTAACTAAGACCCTCGGATATAAATCCGCTCTCTGTAGCTCACCTTTCACACAAACATCTTGTTTCGACGGGGGATTGGCTTTGTCCAATTTGGCTTTTGTTACACATATTTCAACATGTTTTAGGATTTATTCCCGCTGAATGATAATGACACCCAAAGTAATCATTTATTTTCTGCCATTAGTAGTATATCTTAAGTATGATATAAATCACAAGTTGTTGAATGCGATGCTTTTACAAGAAAGTCATATATTTGGATTATATTTGTAAAATGTAAGGGAAAGATGCATACCCAAATCATCTATAGGAAAATAAGGCTGACAGGTCAGATCAAAAAGCTTTTTCCCCTACATTATAAGTTCAGTTGAAAAATGAACTAAAATTTACATATACGTTATGTCTATAGCCATGGGAGATAAAAACAACAAAATATATGTTAACTATTCTCATTTAAGGTAGTATGCGACCTTTGTCCGACGTCAGACGTCAAAAAGCGAGTTGTGTCCGATTGTTATGAAATTTTGCCTGATGGTAGTAAAACGTATTGCATCCATTGTGATCGTTTTATTTTTTTTATTTTTCATTTCGTTTCCTAGCAACGCGACGTCGAATGTCGGAGGTGTAAAATCGACGTTTTACATGCATACTTGGTTCAAATATGACCCTAACATAATTTTAATAACACCACGTTGTAGCTCTCCACCTGCGGAATACGTACATATAAAGGTTTAGATGTTTTATTCGTCAATTTTACCTGCGCGAAACGTTTAATACTGAAAATTCGTCATTTCTTTCACCCGAAATTGTGACTCCCGACTAACTTTAAGGTAAGTTTTGGTCAACGGAACGAGATTCAATCAACTAACGACTTACACGGTGAATTAACGTAGATCCTAGCAAATAACATCACAAATTCAAAAAGGGGGGTCATCGGGGATTTTTTTCCACGAAATTGCAATCGAGTAAAGTTTGGACATCAAGAAAAATGAAAACGTCGCCTGACGTCATTGAGTGATTTTGTCGTCTTACGTGATTTTATGGTCCGCTTACACAACGATGAACGTTGGAATAACCATCCTTTGATACGCAAAAGTAGGATAATCACTATGGTGTAAATAAAAACAGATAGCGATACGTATAATTTACATAATCAAATTTAAACGTCTGGGTTATGTATAAACACTGGTTATATTTGCTGATACTGCAAATGTGTTTTGTTAGTTTTACATTAAAAAGCTACCTCTACCACCAAATAATTTAATTAGCTTATTTCGGCGCCAAATGACAGTTGACAGAAATGACCTTAATTACGTCATTTGTTATGATTTGCCGTTGTACCGGAAGCAGACAACAATGGGACGCAGACGAGAAGGCCAGTTGAGAAGTCTGGAAAATTTGAGAAAAAATCATGTTCTTGCAGAAGAAAATATCGGGGCAAGTGGTGATAACCAAGGCAGCTTTAATGGTCAAAGAAAAAGAGAAACAGGTTAGTTCATATTTGATTATTATGTACGAAACTTCACGTACATATATCTTATGCACGTGCGTGCGTCTGGAACGAACGCACCGTGCGTTCCATCAAAATCTCTATTCTTTCGAAATGTTTTAGCCTATGGCAGCAAAAATAACAAACACTAAGAGAAATAAGTGTAACATTATACAATTTTTATCATTTTCATTTTTTTTATAGCTCGTCCGTTGTTAAAGGGGAGCGGTGGTGTAGAGGTTAAGATGTCGGCCGCTCATCCCAGAGGTTGCGGGTTCGAGCCCCACTGGGGTCACAACCGAACTTCTTCATATGATACCAGTACTGGTTTTTCCAGGAAGCGGACTCGAGAGTTACTCGATATTATACGCTACAAGCTTTCTTCACAATCAAGGTATAAAAGTTAGTATTAACTAAACTAATGACAACTTCGTTTGTTTTAAACCATACGCTGTTTATCGAGGAATACGCACAATCATTACAAAACTAAGATTATTAACGAGATATAAAAGGTATTGCTGTGATCAATACCTGTTACTTTCAACATTTTCGAAAACGTGGCCGTTTCTTAATAAAATATGCCACGTTATTCAACATCAATTATTCTGCTCATCAACTACAAAATGTAATATAAAACAAAAGTATTACATTGAAAAGAAAATAATTAAGGAATCGCGTAATCATCAATCATACATGTAAAAGTTAATTCATATAAATGTTTCAATATTTTGGACTCGTCAACGTTTCTTATAATTAGAGAACTAGTACCTTTATCAGTGATTTTTCATCAGGTTTAATTGATGCCTGTTATAATCCATTTTTCAAACATATATGTAAGTGAAAAGTTTCATATTTCACAAGTCCGTATGAAATTAAATCATTATGAATTATGATGGATTGATATGCATTTGAAATCGAGAGCAGGTATTTTGTTCATCATTTTGACTACGTACATTGTATGAACCTGAAAGCTGCTCATACAGATTTTGGTAGCAAAAATAGTTCTTCAAACTGTATGAAAATAGCATATTTAAGAACATACAGGAAGGTTCCAGTATAAGTTCCTGTAAAGTATATCTTTAGATTGGAAATAAAACGTTACCAAATAAAGCGTTGCAAATATTTCTATGGTTGATTCTAGCCGTCAGTTTTATATTTATGTATAAGTATGTCACTTCATTTTTATGTTTTAGTATGTAATTTTTTAAACTTTATTTTTCAACGGCAACTGAGAGCGAGCAGTTTTAGGGGGCACTCCCTACATCTAGCAGAGTATATTCTCGAAACATAGATTTTGTGTTCAGTGAACATAATACGATAAATAAATACAATTTCAAATAAGAACCTATGGCGAAAAATGACTCATTTTACCACAATTAATCAATATAGAAGCCTTCTGTAATAAATTGCATCCACTCATTAATTGTACAACAACAACTCTACATAGATTATTGAATGGTTTACGGTACTTTAGTATATTTTAAACCGCTAATTTTATCGATAATGACTGGCTGGGAATGCATAGCTGTATTTTTTCGACGTAGTCGTATACTTTTGATTTGAACTTCCGTTGGTATGGACGCGTTGCTAACCAACTTCGTTATAATGTGACCAATCAGAATCTGCAAATTATTGGCTAGCGTTTCGGTACCGGAATAAGCAGTGTACTGCCCGGGAGCCTTCTGAAACACAAAATGTGTATATTTTTTTATATTATAGTTATTTATAATAAATCATGTTGCAAAAAAAGAAAAAACAGAACACGTTATGTCAAGGTTTCTGGACAGTACGAAGATCAACTTTTGTATTCAACGAGGTGTTGTCCGGGGCCGGACATCTAGCGTCATTGATTATTGGCTAGCGTTTCGGTACCGGAATAAGCAGTGTACTGTCCGGGAGCCTTCTGAAACACAAAATGTGTTTATTCCGTCACCTACGTCGACCATCATTTTTTTTAAAGATATTACTTGTTAGGTTAAGTTATTATACTTCCAAGGATTATATTTCTTATGTCTGTTATTTAGTTTGGCATTAGTTATAGTGTATGTCCCTTTAAGATACTTCAAATTAAAAACCAATAGATATCTATTGTGGTATGTATGTAATCTTTGTTCAGTCCACATTGTAGCACATAATGCTGCATCGTTTAGTTAGGTTAATGCCAAGTAAGTAAAGACACACCAGAATATTCGGTCCCAGACGAGAAACTGTTTAGGAGCACTTCAAAGAGTTACCGCAATGCTATAGAGAGAGGTTTGAAAATTGTTGATTTCGTATCTGTCTTATATATCTTTTGAGATTTTTGTTACAGAAGACATCAGTTTTACCGTGATACTTTCGGAAGGTATGACAGCTATTATATGGTATTCTTGCATTGAACCAGTTTGTGTAAATGGTTGATAAATAGCATCCTTTCCCTTAGGACCCTGATATACGAATACTAGTACAACGCTTAGTACTTGAATACAATAGTATTGTCTACACAGCGTATAAACACAATTTTCTAACATGTACTACAAGTTATGTTATATAACATAAAAATGATAATGTATTTACGATTTATGTTAGGTTTAAAGGTCAGACGTAAGATTTACTCAATCATTCCATTCTAATTGAAGAAGATAACTTAATATACATAAAGATATTCCGAAACACCATCAACACGTCAACCATTTTCGAACTTTATTTCTCTGTTATTCCAGATTTTAAAAAAGTCGATTTGGTGTTAGCAATTGACCTTAAATTCCAACATAATATAAAAATAAAGAGGATCATGATGCCAGTATATCTATTATCAGAGTACAATTGAAATTTCCGGTATGGCAATGAAAGAAGAGAATCTTGGAAATCTCTAAAGATCAACATCAATTTTATTACAAAATGAAGTATAATTATAGTCCATTAGTTCTACTGTCTCAAAAGAAGCAAAACACATCAAATTTTAATGTCATCATTAAAATTGTTCTGGGGAAAACAGCATTGAAACTTGTTTGCCAAATGCTGTAACATAGTCCGTCAAGGTCATCCAAGAAAAGGGTTGAAATTTGTTAGTTCATTTTAACACAAGGTCAATTTTTATCACTGTAAGTTCAAATTATACGTTGTGAAGCAATAAAAACACATACCGTGCCAGTGCCTTCAAACTAAGCTCATTGACTTTCTTTAATTGCTATGAAGATTTACTCGTGTTGTTGATTCTAGCCATTTTTTTTTACATTTTTATGTTTTTGTATATCATTTTGGAATTTTTTTCTTCACCGAAAACTATGAACGGGCAGCTTAATAAATATAGCTTGTGGTTCGAGTGAGCTAAAATTCTGTAGAACAAGAGCTGTCCCTAACAAGTGACGAATGCCCCCGAAAGAGGTGTCTTACAGTCTTTGTCCTCTCCATATGCTCAGTAATTTTGGTATGTAATTTTAAATCCATGCGACACATCGGCTTGATGTGCTTGACATTTGTGCCAAGTTATTTTTAAATCATTCAATGCATGACAAAGTTATAGTCCGGACACGAATGTGTGCATATATACAGGATTCCATTAGCTTCAAACTCTAAGTGTGACCTTGACCTTTGATGTAGGGACGTTGGTCTTGCACGCGACACATCGTCTTGATGTGCTAGACATTTGTGCCACATAAATGCATGACACAGTGACAGTCCGGACACGAATATGTGCATATATATAGGATTCCATAACCTTCAAACTTCAAGTGTGACCTTGACCTTTGAGGTAGAGACTTAGGTCTTGCACGCGACACGTCGTCTTGATGTGCTAGACATTTTATAATCCTTCAATGCATGACAAAGTTACAGTCCGGACACGAATGTGTACTTATGTAGAGGATTCCATTACCTTCAAACTCCCAAGTGTGACCTTGACCTTTGAGGTAGGGACGTGAGTCTTGCACGCGGCACGTCATCTTGATGTGCAAGACATTTGTGCCAAGTTATTTTAAAATCCTTCAATGCATGACAGAGTTACAGCCCGGACACGAATTTGTAAGTGGGGACGCACAGACGGACGGACAGACGGTTAGACGGGCAGACAGAAGACAGACAGACGGACGGTGCGATTTTAATATGCTACTCTTCGGGGGCATAAAAATATCTTGTGGCTAGTCTAAGTCAAAAATCTAAAGTTAACACCATTTATTTCTGTCAATATGAGAAATGACTCAGCATAACTCATTCTTACATATTTGTAAAGCATTTACTGTGTTTTTTCGCTTCATACCAGATCATTATGGTTAGGAACATTTATGATGGTTATTTACCTGAATTTCAAAATTTAAGAATAAGTTATTTGCTGATACTGCAGATGAAGGTTAGGACAAAATCTTATGATATGGAATATCTGAGTAGCAAGCTGCAGCATAATTAATTCACCCTCCTGACGCTGTAAGCCATAAAGAATAGGGACGTATTTAAATAGAAAAATCTTAGTGGCATTACTGGCAACAAGTTTAGAAACACAGCTTGATTTAAATTAAGTGCAAGGATAGTTTTGTTTGATAACAAAAACGTTAAGCTTTTTTGTTGTTTTTGTTGAATGTTTAGAAAGATTTGGTCGTAAATTTGACGTAATAAGACGGAATGACAAATATTTGGTATATAAGCAAATCACTAGGCACATTTATGACATGATTCTAATACGACTCACGGATTCGCCTGTGATGCCATACCGGTAAACCGGCCCATGCGTTGTTCATTGCATAATAAAACCTGTCTTTTCTATTCTTTGTATATATGCCACACGAGGTAAAATAGATATCTGCGTAGAAAAACAATGTTGCATTTATTCACCTTTAAGTAATATGGTCATGTTAGAATCGAAATAACATCATTTTCAGCATTGTTATTGTCTAATTCTGATGCGTCTCTATAAACCATTTAAGTCCCCGTCATTCGTTGTTAATTACTGCTATTAGAACTCACTGTTTCATAGACGATGAACATCGCTGGATTTTATATTATTTTTTCATTATCTATTTAAATTTTTTAACACAGAAAGGCACGCAGAATAAAATAACAAACATAGATCTTACTGTTTCGAATTAAAATACAAAAGTATATTTTAACAAGGTTTTCAACCGAAATATTGATTATAAGATCTGGGTATTGTCTTTTGGCTTGCGGCGTCAAATTTGCGGTTTCTGGTCAATAACTCTAGTCAGGCATGAGGTGTTGCCATGAAACGTGCTACGTAGGTAGCTTGTATATATTGAGGTAATTCGAAGTCCATATGAACCCCCATAAGTCTTAGATATTTTTTCAAATACTAAAGCAATTTTAATACTGAATAACATTTCCCAACTCCGTGTATAAATTTGATTTTCATTGATTCGTTAAAATATTTTGCATTTGTTTATGAATTTCAAGATAGAAAAAAAAACGTGGGTGTAAATCAATCCATTAGGTGAATGAAATTGGAGTTATGCCATTTTTGCTTGATTTTAACTTTTGCTTGCTTTCATATTTCATACGTGTAGGTCTATGTTGTACTGAATTGTCTTACACTTGAAGACATACAGGCCAGCCGTAAACAGCTCAGGTTGGAAATGAGGTATTAAAGAAACGAAATGTATTTTCCTCGCTCAAAAAAGACGAATTTACTTTACTTTAGATTATTTTATTGAATGGCGAGAGATACACAGTCAAAGGTAATAGCAATTTACGTCCTGCCTCAAAAGGTTATTTAACTTCATAATCAATGTACATTGTTACCACTCTAAAAAAAAAAAATATCAAACAGGGAATGCCACATACCAAAAACGCAGCCTCCCCAAAACGAGCCCCATAGCACCCAGAAGTGCACACCACCAACACACACACACACACACACACACACACACACACACACACACAATCATGTACACACATACACTACCAACACACACTAGCATACAAAGCAAACACACGAGGACAAAACGAACAATTAAAGGAACACAGTGGGGCACCGCCTTGGAACGGTCAGTGGCAAAAACACCACTGGGGAGCTTAAACCGGTTTATGGTGCGCACCCAACCTCACTCTTACCCCCACCATGTTCCAAAGTCACAGGACAGTGTAAATAAAAGTAATCCCTGCTAGGTGAATCTCTAACACACGCAATGGAAACAAAAGGCATGGTATGTAAAACACAAAAATGCTCGTGTATGAATATATAAAAAGCAAACCTTGAGAACCAAAAAACGTATGTACTCAATGCCTTTGCAGAAGGCAGAGCACCAAGAGAAACACCCTTAAGGGCCCGACGAAACAGGCCAGAGGACAGAAATCAAAACAGTTTCGTCCCAGTGGGATTTAAAAACTGCCCATCACAGAGTCCTCCCCCTCTTCCGTCAGACACAATCAAAGAGGGAAGCATAGCGTCCAACTGTAAACGGGTTGAACACCAAACATGCGGTGTGTCTCAAAACAGTTGGGTCGTAACCTCTTTTAACAAAACGTTTTATAATTTTAGCAAATACAGTTGGAAAATTGCCATGACCCAAAATCTTACGAAGTTTGTAAACCACATCCCCATAAAAATCGGGTTTTGAAATACCTTCTCGCAGAAGAGTCTTTAGATTACTATTGAATTTCAAAACCAAATCAGAATTACGATAGTAAAATTTAGCAAAATATTTACGCAATTTGTAATAACGGTAGCCCTGTTGAAGAAGTTTATTTGTAATATATTGATTACGTTCATTGAAATCCTCAACATGACTACACGCTCTGGCAAACCGAATTAACTGAGAAATGTATACCCCATAAGATGTAGCATGAGGTACATCCCCATCCAAATGGGGGAAATTTACAATACTAAAATTAAAATCATCCCTCTTGTCAAAAATTTTGGAATGTATAATATTGTTATAAATAGAGAGATGTAAATCTAAAAATGAAGCAGCAGTTTCCAAATTGTTAGTTTTAATTAACTGGAGTTCCCGGGGATAAATAGTGTCCACCAATTGACCAAAAAACGGGTTATCCATATTAAGAATATCATCCAGATAGCGTGATGTATTATTAAAAGCAGTGATAATGTCTGCCTGCGTATCTGGAGAAAGACTCAACATAAAGTCTCTTTCATAACAATATAAAAACAAACAATATAAAAACAAACCTAAATTGTTATTTCTTCGACCATTTGATAAGATAAAAATTGAAATCAAGATAGTTATTTTTCAAGTTGTTTTGAACTTTTTATTATATTATAAATGTACTCTACTTCTCTAGTCTTAGTTACTAAATGTACTTTTTTTCACGTTCCAGATACAACCTTGAGCCGATAGTGAAATCTAAAAATTTACCATGACGAGACCATGGTCTCTTCTACTAGGAACAATTAAAGATCGAGAGCTTATTGGCTTTAAGACTGCAATACACACGGAGTGACTGTGCAGAACATTAAAACTAAGCTGAATCTGGTTGACAAGAAAGAAATGCTGTCGACATAGTGATGGAAATACTGAGAAAATCCTGTACTTTCAGTTTTACTGTTTTTCTATTTTAAACAACTCTATAGTTCAAATTTTCGGCAATACTGCCTTTTTCAAGAAATTTGTCTGCACTTTTTAAAATTTACATGTTGACCATCTTCATGACAAGCTTAGAAATGAAAAAAACAACAAAACGTCAGGAAATGACGTCACGTCCTAATGACGTCATATACACCAAGTGTCCAAATGATGTTTTCCGTAATTTCAGATTAAAGTCCAATCACATTAAGAATACACTTAAAAATTAGAATTCAATTGAAATTAAACTGAAAATTATTTAGTTGATACATAGTCCTGTCTTGAATGCACTTATCATATTATTACACATTTGTTTAAGTCATAAATTGTCCTATTGTCTAAGTTAAATTGTAGATCCTCTCTACAGCATTTCCCAGGTTTTCTCAGTTTTTAATCTTCTGCAGTTGATAATTTTGGTCTCAATTTTTGCATGAAAAATAAAAAAATATAATATAAATATAATATAATAAACAAAAGAATTAGATAAATAGATACAACATGTATTTATATAATAATGTAAAAGAATTGTAGAAAAGAAGATTAAGATATTAAGCAAAAAAAATTCTGATATATTTTAAAGGGAAATACTAAAAGATTATTATGTTCATAATTATCAATCTTTACATATGGGTAATACCTAGTTTTACAATTTATTCTCCGTACCGTGAAGTGAAAAGACAATAACTCACCATGTTACGGAAGTACTCCCATTTTGTCACAGTGACAGCAGGTTTCTCACATTAGCAGTTCAAAAACAGGCAGGAATATCAAGTAGGATAGAAAAAGACAAAGAAACAACTATTACCATTATCAGTTCAATATTATGATGTTGTATTATTAGTAGAAAAAAATATTTGGTAAAACTGGATATGTGTAAAAAAACAAAAATAATATCAAACAGGGAATGCCACGTACCAAAAACGCAGCCCCCCCAAATACATTACATTTAAACCTTAAACCATTACCATAAACCATAAACCATTACATTTCTATAACAGTATCTATTTGTAAATCCTATTTCATCCATCATCACCGTCATCATCAGTTCAACACATTATAACTATTTCAAAACTTTTTTGTCATTCCCATATCATTAATGTTTCGATAACTATTTGTAATATAATCATTGTAATTTTAGTAGTAAGTATTAAAAAATAACTTATCTGGATACAGCATTAGGTTTAAAATATTGACTGTATGTTGCAGCCATACGGTACCTTAGTGCCTAGTCTTTGGATCCAACTGTTCTCATCCAGCAGTCGGTATGCCTTGCACTCTTGATACACCTTCTGTAAAACAACTACGCCCACATCAATTTTGCTATGGCCGAGTATCACTTAGTTCACCATATTCAATGTGGTCACAGATTTTACAGTCACAATATTATGCTTTTGTTTTAAGGGCTCTGTTAGTTTTACAATGTACCAATGTGTCACAGATATTCTTATCACGTCTAAATGCAATTATTGGAGGTACGTTGAAGATTTTCGTCATTCTATGAGATCTGTGAAGAACAGTTTCATGTTTACGAACTATATGTCTAATATCTGGCAATTGTTTGGAGTAAGTTAGAACCATAGGTACCCTGTCACAGCTGTCTTCTGGTTTGATGAAAGTAGACTATCCCGGTCTAACCTGTCTACCCTTTGTAGCTGTTTTTCTATGTATTTGCCACTATATTATCTCTTTCTAAGTTGTTGTTTCAACTGCAGTCTGTGCTTTTCATAGTCAGTCTGTTTTTCACATATTCTCTTGAGACGCAAGCCAAGACCATATGCTAGACCTTTCTTGGTATGGGTTGGATGGCATGATGTATTTTTATATACATTTGTTTGTCTTTCGGTTTCCTATATAAATCAGTGTAAATTTCTCCATCTTTAACTAGGACAAATGTATCCAGGAATTCTATTCTGTTTTTACTCCATCTAAAATCTATCTGAATTATTTTGTGTATCTGATTTGCATAATTTGCAAAGATTTGTAAAGACCGATCTGACCCTATCCAAATGCCAATTCCATCATCAATGAACCTTTTATAGAAGGTGGTTTTTGGTGGTACTGAAGTAAGGTTTCATCCCATTTTCTCATGTAAGCACATGCAAATTTTTTCCTAGCTTGGATCCAATTGCTATATCGTCTACCTGTCTGTAATGTTTATTGCTGAAGTTGAAATTGTTGTTGTCTTACACTGTCTCTATCATCTGAAGAACATAGTCTGATTGTATAAATGGTTTGCTTCGAGACTCCAAACCCTCTTTACATGCCAGCAAACCTTCTTTCCTTGGGGCGGAGGGGTAAAGTTTACATACATCAAAGCAAAACAGGAGAGCATTTTGAGGTATTGGTAGGCTGACCTGTTTTAGTTTGGTGATAAAGTTTGTGGTGTCTTTGATGTAACTTGGGGAATTTATCACATAATCATTTAGTTCATATTCATTTTTACAGTTTAAGCTTTATAAAACTTACATTCAAAAGTTGATTTCCATATCATTTTTGTTACGGACTTATGTGAAACCATTGGCTGGCGTTTTTTTTCTGACCTAGTTACATAAAGTTCATTTATATTCAAGAGTAATTTGGTATGTCCCGAGATATTTGGCACCAATATGTCTAAAACGGTTTTAGGACAATACTGTTTAAGTAAAATAGATGGCAAATTCATTTTACTCTAGACAAGTATAACTCATTTTATCGCTCGGCAGACTCATTATAAAAAAATCTATATTCCATAGAGATTATTTTGTATCTACTATAATGGAAATGAAGTATGTTCTGACGATTCAATAACGGTTAATTGAAAAAATATTCTTATATTTATTACAATTTGTTTCTGTTTATACAGATGTACTGTACTCGGCTACTGGGTCAAGAGCAATGGTCTTAAATATATTGTTAGTTATGATATGCCGAAAAAAAAAATTTATAGAAAGAAATATCTGCAAGTGAGAAATAAAACCATGGTTAAAGGTCCACTACTAAGCGAAAATGAAGTGACAGTTATTTCAATGGCAAGTACGTTACCTTATGCAAGACACTAAATAATGAAGATTGTCAGGTTAAAATTTACAGAAAGTGTTTGGAACACGAAGAAAAGTATGTGTAATATGTTGAAATCTCAGTGATTTGACAAAATGACCGCCCAGGTCTTTTTAACTTTCTTCATAATGCATAGAAAAATAACTGTACATGTACTGTGGTTTATTTAGAATTTCTACAAACTTTCATTTTTTATTAAAAATAATTTATTTCAGTGTTTTTTAAAGTATATTTGAATTTTCGCTTTCCTTAGTATTGGACCTTTAATAAGTTTTATCCCTAATAGTCTTATATTGCTATATCATGTTTTTGAAAATATCTGTTAGTAGCAAACTTATAGGGTTTTGTTGATAAACCAGTACATACTTACGATAAAGGGTCACATTTTGACTAGATTTATAATGTAAGTCAATGGGGGTAAACATAGGAGTATCTGACCTTCGGCTCAGGTATTGGCTACAAAAAGTACAGGGAAACCCGTAAGATTAAATGAGACCTTAAAATGTTGTGTTTACAAATAAAAAATACTTATTTGAAAAATAAAATGCAATGCCCTCTGCACGCGAATGAATATTTTAGGACTGGTTATCATAATCAATAACACTGAAATCGCCATATAGATAGAAGTTGTACACATGCGGTTTATACCCCTAAATCTCACCTGAGTGCGATGGTTGTCTCCCTTGCCAAATTGTAAAAAACTGGGTTGGTTAAGCCCATATAAAAACAGCATTTTCTGGTGTCAGAGAGACTTATCTGTCCAAAAAAATAATTTTATTGGTCAACAGTCTGTAGGTGGTTATGATTCAGGGTCACCCTTTGACTAGATTTATAATGTAAGTCAATGGGGAAAGCAATAGGAGTATCTGACCTATATTATCTATGCTTCCGACTTAACGTTTATAATAAGGATGTGCTTAACTATATCCTCTACTTATACTCGTTTGTTTGGAAATTGTTTTTGGCTAGTAGAATAAGAACCGTTTATGAAAAATTAACAAAATCCATTTTGTTTTCCCCATTGTGTATTTTTTGGAGAGAGCGTGCAAAAATATACAACTAATGAAATATATGTTAGCATTACTTAAGATTGTATTTTCTCGAAACGTTGCATCACTGTATAATCTTGGTCTTATAAATGCAGTAGGGCGACTGGAATTGGCAAAAAGAAATAACTTGCGTGTGATAAATCCATAGAACGCATACCGCAAATAACTTCTTATGCAATATTCATCATTGATTAATTGAATTTGGCTAGACTATCTAATACAAGACATGATAAATTCCGTTTTTGAGCGAGATTTATTTATTTGTAGGTATTAACTGTAGCCTATCATTTGCCACTGCCACTAGCACGAATTATTACAGTAAAGTGTATGCAATAATCGTCTGAATTAAATTTGATTCACATAAAAATTATGTCGAACTGGAACAGAATTCAATGTACCAGTTTGCAGATTTCAATGAAATGTTAATATTGGCCCAGACTGATACATAAACAGATGAACTTACTATCTGTCAAAATGACCGTCCCATTTTTCAAGAACATATTTTTTAATATTTCTAAAGTTACAAGCAAAATGTATTATTTTTTATTTATTCCTATTGAACACGGAGTAGTGTTGAATAAGGAGTCTTCTTTGACTATCAAACTCTAGAATTAAAAAAAATACCATTTGACAGTCATGCTTTCGTTTATCACTGCCAATAAGAGAAGCAAAACAGCATTTTCTATCTTAATGTTTTCAAATCACTCCTCGTCAAATATTATTGACCATTCTTGACCAAGTTGCAAAATGGCCTTTAAAGAAAACCCTTTAAAGCTGCTAGCTCTCAGATTTTGGCAAAAAAATAAAGTTCTTCAAACTGTATGTAAATAACGTATTTTAGAACATATAGCCATATAAAAAGGCTCCAGTACATATTTCTGCCACGTATATATCTAAATTTCAAATAATACGCTACCAAATTCAAAAGCGTTGCAAACGCTTTTGAAATTCCAATATAAACATATAGTGTAGCGGTGCCGTGTAACCGACATTTCAATCGATTTCTGCAAATTCCTACCTAGATTTTTGCTTATATCTTAATTCTAGCCTTTCATTTTTATATTTATGTATAAGTATGTCAATTTAAAAAAAAATTCAACGGTAACTGAGAGCGAGCAGCTTTTATAGAATACCGGTAATAATGTAGTTAAAGCTACTCGCTCTCAGATTTTGGTAAAAAAATAAAGTTCTTCAAACTGTATGTAAATAACGTATTTTAGAACATGTAGTCAATTAAAAAAGTTCCAGTATAAATTCCTGTCACGTTTATATCTAAATTAAAAAACATACGCTACCAAATTCAAAAGCATTGCAAACGCTTTTGAAATTTCAATATAAACATACAGTGTAGCGGTGCCGTGTAACCGTCATTTTCAATCGATTTCTGCAAATTCCTACCTAGATTTTTGCTTATATTTTGATTCTAGCCTTTAGTTTTATGATTATGTATAATTATGTCGATTTTTAAAAAAAAATATTTTTTTCAACGGTAACTGAGAGCGAGCAGCTTTAAGACAAATCTTGAAAAGGGATTACTACCCTGAACCATATTTGGTGTTGAGATAAAGATAAAACTTGTATTGAAACCCATACATAATTAGGTTTAATCGATTGGATCGGTTGCACTCTACGTACTTTTTTCGTAAAACATTAATCATTCGTACAAAAATTGACGTCTACGATGAGACATATATATGAGACCTTTAATGGAACAAGACTTAATCAGCCAGTAAGTCTATGTGCAATGAATCTTTTGCAACATAATTATTTAGAAAGTAGGCCAATAGATCGGAGCGCACGGCTCGGAAGTACACACAAATAAAGATGCAACATATCAGCGTCTGTGGTAAATAAATCTACATACAGTATATATAAACTATTTGAATTGAATTGAATATATTAAAAAGCAAGAATCATTCGTGCATTTACTGAAAAAGCCTCGTGAAGAAGAGCAATTTAGACAGACAATTAGCATGTAGAAGCTATTCCAAAACATAAAGATAACATCCTCAATTCCTTTATGATGATAAAAAGTAAACAGGCACGGTTTAAGAGAGCGAGCAGCTTTAATTACCTCCATTTCTTACATTTTCTTATTCAGGGTATAAGTGCGGTTATATGGTAGGGGATATACTACATCACAATTCTCTATTAACTTGTTTTACACTCTAGCATTCACAGTATTCAAACTTGGATGCGATATGTATGACTGTAGAAGCTTAATTATGTGTACGACCTTCTCAGTCTTGACCTCCAGTATATTTTGCATACATTCAACAGCTGGAATTTGCAGTTGTACTCTGGGGCACTTTATAGGGCCATCATAACCATTTTTTACAATTTCATATCAATATACATACGGGAAACGTTCATCATGTACTACAACGGACACATCCAGTGCCTTAAGCACTTTGATTTTATCTCGGTACAGTTCTTTCCTCATTGTCAAATTAAGATGAAAAAGTCAATATTGAACAGTCGATAATCAATCATTTCGCGCCCTACAGAAGAGCACTACATTTTTTTAAAAATCAATCTAAGAGAAAAAACGAAAGAAAGTTCTTGAAATTTCATTTTATAGAAGATATACTCACTATAGGGATTCACGTGACTTTGTTTTGATACACTTTAGGGACAATGGCGGATGTGCCTGATTTTCGCACTTTTTCGTTCATAAATACTTTCCACACATATTGATGATATTCCAGACATATCCTATACCCTGGCCATTACAATTTCGCGTATTTTGGTTCCTTTCCCTCCGCTGAAGTGTGCATAGATTGTTGGGAATACATTCAAATGTAATCGTGGAAAAGAATTTTGTTGAACTGAACCTTACGGACTATTAGTGTTTTTCAAAAAAAGGCATAAAACTTATCATGTGACGTGTTTTTAGCCCAAAAAATGCAAAATATTATTATTACATCGTACGGGTATTCGCAGAATTCATTTCTTGAATTTTAAGGAATTATCACTATTTTTTATAAAAATGCTAGATTACACCTGATACATTTTAAGCCTAGATTACACGGCACTTGTATGATACACTACACGCATGGAATTATGTTGCACCTTTACCGACATTCTGTGCATAATAATCCAGTGTAACATATGTATTTGTAAGACTCGTGGTTATTTTATGCATTCATTCCAGCTATATTCAATACTATATAGACAATTTGTAATTGTGTAAGCAGTTCAACTTCCAGGTAGTAATAATTTAAACTGCAGTTATGACCTTTTTTTCATCTTGAATGATAAATATCATCTTTTTCTTTATTAAACAATAAAGGACTCTTTATATTTAGGATTTCATCGATAGGTACATGTGTACACGCAATTGCATATCAAATCAAATTATACATACACATCATATCTGATTTTTATTGTCTATATATTTCTATACCTAAAATTGACAAATAATATTGATATACTTGCTACATGCCTTTATAGGTTCATGGTTTTCTTATTTTGATATTTTCGACTGTTTATACGGTTTTAAATGGTTACATTTTTAACATAGACTTTAAAACCATATTATACTGTAGCAAACGATATCAAACAGTTAATCCTGTTCTAAGGCACAATTGTGTAAGGTGCGATCTTTCTGATCGTTCAATTTTTCGACAATATGTATACGTTATTTACTCGACGCAAACTTGAACGACATAATCAACCAGTAATGGCGATAATTGCGTTAGTATTATATATGACTGTCTTTGCCCCTCACTATTCACTATCTGACATTTATTTGACAGTGTTTTGACCCTAACAGTAGCTTCGATGGTATATTGGCCCTAAATCACACTTTCCAAATAGTCACTACCCAATTTATTTTTTTTTATTGTGATTTCAGATCATGGGAAGACGAAAAACTCACTTAGGTCTTAAAAGGTAAAAGAATCCATACAAGAATCATAAGATCATCTGTTCCAAAACAGCCGCTACAACGGAACAATTATGTGGAAAGCGAATACTGTCCAAAAGACACATAAAGTCGTCGATTAGGCAGTCACTTTCAATCGCCAGATAAAGCATCAGCAAATTATAAGAAAAGAAAATTCAATTTATCAAGATGTCTGTTAAAGGAGTACAGTAAGATCCAATTAGTCATAGGCCGCAAAGTTACAATAAGATATTATGTGATGACAAGTGTCTGTCAAATACCAATGAAACTTCGCACTGATACAGTATATAAATTATAGTAAACATATCATGCTTTATTTACTGCACAATACACAAGTATGCATGATACATATCACTTAGTATCATTAAATTCTGACCAGAGATTCTGGATATCAAGAGTGCAAAGAATTTGAAAGAGCCCTGTGACATTTACATTTGACCTAGTGCACAAATGGTCATGGCACTTATCACATATGCGAATATCACGAAATTGTGACAAGGGGTTGACGAGATTAAGAGTGCAGAAGAATTTACTATCTCGAGCCCCTGTGACCTTGTCAGTTGATCTAGTGACCCGAAACATTGATCCCGCACATTAAGGCATGGTACTTATCACTTTTGTGAATGCCTAGTAAATCACTTTTGTTAAGTATCTTTAAGTTCTTACCAGGGACCTTGGACATAACCGTCCACACGATTTAACTATCTCAAGCCCCTGTGAACTTAGCGTTCGAAGCATGATCCATACACAACTAGGCATGGTACTTATCACTTATTTGAAGTATTGAATTCGGACCATGGGATTTGGACATTTAAACTTCATAATATTCCGTGTACAGACAGACAGACTGACATAGGGACAGACAGACAATCTGATTCCAGTATACTCCCGTTCACTTTGTGTTCGGGGGTATCAATGTACAATTAATATTAGTTTTAGGTATACCACTTTCGTGGAAATAAATATAAGGTCTGACACTTTGTTTGCGTTTACCATTAAACTAGGTTAGAAAGTTAAAACATGTTACACTCGTGTAGTTTGGCAAATGTGCTATACCAGTGCCGTGTAATCTAGCCTAAAATGTATCACGTGTAATCTAGCAGATTTATAAAGATGGTGATAATTCCTTAAAATTCAAGAAATGAAATCTGCGCACACCCATACGACGTAACAATGATATTTTGCTTTATCAGACTTTACTTTACACAAATGAAAAGCTACCGCCTGAGTAGGTTTTTCTCAAAGTTCCGTGATAATTTTGATTTGCTCGGACGAAACAACGTATTTATTGATAATAGTAGAAATGTAATCTCTAATATTGACGTGTCTTTATTTCATATTTGTGTCGTTTCTTTTCGAAAAGTGTCTTCATAATTTTGCAGTATCATTGAAAGACGTACCAAGCTATAAATTTGTCATATGACATCGATTTACAAATCAAAGATTTTATCAGTAGCTTATGGCGTTTATGTCGACTCCTACTCCAGAAATTAACCTCACTATGTTGTGCTGAAATTATTCCATTGCATTGCTGTTAATCCTTTGTGGAGTGAAAAGAGGCTAACACTGATAAACCGTGTTGTTTAGCGAAACAGCTTATGTTCAAACGTAGAATTAATCAACAAAATCTACGAATGTGATATGTCTGTTATTTCTAGTTTATAAGCCGCCTCTTGCATGTAAAACTTAATATCTTACAGGCTTATTTCAAAGACCTTTTACTGAATCAAAATTATTACAATAGTATAGTATGCATCTATCTACGGAAAATATGTAACGAAGATTGAAAAGTGAAGGGTTACTGTATGTGAATTTGTCCCGTGTCATATAATGAGGTTAGCTTGTGACAGACTTGTGGATGGCATGCTAAAACTTAGTTATTAGATTCTGTTCGTCAAAATTATAAGACTAGTGTGGAGAAAGCGATATACATGTACATCTTCAGGTCTTTTCTCAAGCATTTGCATAGGATATGGTTTGAAAATGGAGGATCGTTCAAGATTGTAGATGTTTCCCGAAAGCCATTACTTTTGAGTACCTTGCTGGTCGTTTTACAAACATTGTATATTTTCATAAGAAAATCAATGTTGCTTTTTCATAAACATATTTCTGTGTTATTTTCTGTTAATTTCTAGCTTGCTTATTTTATTTCAGCTCATGAAGTAAAGCTTTCATGCATCAAAGCGATTTTAAATAAATTATATAGAGTAGAAAACCTGAAAAATAGTAAGCCATTCTTGGCAGAAAAGATCTTACTCATGCAAATACAGTAGTACGTATACATGAATGCAGGATTACTCTAATCTAAAAATGCTCGAGAGAGGTAATTGTTATTGACTGCAACTTTCAAATGCTATATCGGTGCTAGAATCAATCGCATTTGTTTGAACGAAAGTTTACGGGGGCCAGGCAGACGATAGCTTTAAATAAATGTCACGATACATGGATTACGCACGGTTGTAATCAAGGAGACATACTGTCTTAATAAACTTTTTTTATAATGCTTTATGTAAAGACCATAGTACCGTATTTGCTTAATGCAACAATAACGTTCATCAACAGTAAGAGCTAAGCATCCGTAACTTTCCACTTGCTGTAAATTGTAAGTATTTTACTTTGCGATCCTGTTCTGCACCGTCATAAGGTGTGATCAGAATCTGCAAGTTTTTGGAGCGTGATATACAATCATTGTCGTATGCTTTCACATGTTACATCAAACAATAAAAAGCGACATTCATTTACTCGCAGGATTTTGCAGTTTAGTATATCTAGCACACATGTTATATACAGCATATTTTGAGAAGATATATAAAGTCAATGCTGTCAACTTTAAAAGAAGTTCAGACCAATGGTTAATGGTTAAGTTCAACTGTTTTGGTTGAAATTTCAACGTTGGTGTTGCAACCATTGTGTACTCAAACAAAAGGTGTAATATTGTTGCTCTGCAAAGTAGATGAAAATATCGCTTTCCAAAATATATCGTAGGATGTAAGCGATTGTCATATTTAAAAAAAACTTTAAAGGGACAAACCCTATAACTGATGTTTAAGGAGAGTAGAACATGATAGACCAGCAGTGATTGAGAATCATTTCGTGAACTTTCACGTATTTTATGTAACTCTACTGGGAATTTGTTTTGGCTTTTTTTCCTTCAATAATGTTTGGCTTATTGATATATTACGTCTGACGCCACAGGGCGATGACACTTCTAGATGTACAAAGTAATCGCATTATCATTACATCTGTTACCTACATTTTTGTATCAAACCAAGGTGAAAAAACTGAGGTCAGTAAAAGCCATTTAACTGAATTTTTAAAAAGAGAGTAACATAAATGTTTTTCTTCCGGTTTTATGCGCATTTAAGCGTTTTTTAATTTATGTAAACATGCAGCTAACCTAATATCTTTCCTAGGAAAAGTACTTAGACTTCAATTGCCAGCAATCTCATTTGAACAAGCGGACGTGCGACAGCGCTCGAACCTATGGCCCGTAGGCAGTGACAGCGTAAGTGGTAACGGTACTATGTCCTTATCGTACAGGGACGCTCGTAGAAATACCTATAAAATGGCTTCCATATAAAACATGTTTGTTTTCTGGATACGCATTAACCAATGTGAATTGAATTGTATGCTTCTTATACACTCCTTATGACAGCATTTAGTTCATTTGCACGTGTTCTAAAATGGAAGCATTCAAAACTATTGCTAAGCAATTGTCAATTATAACGTTATCCTAGATTTATTTCTAGTTATTACACTCGGACAAATTAACCTGATCATCCTGACCTATATTAGCATAATTTTACGGTCGATTTATTGTCTAAATTTATCTTCGGACATGCATGTGGTAAGCTATATAAAATAATTGATATTTTCAGGTCGAAGGCTAATATCGATAGGCTGGATAGCTCACTTTGTAGCGAACATGTTTTAATTCTTCAATATTTCTAACCTGTACTACATGCGTTCGAGTGCTGCAAATGTCAGTGATTTTTCGAGATTTAACCCATTATATGCTTAAAAAATTGTTTATCAGGAATATCACATTATTTCATCTTACTTATTTTTTAACATTTTAATAATTTGTTCCTAAAGAAAGATAAAACGAGTGATGCCCGTGCATTCCATGTGCGGCTGCTTTCCATATACAAAGTAGTACTTTTTACGTGATTCGAACCCGTGTATTTCTAGTCAATAATTCTGCATACTAACAATTTCGACGGCGGTCAATACATATCCACGTATAAGTAAGTGTTTATTAAGTCATTTTTAACAATCGAGAAACCCTAAGGGAGCGAGCGGTAGCGAAAATTTGTATTAAAACGTTAGGGTAAAATATAAGCTTGAAGTGAGTATGAGATGCAAGAACAAGAAATTATCATTTGCATATATGAGTAACTTAGATCCAAATATGTAAATAAAACAACACAGCCGTTTAAAGTAGTTTCGATGCAAAGGAAACGACATTGGTCAAGTATCCGACTTCACTGTCATGTCTTTATCTCTGCGTTCTATTGATTCGTATTACAATTTGAACAGTGTCTATAGTCAAAATTGTCAATTAATATCACCATGTCTTCAATAAGTATCCTAGCTACATGTACATCGGTCACTGGCTATAGATCGTCTGTATTAGTCCATTATCAGTGAAATGAAAGAAACTTGTCAACTTTGAGATATCAACCTTTCGAGACATCAACCGTTTAAAGCTGCTCGCTCTCAGATTTTGTTAAAAAAATAAAGTTCTTTAAACTGTATGTAAATACTGTATTTTAGAACATATAGTCATATAAAAAGGCTCCAGTATAAATTCAGGTCACGTATATCTCTAAATTTCAAAAAAATACGCTACTTAATTCAAAAGCGTTTCATGGTCGAGTGGTTAAAGATGCTGACTTTAAATCACTGCAATCTCTCATTGATTTAAGGACATAAGGTTAAGGCCCTGCTACCGAATAATTAATTTCAATAAAGTTGGCCTTTTGTTACGGATGATATGGTTCTAATACTGGTCCTTCCTAGAAACGATGTTAATATTACTGAAATATCAATGTAGCTGGAAAAATGTTCTCTTGTCAGCATATGTATGTTAGCGGGAGCTGTATTTGATTGTGTTTGGACTATTTTCTTTACTTTGCATTTAAACAAGAAAAAGTTAGGGCACTCAAGAAACAAACATTGTGTAAATTAATTTTTCGATAATGACAATGATAATTATTTATAAATTTCACAACAAATCCCAAACAGATCTGACATATGGACATTGTCTTTCGTCACAACATCTACACATAATTTTCAACAATAGAATAATACAGTAAAACATGTAACACAATTTGTATAGATGATTCGAAAACGACGCCCTACTTTTTGACGTTGCTTTATTACTATGACAGCGTTAAATGCCCTTGGGAACTGTAAAACTTTTCTTTTCTCGCGGGATTGATTTAATTGTTGAGAAAATTATTTATTGCATTATATCAAAGTAAACCAGACAATGGAATTAATTGCCGTAAGCTCTATTTGAAACATAACATAGATTTAAATTCGTATTTTCTGAATATAACATAGAAATACTCCTCATGTCACACGGTGATTTGAGTTAAATAGATGCTTTCAATAATCGTTTTTAAATTACTTATTCTTGAAAGATTTTAGATCTGTGAAGTTATACAATTATCATACATTGGAATTTTTATTGGGGAGTATGAAGATAAAAGATAAACGATATTAAGCCATGTAGTTACTCTACTAACTGTAAAGTTACAATATTATTTAGGTCACATTTTACAAATTACGCGTCAGTTTTATTTCAAGTCAACTTTTGCTATGGCAATATTTGAATATACTAAAATTGCTTCAAGATTGAAAATTAACATTTTTTCATACTTAGAACTTTCGGATAAATTGGAATTCACTTCCGTTTTTGGTTGGCTTATAATGGTTAACAAGGTTTACCTTAAAGCTGCTCGCTCTCAGATTTTGGTAAAAAAATTAAGTTCTTCAAACTGTATGTAAATACTGTATTTTAGAACATATAGTCACATAAAAAGGCTCCAGTATAAATTCATGTCACATATATCTCTTAATTTTAAAAAATACGCTACCAAATTCAAAAGCGTTGCAAACGCTTTTGAAATTTAATTATGAACATATAGTGTAAAGTTGCCGTGTAGCCAACCTTTACAATCGATTTCTGCAAAGTCCTACGTAGAGTTTTGCTTATTTTTTCTTTTAGCCTTTATATTTATATTTTTTCTTTCTAGCCTTTATATTTATGAATAAGAATGTCAATTTTTTTCAAAAATATTTTTTTCAACTGTAACTCAGAGCGAGCAGCTTTAACCATGGTACTTGTGTCCTTACAACGTATGCAGACAACGATTTGATATTAGACAAATGTATGTAATTAATTCAATTATTTCCACCAGTTTTGTCAAATAGAACCGATTTGTTTATTAGGACTCTCGAAATGTAATGAGAGTTACTTCTGCATATTGTTTGGTAAGTGTAATTAGTGTTCAGTGCAACACGTAAGACAGCTTTGCAAAGGGTCTGTCTAAAAGACAGTAACTTGTTAATAGCAGACCTAATGGCGTAAAGGAGTGATTTCTCAAACACAAAAGAGGATAGACAATTGCAAGGGATTAGCAGGACATTAATCATGCAAGATAATTAAATAGCACGAATGTTCCGTTTGAATCAAGAAATATTTCATATCTTAAGAGTTCAACATCCAAATTTAATTCCCTCTCAAGACGTTGTGTGCTATGCAAAATGAGCTACGGCCAATTATTGTCGACACATTAATGACTAATCGCTCTCAGATTTTGGTAAAATAAATAAAGTTCTTCAAATTGCATGTAAATAACGTATTATAGAACATACTGTGATATAAAAGGCTCCAGTAAAAAATCCTGTCACGTTTATCTCTAAATTTAAAAAAAATACGCTACCAAATTCAAAAGCGTTGCAAACGCTTTTGAAATTTCAATATAAACATATAGTGTTGTGGTGCCGTGTAACCGACCTTATCAATCGATTTCTGCAATTTCCTACCTAGATTTCTGCTTATTTTTTATTCTAGCCCGTAGTTTTATAATAATGATTTAGAATTTCAATTTTTTTGAAAAATATTTTGTTCAACGGTAACCGAGAGCGTGCAGCTTTAACAGATAATAAGACGGCACGGACTATGGTGACTAATTTGTGCAATTTCGCACAGAGGCGAAGTAAGCTTTTTATGCCCCCGAAGGGTGGCATATTAAAATCGCACCGTCCGTCTGTCTGTCCGTCAGTGCGTCCCCACTTACAAATTCGTGTCCGGACTGTAACTCTGTCATGCATTGAAGGATTTTGAAATAACTTGGCACACATGTCTAGCACATCATGACGTGTCGCGTGCAAGACCCACATCCCTACCTCAAAGGTCAAGGTCACACTTGGAGTATGAAGGTTATGGAATCCTCTATATATGCACACATTCGTGTCCGGACTGTAACTTTGTCATGCATTGAAGGATTTTAAAAAAACTTGGCACAAATGTCTAGCACATCAAGACAACGTGTCGCGTGCAAGACCCATGACCCTACCTCAAAGGTCAAGGTCACACTTAGAGTTTGAAGGTAATGGATTCCTCTATATATGCATATATTCACACATTCGTGTCCGCACTAACTTTGTCATGCATTATAGGATTTTAAAATAAATTGGCACAAATGTCAAGCACATAAGACGACGTGTCGCGTGCAAGACCCACGTCCCTAGCTCAAAGATCAATGTCATACTTAAGAGTTTGAAGGTAATGGATTCCTCTATATATGCATATATGCACACATTCGTGTCCGGACTGTAACCTTGTCATGCATTGAAGGATTTTAAAATAACTTGGCACAAATGTCTAGCACATCAAGACGACGTGTCGCGTGCAAGACCCACATCCCTACCACAAAGGTCAAGGTCACACTTAGAGTTTATAGGTAATGGAATCCTCTATATATGCATACATTTGTGTACGGACTATAACTTTATTATGTTTTGAAGGATTTTAAAACTTGGCACAAATGTCTAGCACATCAAGCGTATGTGTCGTGTGCAAGACCAAAGTCCCTACCTCAAAGGTCAAGGTCACACTTAGTGTTTAAAGTAATGGAATACTGTATGCATGGTTACTCTGTCATGCATGGAAGGATTTTAAAATTACATAGCACATTTATTGAGCACATGGAGAGGACACAGACTGTGAGGCACCTCTTTCGGGGACATTCGTCACTTGTGAGGGACAGCTCTTGTTCTCTTCTAGTTGGAGAATAGATTCATTTGACATTGTCTTATTATTTCCATCAATATGTAATATAGATCAATTGCTTTTATTGAATCAGTGACAAAGTGCATTAACAGCATGCAAGATAAAGTTGTTAATACTGACGGTAATCGATGTTCCTTGATCATAACATAATTGAGAAGTGCATTCTTCTTGACAAACAACCAGAATAGTAACAGGAAGACAATTATCAAAAAAAACAAAAATAATATCAAACAGGGAATGCCACGTACCAAAAACGCAGCCTCCCCAAAACGAGCCCCACAGCACCCAGAAGTGCACACCGGTAATGTTTTGGAATCAGCTGCATCCTCAAAATTAAAAGATGGGATTTTTTTCGAAAATCACAAAAACTAACAAATTAATTATAGTGATACAAGAGAAGATGTCGTTCTTTCAATGCATAATTCAATGAAATTTAATCTTTTTAATTTAATTTATTATGCACGTGGCTTGCCTTTATTTCGGCAAATGTCCCTGGAAGTATTATTACTCAAGATATAGATCAATTGCTGTTATTGAATCAGTGACAAAGTGCATTAACAGCATGCAAGATAAAGTTGTTAATACTGACGGTAATCGATGTTCCTTGATCATAACATAATTGAGAAGTGCATTCTTCTTGACAAACAACCAGAATAGTAACAGGAAGACAATTATCCCTCCCCAAAACGAGCCCCACAGCACCCAGAAGTGCACACCGGTAATGTTTTGGAATCAGCTACATCCTCAAAATTAAAAGATGGGATTTTTTTCGAAAATCACAAAAACTAACAAATTAATTATAGTGATACAAGAGAAGATGTCGTTCTTTCAATGCATAATTCAATGAAATTTAATCTTTCTAATTTAATTTATTATGCACGTGGCTTGCCTTTATTTCGGCAAATGTCCCTGGAAGTATTATTACTCCAGATAAAATTTTCAGCTACGTATTCCCAGTCATTATCAATTGAATCAGCGGTTAAAAATGTACTGCAGTACCGTTTACCATTCAATAATGTATGTAGAGTGGTTGTTGTACAATAAATGGGTGGATGCAATTTATTACAGAAAGCCTCCATATTGATAAATTGTGATAAATTAATATAGATCAATTGCTTTTATTGAATCGTGTGTATATGTTCAGAAAAACGTACCAAAAACGCAGCCTCCCCAAAAACGAGCCCCACAGCACCCAGAAGTGCACACCACCAACACACACACACACACACACACACACAATCATGTACACACACACACATATACACTACCAACACACACTAGCATACACCGCCTTGGAACGGTCAGTGGCAAAAACACCACTGGAGAGCTTAAACCGGTTTAAGGCCCAGTGAACGGTTTCACCGGTTACAACTACAAGGTAATCATTTTTGGTTTTCTCTGAACATATACACATTGTACAGTACTGTATTTATATTTCATTGCTGGTATTGCTTTGTTTATTTCTGTTTCAAGGTCTTGTGCTTGGTACACAATAATCTTCGGTCCACATCATCAGATCATATCGCTTGAAGTTGTACAAAGCGCAGATCGAATTATTTTTATTGGCTTAAACAATCTATAATGTTGACTATGTGATTATTTTTCATTTAACGTGCGTTTTATAATAAAACAAACTTCCCTGTCACCCATATATATGTGAATCATTTATTCTGTGTCATATATTGAATTTTGTCCTCTGCACATTTCGACCCGCGCTTTATGTAAGGTTCAGCGCAAAACACGTAGGTCAAAAAAACAAAAATAATATCAAACAGGGAATGCCACGTACCAAAAACGCAGCCTCCCCAAAACGAGCCCCACAGCACCCAGAAGTGCACACCACCAACACACACACACACACACACACACACACACACAATCATGTACACACACACATATACACTACCAACACACACTAGCATACAAAGCAAACACACGAGGACAATACGAACAATTAAAAGAGGGGCACCGCCTTGGAACGGTCAGTGGCAAAAACACCACTGGGGAGCTTAAACCGGTTTATGGTGCGCACCCAACCTCACTCTTATCCCCACCATGTTCCAAAGTCACAGGACAGTGTAAACAAAAGCAATCCCTGCTAGGTGAATCTCTAACACACGCAATGGAAACAAAAGGCATGGTATGTAAAACACAAAAATGCTCGTGTATAAATATATAAAAAGCAAACCTTGAGAACCAAAAAACGTATGTACTCAATGCCTTTGCAGAAGGCAGAGCACCAAGAGAAACACCCTTAAGGGCCCGACGAAACAGGCCAGAGGACAGAAATCAAAACAGTTTCGTCCCAGTGGGATTTAAAAACTGCCCATCACAGAGTCCTCCCCCTCTTCCGTCAGACACAATCAAAGAGGGAAGCATAGCGTCCAACTGTAAACGGGTTGAACACCAAACATGCGGTGTGTCTCAAAACAGTTGGGTCGTAACCTCTTTTAACAAAACGTTTTATAATTTTAGCAAATACAGTTGGAAAATTGCCATGACCCAAAATCTTACGAAGTTTGTAAACCACATCCCCATAAAAATCGGGTTTTGAAATACCTTCTCGCAGAAGAGTCTTTAGATTACTATTGAATTTCAAAACCAAATCAGAATTACGATAGTAAAATTTAGCAAAATATTTACGCAATTTGTAATAACGGTAGCCCTGTTGAAGAAGTTTATTTGTAATATATTGATTACGTTCATTGAAATCCTCAACATAACTACACGCTCTGGCAAACCGAATTAACTGAGAAATGTATACCCCATAAGATGTAGCATGAGGTACATCCCCATCCAAATGGGGGAAATTTACAATACTAAAATTAAAATCATCCCTCTTGTCATAAATTTTGGTATGTATAATATTGTTATAAATAGAGAGATGTAAATCTAAAAATGAAGCACCAGTATCCAAATTGTTAGTTTTAATTAACTGGAGTTCTCGGGGATAAATAGTATCCACCAATTGACCAAAAAACGGGTTATCCATATTAAGAATATCATCCAGATAGCGTGATGTATTATTAAAAGCAGTGATAATGTCTGCCTGCGTGTCTGGAGAAAGACTCAACATAAAGTCTCTTTCATAACAATATAAAAACAAATCTGCGACAAGGGGTGCACAATTTGTTCCCATGGGAATACCGATTACTTGTCTGAAAACTGCATTCCCAAACCTTATATAAATGTTGTTCAATAAAAAGGAAAGGGCTTTACAAACTTCGTCACAGGTCCACATAGTATAATGTTTAACAATACAGCTAGTAAAAAAAGCTTTATCGAAATTGCAGGCGAGAAATGTAACATTCTCCCTGGCAAAAGTCTTTTGAATTAGGGCAGTTAGCTTGTCATTTATCAAATTATGTGGTAAAGTGGTATACAGAGTAGAAAAATCGTATGTACTGACTGAAGTTACTTTGTAATTATTAACTTTAAACTTATCCAGGATTTCGCCAGAATTTTTGATCGACCAAAATAAATGTTTACCAGAGTTTTCGTATACTTTATCACAATATCTTTTCACGTGGGCTTTTATAGCAGTTAGGCAAGATGTTAATAGTTTTGAAATATTTGTAGTGGTACAAGAGCTTGAATTAGCGATGAAACGAGCTTTATATGGTTGTTTATGTAATTTAGGAATCCAGTACATAGTAGGAAGTTTAATATGTTGATCATCTATTTTTCGGGGAGTTAACCTATAGCCCCCGGGCCTTTCACAGCGCTTTGATTGAATTATTTTTCAGCGGCAACTGAGAGCGAGCAGCTTCAAACTTGACCATTGTTCTAATTTTCAAGCGTTTTTCTATAACTGTTTTCTGATTTTCTAGGCTTTGAACAAACACATTATCATTGATACTACTGCTCTTAAAGCTGCTCGCTCTCAGATTTTGGTAAAAAAATAAAGTTCTTCAAAGTTCTTGTGTGTGTTGGTAGTGTATGTTTGTGTGTGTGTTGTGTGTGTGCGTGCGTGCGTGCGCGTGCGTGTGTTGTGTGTGTGTGCGTGCGTGCGCGTGCGTGTGTGTGTGTGCACTTCTGGGTGCTGTGGGGTTCGTTTTGGGGAGGCTGCGTTTTTGGTACGTGGCATTCCCTGTTTGATATTATTTTTTTTTTTTTTTTCAAACTGTATATAAATAGCGTATTTTAGAACATATAGTCGTATAAAAAGGCTCAAGTATAAATCCATGCCACGCGTATCTCTGAATTAAAAATAATACGCTTCCAAAACGCTTTTGAAATTTCGATATAAACATATAGTGTAGCGGTGCCGTGTAACCGACATATTCAATCGATTTCTGCAAATTCCTACCTAGATGTTTGCTTATAATTTGATTCAAGCATTTAGTTTTATATTTATGTATAACTATGTCAAATTTAAAAAAACAAAATTTTTAACGGTAACTGAGAGCGAGCAGCTTTAATTACCAAAAGAGTGTTGATGTAGAAGTAATTATTTTTGTCATTATTAGTTTCGAATAATATTAAGTATTATGTGTATACTCGTATGCCTCATGGGTATTCCGGCTCAAACTATCTAAGATTTAAACAAAAAGAATTAAACTCGTTTACAGAGGCACTGCCTACATATAGCAGATTATACCTTCGAAACATAGATCATGTGTTCAATGAACGTTAAATGATAAATAAATACAATTTCAAAGAAGAACCTACGGCGAAAAATGCCTCATTTCACCACAATGAACCCTTGTGTGGGCTTTCTGTAATAAAAAGCATCCACCCGTTATTGTACAACAACAACTCTACATACGTTATTGAATGGTTTACGGTACTGCAGTATATTTTAAACCTCTAATTTTATCGAAAATGACTGGGAATGCATAGCTGAAACTTTTAGGTTGATTTACAATACTTCAAAAGATTTCATTATTTATGTTTTGTGTGTGTGTGTGGTGTGCACTTCTGGGTGCTGTGGGGCTCGTTTTGGGGAGGCTGCGTTTTTGGTATGTGGCATTCCCTGTTTGATATTATTTTTGTTTTTTTGGATGTTATTTAGATTGACATCAGTTATAGGGTATGTCCCTTTAAAGGTGCTTGCTCTCGGTTGCCGTTGAAAAAAAATATTTTTCAAAAAAAACTGACATTCTTGTTCATAAATCATAAATATAAAACTAAATGCTAGAATGAAAAAATAAGCAAAAATCAAGGTAGGAATTTGCAGAAATCGATTTAAAAGGTCGGTTACACGGCACCGCTACACTATATGCTCATATTGAAATTTTTGCAACGCTTTTGAATTTGGTAGCGTATTTTTTTAATTTAGAGATAAACGTGACATGAATTTATACTGGAGCCTTTTTATATGACTATATGTTCTAAAATATATCATTTACATCCAGTTTGAAGAACTTTATTTTTTTTACCAAAATCTGAGAGTGAGCAGCTTTAAATTGGATTTATGCACATTTTTAGCTGACCTGAGCTGGCTCAGGGTGAGCTATTAGGATCGATGAATGTCCGTCGTCCGTCCACACTTAGTTCGTTAACACTCTAGTGGTCACATTTTTGCCTCAATTGTCACGAAACTTGGTCAGGATGTTTGTCCCAGTAATTACTTTGACGAGATCGAATATGGGTCATCTCGGATGAAAAACTAGGTCACATGACACTTTGTGCCAGGTGAGCTAGAAAAAACTGCATGCAGGAGTTGCTTGCCTTCCACTGCCGAACTCTCTCTCTAGCAACAACTCGAAACTAATATTTTATTTGTCCAATTTATTTATTTTTAAAGCACCAACTTCAAATACTAATGCGACATTATCATTAGTTTTACACATTTAAATGCACAGCAACTGAAAATTGCTTTTATAAAACTGTCAAATTGTCACCAAAAATACACTATGTGCAATAAGATGAGCGTAATGTCACTTTAATATGTCACTTTAATATGGTCTATCAATGCAGAAACAGTGACACCAAATATCATGGGATTCTCAAAATTAGTTCAGGATTGTCGTTTCCTCAAGCGCTAATAGAGAACTATGTTTACTCGAACACGAAACGTTCAGAGTAACTACTATTTATTTGACAAGAGCCATGTTACACATGGTTAATCCCCCCCCGCCAGGAAGAAGTTACCTGAAGGTTGTACTTTCGTACATTTTACTTGGTGAGAGGAAATCCTTAAAAAGCCGTATAGTTATGGTCATGCTGAGTACAGTTTTCAAGTAAGTGGAAAAAGAATAAGGCAATGAAGAGAAGGTTTGCAAAATTATATTAATGTTCATTATCAGTATAGGTATGATATTTTTCTATTTGACTAAAAGTAGGCAAGGTAGAGTTATTGTTCTTGCACACTGCACTTCCTACCAATGTGCTATGTCAGTGTATTAAGTTTGAAGAAAATCCCTCAAGTACTTTTGGAGTTATGCTCCGGCATTTTTTTTTCAAGTAAACCTGATAAAGGGGAATGACTCTAAAAGTAGGCAAGGTAGAGTTATTGTTCTTACACACTGCACTTCCTACCAATGTGCTATGTCAGTGTATAAAGTTTGAAGTAAATCCCTCAAAAAAAACAAAACTAATATCAAACAGGGAATGCCACATACCAAAAACGCAGCCTCCCCAAAACGAGCCCCATAGCACCCAGGTACTTTTGGAGTTATGCTTCGGACAAGTAAATCTGATAAAGGGGAATAACTCTAAAAGTAGGCAAGGTAGAGTTATTGTTCTTGCGCACTGCACTTCCTACCAATGTGCTCTGTCAGTGTATTAAGTTTGAAGAATATCCCTCAAGTACTTTTGGAGTTATGCTTCGGACAAGTAAATCTGATAAAGGGGAATAACTCTAAAAGTAGGCAAGGTAGAGTTATTGTTCTTGCACACTGCACTTTCTACCAATGTGCTATGTCAGTGTATTAAGTTTGAAGTAAATCCCTCAAGTACTTTTGGAGTTATGCTCTGGACAAAACTTTTAAAGTAAATCTGATAAAGGGGAATAACTCTAAAAGTAGGCAAGGTAGAGTTATTGTTCTTGCACACTGCACTTCCTACCAATGTGCTATGTCAGTGTATTAAGTTTGAAGAAAATCCCTCAAGTACTTTTGGAGTTATGCTCCGGAATTTTTTTTTCAAGTAAACCTGATAAAGGGGAATGACTCTAAAAGTAGGCAAGGTAGAGTTATTGTTCTTACACACTGCACTTCCTACCAGTGTGCTATGTCAGTGTATAAAGTTTGAAGTAAATCCCTCAAAAAAACAAAAATAATATCAAACAGGGAATGCCACATACCAAAAACGCAGCCTCCCCAAAACGAGCCCCATAGCACCCAGGTACTTTTGGAGTTATGCTTCGGACAAGTAAATCTGATAAAGGGGAATAACTCTAAAAGTAGGCAAGGTAGAGTTATTGTTCTTGCGCACTGCACTTCCTACCAATGTGCTATGTCAGTGTATTAAGTTTGAAGAATATCCCTCAAGTATTTTTGGAGTTATGCTTCGGACAAGTAAATCTGATAAAGGGGAATAACTCTAAAAGTAGGCAAGGTAGAGTTATTGTTCTTGCACACTGCTTTTTCTACCAATGTGCTATGTCAGTGTATTAAGTTTGAAGTAAATCCCTCAAGTACTTTTGGAGTTATTCTCTGGACAAAACTTTTAAAGTAAATCTGATAAAGGGGAATAACTCTAAAAGTAGGCAAGGTAGAGTTATTGTTCTTGCACACTGCACTTCCTACCAATGTGCTATGTCAGTGTATTAAGTTTGAAGAAAATCCCTCAAGTACTTTTGGAGTTATGCTTCGGACAAGTAAATCTGATAAAGGGGAATAACTCTTAAAGTAGGCAAGGTAGAGTTATTGTTCTTGCACACTGCACTTCCTCCCAATGTGTACTATGTCAGTGTATTAAGTTTGAAGTAAATCCCTCAAGTACTTTTGGAGTTATGCTCTGGACAAAACTTTTAAAGTAAATCTTATAAAGGGGAATAACTCTAAAAGTAGGCAAGGTAGAGTTATTGTTCTTGCACACTGCACTTCCTACCAATGTGCTATGTCAGTGTATTAAGTTTGAAGAAAATCCCTCAAGTACTTTTGAAGTTATGCTCCGGACAAAGTTTTTCAAGTAAATCTGATAAAAGGGGAATAACTCTAAAAGTAGGCAAGGTAGAGTTATTGTTCTTACACACTGCACTTCCTCCCAATGTGCTCTGTCAGTGTATGAAGTTTGAAGAAAATCCCTCAAGTACTTTTGGAGTTATGCTCCAGACAAAATTGGGACGGACGGACGGACGAAGACCATTTCTAATATCCCCTTCGCCTTCGGCGGGGGGATAAAAAACATCTTTAAACTGTGTAAACTGAAAAGCAATAATTGTGAGCTTTATAACTGGCAACGCTTTTGAATTTGGTGGCGTTTTATTTGAAACATAGAGATAAACGTGACATGACAGGAGTTTATTATGGCTAATTTTTATATGACCATATGTTCTAAAGTATGTTATTTTTCAGTTTCCAAATTTTTATTTTTTTTTACCAAAATCTGAGAGGGAGCAGATTTAAAGCTGCTCGCTCTCAGATTTTGGTAAAGATATAAAGTTCTTCAAAATGTATGTAACTAACGTACTTTAGAACATAAAGTAACATAAAAAGGTTCCAGTATAAATTCCTACCACGTACATCTCTAATATTCAAAAAAAAAACGCTACCAAATTATAAAACATACTCGATCAATTTCTGCAAATTCCTACCTAGATTTTTGCTTATAATTTCATTCTAGCCTTTAATTTTATATTTATGTGTAATAGTAATATCAATTTTTAAAAACAATTCAACGGTAACTGAGAGCGAGCAGCTTTAATGCCAGGCAGAGAAGTTAAAAAATATATAAAAGTTTTGCAAGATGAAGGACTTTTGTGTTTATTCAGAAAGCTTATGTCGTGCTTAGAACCGATAATATTTTTAACGTCAGGATGTGGAAACTGATTAGAAATATATACAAACCAATTTGGACACTTGGAATTATAACATGATGATTCATATTTGAGAAACTGAAAGACAAACAGCAAAAAATATACTTATTATATCATTTCGTCCCGTAACACAACGTTCAACAGTACTTATTATTGTGTCGCCCTTTCGGAGAAAAGGCGATACATACGGATCGCTTTGTCCGTCTGTCCGTCCCACAAACCTAACGTTGGCTATTACTTTGCCATTTCTTAAGATGTCTTCATCAAACTTTACAATTGTATTGCTTATGACAAAACTGTCATGGTGCCGCCAAATTTAGCAGGTCAATGTCATATTTGACAGAGTAATGCCCCTTTGTGTACTTGGATTTTGTCACGAAAACTTAACGTTGGCTATAACTGCCATTTCTTAAGATTTCTTCATCTAACTTTCAAATTGCATTGCTTATGACAGAAGAGTCGTGATGCTGCCAAATTTTGTAGGTCAAGGTCATATTTGACAGAGTTATGCCCCTTTTTGTACTAAGATTTTTACTATAACTTTGCCATTTCTTAAGATTTCTTTATCAAACTTTCAAATTGTATTGCTGCCATATTTTGTAGGTCAAGGTCATATTTGACAGAGTTTTGTCACGAAAACTTAATGTTGTCATGTGTCATACAATGTACTTGTGTCATTTTATGTTCAACTTCTCGTAAACACTTCTCGTAACGTTGTCACGGTAATCCTTCCCGTTAAAGTTATGAGAAACATAGTTTTTACCTCACTTTTAAAGGGAGTGTTAGTTTTTACCTCACTTTTAAAGGGGCACTCCCTGCATCTGGCAGATTATAATATCATCAAAACATAGAATCAGTGTTCAATGAACGTAAATGATAAGTAAATACAATTTCAAAGAAGAACTTATGGCGAAAAATGTCTCATTTTACCACAATTAATCGATATAGAGGCTTTCTGGAATAAATAGCATCCACCCGTTAATTGTACAACAACTCTACATAGATTATTGAATGCTTAACGGTACTGTAGTATATTTTAAACTGCTGATTTTATCGATAACGACTGGGAATGAATAGCTGAAATTTTTAGGTTAAGTTTAGATACTTCCGACGATTCTATATTATGTTTGGAGGTTATTTAGTTTGATATCAGTTATAGGGTATGTCCCTTTAAATGCCAAAAAATCAGGCAGTTTTTCTCAGTTAAAATTAGTTTATTACGAAAAGTCGATATATTCACTCAATTAATCGTGAAATTCATATGTAATTTTGAAAGCGTGTTACTTCCTAAGATAATTTAAAGCTGCTCGCTCTCAGTTGCCGTTGAAAAAAATAATTTTTTGAAATCTTGACATAATTATACATAAATATAAGACTAAAGGCTAGGATCAAATTTTAAGCAAAAATCTAGGTAGGAATTTGCAGAAATCGACTGAATATGTCGGTCACACGGCACCGCTACACTATATGTTTATATTGAAATTTCACAAGCGTTTGCAACGCTTTTGAATTTGGTAGCTTATTTTTTGAAATTTAGAGATATACGTGAAATGAATTTATACTGGAGCCTTTTAATATGACTATATGTTCTAAAATACGTTATTTACGTAGTTTGAAGAACTTTATTTTTTACAAAATTCTGAGAGCGAGTAGCTTTAATTCTGCTTGCTTTCAGATTTTGGTTAAAAAATATAAAGTTCTTCAATCTGTAGGTAAATAACATAGTTTAAGAACATCTAGTCCTATAAAAAGGCTCCAAAAAGATTCCTGTCTGAATATCTTTAATTTCAAAACATTCGCTACCAAATTCAAAAGCGTTGCAAACACTCTTGAAATTCAAGTATAAACATATAGTGTAGCGGTGCCGTGCAACCGACATTTTTAATCGATTTCTGCCAATTCCTACCTAGATTTTTACATAATTTTGATTGTAGCCTTCAGTGTTGTTTGTGAATAAGTACAGTGGGACCTAGCTATTTCATACTGTTCAAATCCGAAATACTGTCTAATCCGGACAATTTCCACGGTCCAGATTTTTCTTCTTTTTTATCTAATACAAATATACTCTTGCAATCCGAATCCTTTCTACTCCGAAAACCGGACAAGTTTTATAGCCTTATTAGTTGAAATTTACCTCTCGGATCCGATATTATACCGGACCCCAAAATCTTGACAGTACACAATCATTGAATGAGGTGCGAAGGTGTCATAAAACATAAACTATGTAAAAAAAATGTATGTCAAAGTTTAAAAAAAAAATCAACGGTAACTGTGAGCGAGCAGCTTTAAAATGATACTCTGGGTTTCATGATTTAATTAAATGGAGTACCTATATAAACCATTATGTGACCCAGTACACGGTTAAACCATAGGAGCTCGAGGTCGGGATTATGCTTTTTCCAGCTTTGTTTTGTCTTTTTACATACGCCATGTTATTCAACACAAACTGCTAAGAGTTACGTCCCTCAAAAACTGGTTCTCCGTTTACCAATGTGACGCAACATGGAACCGGAACCTATACATGTAAACATAGTGTAGTGGCAATTTCAAAAACTGGCGGAACAGTTAATTTTCTTTTTAATGAAGCAGTCATAGACTATTATCTTGCCATGCCATTTGAACAAATTGAGCACACTACACCCATGAGTGCTGCAGAAAAAAAGTGATTTTTTTTATCAAAAAAAGGGACGTCCTTCTTAGCAGTTTGTGTTGCATAACATGGCGGATGTCACTCCTTTTCTTTTTTCAGTCTACCGGGAACTTCAGCGGTAAAACATGAAAGTTAAGATCCGGGGAAATATTTTGCTAGACTGATTCTTAAATAAATGTAAAAAGACAAAACATAGCCGGAAAAAGCATAATCCCGACCTCGAGCTCCTATGGGTAAAACAAAATCGAATGCTCCTGAAAAGCGACACCATCACTTCATACGGGAAAGGTTTTAGTAAACATGTATAGTACCTGTTACCAATACTGATAAAATATCACTACAGTCGACTCTCGTTATCTCGATTTTTTTGGGACCAAGGAAAATAAGTCGAGATAACGAAAGATCGAGATAACCGAAGTTGGATAAACTATGCAATATATAGGGGGGTGAGGGCGTGGGTAAGAAAGATTATTGTTGATAGAAAGACGTTTGCTTCTTTCCACCATATTGTGATCTGTATAATATACAGGTTGTGAAACTAGCTCTAGGTTTAAATCAACTAAATGTACAATTCATTTTATTCATGTAAAACAAACAAACGGTGCGAAAACACTCCCGGGTTGGTAACCGGGCCCTTCTCGGGATTGCTCGACTGGCGCTCGGACAAGTTCATGCCTTCCACATCTGACAGCAGACGACAATTGAGCGAATACAATCGCGTGCAGCTTTTTGCACCTTCTTTGGCAGGTGATAAATGTCAAATCGAGATATCCGATACAATCGCGTGCAGCTTTTTGCACCTTCTTTGGCAGGTGATAAATGTCAAATCGAGATATCGGATGTCAAAATAGAGGAAATTTCATAGTTGGGGATCAAAAATTTAGTCGAGATAACGAAAAAATCGAGATAAACAAATCGAGATAACCGTAGTTGATTTATATAGAATAAGAAGGGAAAAAATCGGGACCGAGAAAATCCAGTCGAGATATCGAAAAATCGAGATAACCGAAGTCGAGATAACGAGAGTGGACTGTAAATGCTTTTGGCGACAGAATTGACAATCTAACCCTGGGTAAAAGCGATACAGAAATTTACTGAGTTATAGTTGATATAACCTTGTTTTTCTAAAATAAATTATAGAGATTGAAAACTGAGAGCATTGTTTTCAACACAGACAACATCATTAACACATGATGAGATTCTATTCTGCTAAATTAGCCAAGCAGTGGCGAAATGTGATCCAAATTCGAAGCCTTATTTTCATCTTTAACATTTACATTGAAACTGATTTAACAAGCAATACGAGCTCTTTTGAGGCTCAAATCTTACGGCATAAAAAATATGGAAATAAAGAGAAAATCTCATATTTTCAGTTTCAACCAATTCATATTTCCAAAGCAGGAAAACCCTCAAAAAAACAAAAATAATATCAAACAGGGAATGCCACGTACCAAAAACGCAGCCTCCCCAAAACGATCCCCACAGCACCCAGAAGTGCACACCACCAACACACACACACACACACACACACACGACACACACACACAATCATGTACACACACACATATACCGCCTTGGAACGGTCAGTGGCAAAAACACCACTGGGGAGCTTAAACCGGTTTATGGTGCGCACCCAACCTCACTCTTACCCCCACCATCGCTATCTGGATGATATTCTTAATATGGATAACCCGTTTTTTGGTCAATTGGTGGACACTATTTATCCCCGGGAACTCCAGTTAATTAAAACTAACAATTTGGATACTTGTGCTTCATTTTTAGATTTACATCTCTCTATTTATAACAATTTTATACATACCAAAATTTATGACAAGAGGGATGATTTTAATTTTAGTATTGTAAATTTCCCCCATTTGGATGGGGATGTACCTCATGCTACATCTTATGGGGTATACATTTCTCAGTTAATTCGGTTTGCCAGAGCGTGTAGTTATGTTGAGGATTTCAATGAACGTAATCAATATATTACAAATAAACTTCTTCAACAGGGCTACCGTTATTACAAATTGCGTAAATATTTTGCTAAATTTTACTATCGTAATTCTGATTTGGTTTTGAAATTCAATAGTAATCTAAAGACTCTTCTGCGAGAAGGTATTTCAAAACCCGATTTTTATGGGGATGTGGTTTACAAACTTCGTAAGATTTTGGGTCATGGCAATTTTCCAACTGTATTTGCTAAAATTATAAAACGTTTTGTTAAAAGAGGTTACGACCCAACTGTTTTGAGACACACCGCATGTTTGGTGTTCAACCCGTTTACAGTTGGACGCTATGCTTCCCTCTTTGATTGTGTCTGACGGAAGAGGGGGAGGACTCTGTGATGGGCAGTTTTTAAATCCCACTGGGACGAAACTGTTTTGATTTCTGTCCTCTGGCCTGTTTCGTCGGGCCCTTAAGGGTGTTTCTCTTGGTGCTCTGCCTTCTGCAAAGGCATTGAGTACATACGTTTTTTGGTTCTCAAGGTTTGCTTTTTATATATTTATACACGAGCATTTTTGTGTTTTACATACCATGCCTTTTGTTTCCATTGCGTGTGTTAGAGATTCACCTAGCAGGGATTGCTTTTGTTTACACTGTCCTGTGACTTTGGAACATGGTGGGGATAAGAGTGAGGTTGGGTGCGCACCATAAACCGGTTTAAGCTCCCCAGTGGTGTTTTTGCCACTGACCGTTCCAAGGCGGTGCCCCACTGTGTTCCTTTAATTGTTCGTTTTGTCCTCGTGTGTTTGCTTTGTATGCTAGTGTGTGTTGGTAGTGTATATGTGTGTGTGTGTCGTGTGTGTGTGCGCGCGCGTGTGTGTGTGTGTGTGTGTGTGTTGGTGGTGTGCACTTCTGGGTGCTGTGGGGCTCGTTTTGGGGAGGCTGCGTTTTTGGTACGTGGCATTCCCTGTTTGATATTATTTTTGTTTTTGTGAAAGACATTATATTACGATGAGTAACTTTTGTGGCTCGGTAGCTTGTGTTGTAGCACAGTTATAATTTTATGATTTTGTGTATGTGCCGCATTTTGTTATCGACTATGATATGTATTTAAATGCAATTGAAAACTATGGCTATCAACGTGTCAATAAAACGTAATATTATATGTTATTTGGTTTTTGTGACTTTGGAACATGGTGGGGGTAAGAGTGAGGTTGGGTGCGCACCATAAACCGGTTTAAGCTCCCCAGTGGTGTTTTTGCCACTGACCGTTCCAAGGCGGTGCCCCACTGTGTTCCTTTAATTGTTCGTTTTGTCCTCGTGTGTTTGCTTTGTATGCTAGTGTGTGTTGGTAGTGTATGTTTGTGTGTGTACATGATTGCGTGTGTGTGTGTGTGTGTGTGTTGGTGGTGTGCACTTCTGGGTGCTGTGGGGCTCGTTTTGGGGAGGCTGCGTTTTTGGTACGTGGCATTCCCTGTTTGATATTATTTTTGTTTTGAAGTGGTATATGGGGATATATTACCTGCCTAGACTTATATAACCCGAGCCATTAGGCGAGGGTAATATTATGTCAAGGCGGGTAATATATCCCCATATATCGCATCAAAAAATAAGTAACAATTTTATTACCCTTCCCTGTCTCAAATATTAAAGCTGCTCGCTCTCAATTACAGTTTAAATAAATATTTTTTTAAAAATTGACATTCTTATTCATAAATATAAAACTAAAGGCTAGAAAGAAAAAATAAGCAAAAATCTAGGTAGGAATTTGCAGAAATCGATTGTAAAGGTTGGCTACACGGCACCTCTACACTATATGTTCATATTGAAATTTCAAAAGCGTTTGCAACGCTTTTGAATTGGGTAGCGTATTTTTTTCGACGTAGTCGTATACTTTTGATTTGAACTTCCGTTGGTATGGACGCGTTGCTAACCAACTTCGTTATAATGTGACCAATCAGAATCTGCAAATTATTGGCTAGCGTTTCGGTACCGGAATAAGCAGTGTACTGCCCGGGAGCCTTCTGAAACACAAAATGTGTATATTTTTTTATATTATAGTTATTTATAATAAATCATGTTGCAAAAAAAGAAAAAACAGAACACGTTATGTCAAGGTTTCTGGACAGTACGAAGATCAACTTTTGTATTCAACGAGGTGTTGTCCGGGGCCGGACATCTAGCGTCATTAATTATTGGCTAGCGTTTCGGTACCGGAATAAGCAGTGTACTGCCCGGGAGCCTTCTGAAACACAAAATGTGTTTATTACGTCACCTACGTCGACCATCTTTTTTTTTTAAAGATATTACTTGTTTAATTTAGAGATGTACGTGGCATGAATTTATACTGGAGCCTTTGAAGAACTTAATTTTTTTACCAAAATTTGAGAGCAGCTTTAAAGCTGCTCGCATTCAGTTACCGTTGAAAAACATTTTTTTTTTTAAATCGACATAATTATACATAAACATAAAACTAAAGGCTAGAATCAAAATATAAGCAAAAGTCTAGGTAGGAATTTGCAGAAATCGATTGAAAATGACGGTTAGACGGCACCGCTACACTATATTGAAATTTCAAAAGCGTATGCAACGCTTTTAAATTTGGTAGCGTATTTTTTTTAATTTAGAGATATACGTGACAGGAATTTATACTGGAGCCTTTTTACTAGTATATGACTACATGTTCTAAAATATTTACATACAGTTTGAGGAACATTTTTTTTACAACAACATGATATACTTACTCATTTGCTTTTCAATATTTAATATAACATCTTATCTCAAAGTTTATGTTCATGTTCATCTTAATACCTTAATAACATTTCATTTAACTGTTCCTGATTCGTAATTTCTGTGGTCAGTCTATGATTGGACTCGGAAGGCGATAAGCGATAGTGAATGGCAGATTGTGAACATTTTATGGGGAACATCTCAAAATTATACACATGTCAACTTAGTGATAAGTTGTCGTACAAAATATTATTTTTGCAAAGGGCATCATTTCGGAGACACATCATTGCAAATATATTTTATAATTGCGTACATAATATTTAATTGATTAGAGCGATTTCTATTCGCCTGCAAACAAGAGATGCACATACTCTAACCGTCTAGGGAAGATATTGTCTTGGATGCGCCCAAACAAAGCTGATGCTCATGCAATACTATATGTCACAATATGGCATGTTCGCCCTGATGTCTATTACGGGTTATATTCTTATTTTATATATGATTAATTTCAAACCAAATGAAACTGACTGAATATCAAGATTATTTCACCATACATAAAAATGGTGTAATGTCATATTGTGAATTTTATTTGCCCACATAATATAAACTGTTTACAGTTTTACGTTTTAGACTGTCAAAACAATCCGCACGATATTTACGTTTTAGACTGTCAAAACAATCCGCACGATATTTGCGTGCAAAACATAGGCGTGACATAAATGGATCCAATAAAGTAAATCATAGATAACGCTGGCAGAATTCGATATCTAGAATCGCAGATACTCGGGGTTTTGACACGAAAAAATAATTGAAACTCTTTTTTCTCGTTGTCACCCTGTAAGATATGCAACAAGCAAGTGCGCATTTATACTTATTAGCTTTATACTTTATGACTAATCATTTAAATACTATGTACGCAATAATAAAATATATATACAATTATCACTCATGTGATTTTATCGGTACCGCGTAATATTGTCTACCCGTTTGTTAACGTTACATGTATATAATAGTACAAGAGAAAGATAAAGGCGCGGGGAGCCACAACGTGTTGTACACAGACAAATTGCCAAAAATGCGTCCCCGTATTTTAACCGTGCAAATTATTAACACGTGATGGTTCCCCACGCCTTAAGTTGAAGTAGAAGAATTCATGTAAACTAATAATTTAGAGATGTGGCAAGACCACATTTGCAAATTTTTGTAGAATTTTGATACGAAGCGGCCGGATTCTATGTATATCCTGACTTCCTCTTGCACTTTCAGACGAAACCGATAAGTTGATACACTATACTAATTTTGTAGAGAAATCGACTTCTAAGTATAAATGAGTTTCAATTATTTTTTTCTGTCAAAACCCCGAATATCTGTGTCTAGAATGTGGCTTCCTTGGGTATCAAAAATGATGCCCAACAGTTTGGATTATGCGTCAAATTGCGAATGATTTACTGTTTCCACAAGATCTGTCCAAACCGAAATCCTGTTATGACTTCTTATACTGCGGCACAGTTGCGACGAAAACCTGGTCAAGAAATAAGGAAGTGCTACCGTTTGAAAAAGGTGTATAGCCCGTTATAGACATAAGGGCGAACATGCCATTTTTGAAATGAAATGTTGCAGGAGCATCAGCTTTGATTTGGCGCACCCGCGACAATTACTTCCCCAGACGGTTAGTGTATGCGCATCTCTTGTTTGCAGGCGAATAGAAATCGCTCTTATCAATTAAATACTATGTACGCAATTATAAAATATATTTGCAATGATGTGTCTCCGAAATGAAGCTCTTTGCAAAAATAATCTTTTATACAACAACTAATCACTAATTTGAAATGTGTATAATTTTGAGATGTTCCCCATAAAATGTTCACAATCTGCCATTCACTATCGCCTTCCGACTTACCTCGCAAATGTCTATTAAGAGCTAAACTGTAGTTCGAAAGTCTATAAGAAATCATAAAATTTTCAAATTAAATCACTTTTTATTGTAATCATAGAATATTGTCGAGGATAAATGTCACTAGTTTGTAGAGATTCCAGTATAGACATCAGTATTTTTGTTAAACGATATAGTTCCGGTGTAGATATCAGTTTCCGGTGTGGACATCAATATTTTGGTTAAACGATATCATTCCGGTGTAGACATCAGTATTTTGGTTAAACGATATAGTTCCAGTATAGACATCAGTATTTTTGTTAAACGATATAGTTCCAGTGTAGACATCAGCATTTTATGTAGTAAATACAATTTAAGGTAGTATTGTTTAACCAATGATATAAAAATTGTTGAGTTGATGATCATCAGGTTCTTCGCCAGGAATGGTTAAGTATATGATTTATATGATATACAGTTAATAAAGTTCACTGTTTTTTTGTTGTTTTTTTGTAGGTTTGGTTCATGATGAATTCATTTGATTTCTTCGTTGAATTTACAAAACATCCGAGTTGCCTCAATAAAGAGTTGCTGAAGAGTTCAGAAAAGTGCATGGTTGAGTTCACTTAGGAATTCATGAAATTTAACTCGAGTTCATGAAAGTTTTGTTGCGCTCATGCAGTTGTTGATGAGTTCATACAGTTGTTGTTGAGTCCTTTAATCTTGATGGAATATGAGCTATCTTTTGAAGAAAGTCTGTGTTTGGTAATGGAAGGAAATATCTGATTAGTGTAAGCTGGTCTTGGATATTGGATCTTGATGCTCCTGCTATTGCCTTTACATTTTAATAGGTAATTGAACACTTGCATTTTTTGGTGATTTGTTGTGCTGTTTACTGTCGTAGCTGGAAGAATCAGGAAGTTGTATTTTGCCAATAGCGAACTTCTATCAATGGGATTGAATTGGTCTTGTTGCTCCAGCAGCAAAGCGGCGTATTCAATGGCTAGTAACTTCTGGTTATTGGAGAAGGTTGTCCAGTTTTTCGGAGGCCAACTGGGATGTGATTGAGAACCAGCTCAGAACAATCTTCAAAATGTGAAAGATATTGGTCAAAACTTTGCGAGCCATCATAGGATTCAGGCTTTATAGGTTGCACGACTGGCGTTGGTGGTACATAATGCTGACGGAAGTCACCACAGTTATTTGAACTGTCCTGTCTTACTCTTGAACTAGTTGAAGGTTGATGATAGATGTGATCATTATTTCTTATGTTGGAACGATTGCCCAGTGGGTTTTCAATTGAATTGTGACTATACAGTTGATGTACTACATAATACTCTCATTATCAGAATTGTCAATATCATCATGGTGAAGTACATCAATCTCAGGTTCTTAGTTCTCTTGTAACTGATCAACATTTTGCATATTGAATTCTACTTCAGGATCAGGCGATGCCATGTCACACAGTTGATTTATTATACTGTATGTAGAATCAGGTACATGTAGTTGTAGGTTGATGTTCGACTATGTTTTGTTAATGTAGGTGTAAGAATTCATAGTGTACTTTGACACTTAGTACATTCCACTTCTCTGACACCAGTTTGTAAGCCACCGGGCTTATTATTTAGTTGAAGACTCTCGAAAGTAAAAAGACAAACACAATGTTGTTTCAGTAATCTATTATTTGATTACTGTAATAATCATATATAAATATATGTTTTCCGAGTAACCGATAGTCTCGTAAAAGAGATTAAAACTCGCCGCAGGTCCAGCAATGCTCGCCAGTTGCTATGGGACTACTTTGATAAACACTGTTTGTTTATCAACAAACTGCTGTCAAATACTATACAAGGGATCTGCAGTTTCAAATAACCAAACTTAGTCTTACCAGTATACTTATGAATGTAGAAAACTGTCTAAAGATGGAATATTCTAAAAAGGATGGATCAAGCTTAAATTTCAGATGCTGCCGAGCTCGAGCTATCAACTGGCTGCCATTACTGGACCTGAGCCACTTATATAGGGTGCGGATGCTGGCAAATAGCTGATAGCCAATCAGAATTTGGCAGCATACAGCAATCTAGCACAGTAGTAGTACGGCCTCGGGCACTGTGATGGACAAGAAAATTAAAGTATTAATAAGATGTTCCAAGTTAATCAATAACATTACAAAGTGGTTCCATTTTAGCTGAAAATAGCATAAAATATACTTTAAAACTGTAACAGACATTAAATAACGCTGATATTCTAACATAAAAACAAAAATAATATCAAACAGGGAATGCCACGTACCAAAAACGCAGCCTCCCCATCTTCTTCCGCACTTCTTCCCATCTTCTTCCGCACAAGTGACTAAAGTAGTCCCTAATTCTTTTACTTCTCGTATCGCAAAATATGGTAATCTATTATTATGATTTACTCAATAATACTTAATACAGCCATTCAGTTAAAATACAACTCTGTAATGCATAATGATACATGAAATAGATAAAACAGCATTTTGGTTCGATTAATTCGCCGTAAGAAAAAATAGTAAACATGGCGGACATGTTCAACTTGTGTCATAAATGCTTGAAATGCAAAAAATACAATGATACACAACAATTCTGTGAACATAAACTGTGCTAAAAACATCAAGTGTTAAGCAAAGTTATTATTACAAATGGAATCAAACAAAAAAATGACTTATTTACGCTAAAAATCAAGGTAAGCTGAAATCAAACAAGAGGGCCAAGATGGCCCTATATCGCTCACCTTGGTACAAGTCCACTTGCCTGGTGGAAGATCACTAGATAATGTTATATACCAAATAAGTTTTCCTATATACGCCTAAAACAAATGATCCCCCCCCCCCCCGGGCAAGATCAATTTTGACCCCAGGGGCATAATTTGAACAAACTTTAAAGAGGTCTACTAGGCAATGCTACATGCCAAATATCTAAGCTCTAGGCCTTGTGGTTTCAGAGAAGAAGATTTTTTAAGTTTTTCCTATATATTCCTATGCAAAACTAAGTGACCCCCGGGGCGGGGTCAATTTTGACCCGGGGCTCATAATTTGAACAATATTGGTAGGGGTTCACTAGCCAATGCTACATGCCAAATATCTAAGCTCTAGGCCTTGTGGTTTCAGAGAAGAAGATTTTTTAAGTTTTCCTATATATTCCTATGCAAAACTAAGTGACCCCCGGTGCGGGGTCAATTTTGATCCGGGGGTCATAATTTGAACAATCTTGGTAGAGGTCTACTAGACAATGCTACATGCCAAATATCTTAGCTCTAGGCCTTGTGGTTTCAGAGAAGAAGATTTTTAAAGTTTTCCCTATATATTCCTATGCAAAAACTAAGGGCCCACCCGCGCGGGGTTATTTTGACCCGGGGCTCATAATTTGAACAATATTGGTAGGGGTTCACTAGCCAATGCTACATGCCAAATATCTAAGCTCTAGGCCTTGTGGTTTCAGAGAAGAAGATTTTTTAAGTTTTTCCTATATATTCCTATGCAAAACTAAGTGACCCCCGGTGCGGGGTCAATTTTGATCCGGGGGTCATAATTTGAACAATCTTGGTAGAGGTCTACTAGACAATGCTACATGCCAAATATCTTAGCTCTAGGCCTTGTGGTTTCAGAGAAGAAGATTTTTAAAGTTTTCCCTATATATTCCTATGCAAAAACTAAGGGCCCACCCGCGCGGGGTCAATTTTGACCCGGGGGTCATAATTTGAACAATCTTGGTAGAGGTCCACTAGACAATGCTACATGCCAAATATCTAAGCTCTAAGCCTTGTGGTTTCAGAGAAGAAGATTTTTAAAGTTTTTCCTATTTGTTGCCATAGCAACCAGAGTTCTGCATGGAATGGAATTCTTTGAACAATTTTGGTAGAGCTTCATGCAAGGAACATTCCTGCATAGTTTTATCAACATTGGCCTAGAGGTTTCAGAGGAGATGTCATTTGAATCAAAATGTTGACGGACGACGGACAATCATCGATCAGAAAAGCTCACCCTGGCGTAGCCAGGTGAGCTAATAAGCTACAACTTTCGGACAGTGTATTTCGGATAGCCATACAGTCATTACAATGTCATTTATTTTTTCACGGAATTAAGCTCAAGTTGTTTTATCGAATTTGCTCTTAATATGTTACGAAATAAACAGTTTTAGCCTCCTACTTTCCGTAGCTGACGTCAATCTTATCGATTTCATCCATTCATCTTAAGCTGCTGAAAAAAGCCGCTGAAAAAAATTTATTTCTAAAATTTGACATGCGTATTCATTAATATACATTGTAAAACAAAAATCTAGGTAGGAACTTGCAGAAATCGATTGAAAATGTCGGTTACACTGCACAGCTACCCTATATGCTTGTATTGAAATTTAAAAAGCGTTTGCAACGCTTTTGAATGTGGTAGCGTTTTTTTTTTTTTTTTTTTTAATTTAGAGATAAACGTGACAGGAATTTATACTTGAGCCTTTTTATATGACCATATGTTCTAAAATACGTTATTGTCATACAGTTTGAAGAACTTTTTCTTTTTTAACAAAATCTGAGAGCGAGCATCTTTATTGTGACGCCTGATTTTAATACAAATGCTGAATTCGAAAATAGCGGTATACCGCATACTTTAATGTATATATAAATATGTTTTCTTGAAATAAGTCGTTCTTTTGTTAACATTCGGGAAAACCTTTGCAACAACGCTAGAATTCAACGGTTTGTCCGCAAAGAATATTTCTCTTTAGACAGTGTATTTGGAGTAGATCCACTTCTAGTGCCATGTATTCACGACGAAACTTATTCCGTTGTCATTCCACCTCAGTGCATCGGAAAATGATAAAACATTCACTTTGTAACAATGCTAATCCTCAAAGGTAAAACATTTAATGCTAACCCGCATAGTTTGTTTTCCTTTCACGAGGATGTTAAGTCGAGAGACGGGCGAATAATCACACCTTTGTGGTGCTTGCGGGAAAAGCTTCCGCTACGAACACAATCTTTGTATCATGGCTACCGCATATATCTATAGGAAAACAATGTACTATATTTTTGATAATTTGAACTGTGTATGGAGGCGGAGCTTAGACTGTGATCTATCTGCAATAGAGGAGACGAGTAAAGAGTACACTTTTCAATTTTTATTGCCTAGATATACTGCTTTATGGTTCACAAGAATGATTTGGAAAAGTCTCCATCGGCCGGTCAAACTTTTTGAGGGTCATGTTCTTAGTGTTTGTTTACATCGCTTGATTTCTCGTAAACGATTATTTTTTAGACACGTACATTTTTAAAGCTATACTGTAGGAACGTCCACTGTTTTTTATATCGGCGGTAATAAAAGAACCCCCAGTATTTCAAAAGTGAACTTTTTTGTTTTTGAGCGCAGTGTTCGTAAAACATAGAATAAAAAAAACCTATGCTTTTAATGGGTTTGAACACTTTGTTTTGCCGCGACCTCAAACTTCTTTTCTGGAGCTCATTTTGTTATGTCACATGATATTGTAGGGCGTGAGATCTGTCAATCAAGGTGCCATAATTTATTTCAATGAACACACCGTTTCATATTCGGCGCGGTTTAATACGTTAGGTTTTTGTGGGGCTCGTTTTGGGGAGGCTGCGTTTTTGGTACGTGGCATTCCCTGTTTGATATTATTTTTGTTTTTTTTTTACCTACCTTATGAACCAATCAAATGTTACAAACGGAAGCGAGGTGAATGGAATTCTTATATACGATCATCTTTATCACGTGATTGCTTAAATGATAAATGATACAGCTGCCGATCTAAAGACAGATTGCATATTCTATCGCCTCATTAATAACTTTCCCAGGAACGATGTCTATGCATATACTAAAATGTACCTCTTCTCAACGCTTATTATCTTTTTTGTTAATTTTGTGTTTGTTACTACTTAAAAGTTTACATATTGTAACAACCGGTTATGGGCATGTTTATAGATATTTTGCTAGACTGCACAGTTCCAATGCAAGAGTCCTCGACTCCTTAGCAATTTAATACTGCCAGTCTGGCGATCAAGTGCCTGTTAGATCGGGTGGTTAAGGTTGCTTACTTGTAACCATAAAACCTATCAATGATTGAGGGTCATTGGTTCGAGTCCTGCTACCTACCTGACTATGTGAGAACATTTCTTATGGAGGTATTCTTTGCGGACGAACAAAACGACGTATTACGATCACGTGATTGTTCACCGTGTTCACCTGAAACGTAAAACAGTGTTTATTGTTTTTCTGATTTGTTTGGTTTAAAACTCTATTTATGTTGAGTATATTTTAATAAAATGTTCTGTACATATGTCATGCCATAAGTCATTTTGTTCTGTACATACGTCATTATGTTCTGTAGTTATAACTACAGAGCATAATGACAAATGCACAGAACGAAATGTTATAACTACAGAGCATAATGACAAATGCACAGAACGGAATGACTTATCTACAGAGCATAATGACATATGTACAGAACGGAATGACTTAACTACAGAGCATAATGACATATGTACAGAACGGAATGACTTAACTACAGAGCATAATGACAAATGCACAGAACGAAATGTTATAACTACATAGCATAATGACATATGCACAGAACGAAATGACTTAGCTACAGAGCATAATGACAAATGCACAAAACGTAATGATTTTACTACAGAGCATAATGACATATGTACAGAACGAAATGTTATTACTACAGAGCATAATGGCATATGTACAGAACGAAATGTTGTGATTACAGAACATAATGACAACTGATTTTACTGCAGAGCATAATGACATATGTACAGAACGAAATGTTATAACTACAGAACATAATGACAAATGCACAGAACGAAATGATTTTACTACAGAGCATAATGACATATGCACAGAACGAAATGTTATAACTACAGAGCATAATGATAAATGCACAGAACGAAATGTTATAACCACAGAGCATAATGACAAATGCACAGGACGAATTGTTGTTACTACAGAGCATAAGGACAAATGTACAGAACGAAATGACGTTACTACAGAGCATAATGGCAAATCTACAGAACGAAATGATAAAAGTCATCAGAAGGCAGCTATGGCGTTACATACAAATTCCTTAAGCGGACAATGCTTAATAGTGTAGTGTATATGTGTGTGTGTACATGATTGTGTGTGTGTGTCGTGTGTGTGTGCGTGTGTGTGTGTGTGTGTGTTGGTGGTGTGCACTTCTGGGTGCTGTGGGGTTCGTTTTTTGGGGAGGCTGCGTTTTTGGTACGTGGCATTCCCTGTTTGATATTATTTTTGTTTTTTTACCTAGCCGTGTCTCATCTCTCACTTCGAACAGGAAAACTCGTATTGCATTTAACCAGGGTTCATGTCACTGGCTAAATTGTAAATTTCCATACCGATGCTCATCATGTGGCATTGGACACTCTTGCTTTTTGTAACAAACCAAATAAAATATCACTGGGACCAAACTAAAGGGGCATACCCTATAACTGATGTCGACTAAATAACCCCCAAAAATTAAATAATAGAATCTTTGGAAGTAGTATAACTTAACCTAAAAGTTTCAGCTATGCATTCCCAGTCAGTATCGATAAAATCAGCAGTTTAACCTTCGCTGCAGTACCGTAAACCATTCACTAATCTATGTAGAGTTGTTGTTGTACAATTAATGGGTGGATGCGATTTATTACAGAAAGCCTCTATATTTATTAATTGTAGTAAAAGGAAGCATTTTTCGCCATAGGTTCTTCTTTGAAATTGTATTTATTTATTTATCATTTTAAGTCAATTGAACACATAATTTATGTTTCGAGAATATAATCTACCAGTTGTAGGGAGTGCCTCTTTAATAGTTGCATCCCAATATGAGACGTCTAACGTTTTCGCTCATCGTTATTTTCGAGGCAGGGGAGCAAGTAGCCATTAAATTCTCAGAAAATAACATAAAATCTGAAATTACAAAATCACCAGTGAACTTGGTTTACGCAAAGAATTATAATTTTACAATCACGCTGATAAGAAAATATTATTACATTGTTTCACTGAAGGCTTTCCATTATGCATGTATTATACCGGGCCTCGACTTCACACGGAGTCAAAGAATTTGAAACAAAAATAATATCAAACAGGGAATGCCACGTACCAAAAACGGCTTCCGAACATACTGAAATTTCTAAGAAAGAAATAGAAAAAGAACTAAAGGATGGCAGCATCACGGGTTCGTTCCCAAAACCACCATTCAGCATGCGCATATCCCCCATTAGGTTGGTCCCAAAGAGAACAGAAAGGGAATTTAGGTTGATCCATCATCTGTCTCACCCTGTAGGACATTCACTTCATGATTTTATAGACCCGAAAGTTTGTTCAGTACCATACAGTAGCTTCGACGAGGCCATTCACATGTTACAGGACCTAGGTCCGGATTGCTACCTTTTCAAAATGGACATCAGAAATGCATTTAGATTGCTACCAGTTAGTACGAGAGATTTTGATCAGTAAGGCTTCAAGTTTTGGGGTCATATTTCGTGGATGAATGTTTGCCATTTGGCTGCAGTGTTTCGTGCAGTTTAATTGAAAAATTCGCTTCAGTCTTAAAATAATTGTCAAAGTGCTTGATTTCAGGTCAGTCGATTAAGTATGAGTATGTGATAGGTCTATCTTGGAATTTTAAATCTTTTTTTATTGATGAAAGAGTACGCTCTTACGTCAAATACCGAAGTGAAAGAGTAAAAAATATGTTTATTTTAAAGCTGCTCGCTCTCAGTTACCGTTGAAAAAAATATTTTCCAGAAAAATTGACATTCTTATTCATAAATATAAAACTAAAGGCTAGGAAAAAAATAAGCAAAAATCTAGGTAGTAATTTCGCAGAAATCGATTGAAAAGGTCGGTTACACGGCACCGCTACACTATATGTTTATATTGAAATTTCAAAAGCGTTTGCAACGCTTTTGAATTTGGAAGCGTATTTCTTTGAAATTTAGAGATATACAGGACATGAATTTATACTGGAGCCTTTTTGTATCACTATATGTTCTAAAATACGTTATTTAGATACAGTTTGAAGAACTTTATTTTTTTACCATAATCTGAGAGCGAGCAGCTTTAAAGTATTTCAAAAAAAAAAAGATAGTTCACACAAAAAATATCTTCTAAACGAACATAATGCTAAGATATATTCGGCACATCAATATAATTTTGACCTGCGCAAGAATGGTCTTAATCGAATTGCAAATTGTATTTTGATTATCATGGGTCTATTTTCGACAAATTTTGTTACAATTTCATCAATCAAACAGTCCTTCCATTAGAATCATAATAGCAATAAATTAATAAGGCAAAACATGTTTTAAGATTGTTATTTTTGTCAGATGTAATAGAATTCCCGGCATTTTAATCAATTATATCAAATGTCTACAAATTCAACAATAAAAGGGAACGGGAACAATACATTGATTTTGTTCAATATTTCTACTAAGGGTATTCTTAAGCTCAGTAACAGTGAATCAGTCAGAAAATAAAAATGATACAGTAGTAAGTTAGTATACCACATTTCAAACCCTGCAAGCATTTTAACCGTGCTATGTGCGAATAACAACTGTAAACATGCGCTATGCGAAAGTAGTGCAAGACAGACCAGATCAATCTTCTGTTTGAATGCCGCATATGATAAGAACATGTTACAAATAAAAATAGTACATAAAACTTCAAACGACTGCAGGAAGGTATATAGCTTACGGGCTGCATTACACATTTTTTTCTGTTTTAGAAATTAATGCGCTGTTAGCTGATTACGGAAGATAATCATATGCATATCACGGAAAAGTACGGAAATTTACGGAAATTTACGAAAACGTACGAAGCTCGATATAAGAGTTTGTAGTTTGATTTTCAAATTTCCGATGTTATTTCATTGACAACTTTGTTATTTACGAACGATTACATATATATTTACCTAAAATAAATGTCTCTAAAAAAAGATATAATTTACGTACATTCCCGAGAAGGAACTAACTTGATCAAAATCACCCGCCATTTATCGAGGACGCTGCATGTCGAGGCCCAGTGAACGGTTTCACTGATTACAACTACAAGGTAACCCAGAATCATTTTTGGTTTTCTCTGTTATACACATTGTACAGTACTGTATTTATATTTTATTGCTGGTATTGCTTTGTTTATTTCTGTTTCAAGGTCTTGTCATTGGTACACAATAATTTTCGATCCACATCATCAGTTCATATCGCTTGAAGTTGTACAAAGCGCAGATCGAATTATTTGTACTGGCTTAAATATTTTATAATGTTGACTATTGATTATTTTTCATTTAACGTACATTTCATAATAAAACAAACTTCCCTGTCACCCATATATTTGTGAATCATTCATTCTGTGTCATATATTGAATTTCGTCCTCTGCACATTTCGACCCGCGCTTTAGGTAAGATTCAACGCAGAACACGTAGGTCAAAAGTTGTTTTTCGGGGAGTTAACCTATAGCCCCCAGGCTTTCAGCGCTCACAGCGCTTTGATTTGTCTTGTAATCCGCAGAAAGAATATTGGTAAAATGAAGTAAACTTTTAAAGTGCAAAATGGGATTTGATGATCGAATACTGTGCATGCTGTTTAATTGTATTATAATTCGAACATGTTTTGTCTCATCCTGCTGGCTTGTGTTAAAGCTGCTAGCTCTCAGTTACCGTTGAAAAAATATTTTTCAAAAAAGTTGACATTCTTATTCATAAATATAGAACTAAAGGCTAGAATAATAAAACAAGCAAAAATATAAGTAGGAATTTGCAGAAAATGATTGAAAAGGTCGGTTACACGACACCGCTACACTATATGTTCATATTGAAATTTCAAAAGCGAGAGATATACGTGACACGAATTTATACTCGAGCCTTTTTATATAACCATATATTCTAAAATACGTTATTTACATACAGTTTGAAGAACTTTTTTTTACCAAAATCTGAGAGCGAGCAGCTTTAACCTTGTGTTTCGTGCGAATTCAATGTATAACAATATTCACTCGCGGAAAGACTTTAATTTCAATTTTAAGTGTTTAAGCCTAATGCGAATTGCTGCTGACATGAACATGGATAAGAAAGCAAAGTAAAGTAGAATCGTAATAATTTTTTCCATCTTAGAAACATTTCAAAGCTGAACATTGTTGGCAAGCTCATCTTTTCTACGTTAGGATTATTAAAGAATAATAAACATATTCATAACAATATCTAAATGTACATTATTCTTAATTGTAATTCTTGGGGAAGAAACTCCACTGTTTGTGTCTCCATCTATATCCACTGCTGGAAGTAATATAGGAGGTCCTTTGGGCATGCGTCTGTCTAAAACAACCTTGTCCCCAGGAATGACGAGAGCAGACTGGTTCGGTTGCGCCAGACTTGAAATTTGTATAATTAATCCATTTACGTCACTTGTTACTTATCATTTAAGCATAATGATTGCTACTTTGAACTCTTATTTAATAGCACATGTTATTCAAGTCATGGTGTATCAAGCCATTTTTTTCCAAATATAAATTGCAATAAAAAAAAACTTTTCGCTGGCTTGTGCTTTTGTTAATTACTTTGTTTTATACTAAATGACATGTTCATTTAACACCAAACGTTCGTACAGCAAATTATGAGTGAAAATAAGCTTGGTGTTATGTTTTAGACACTTCACAGTTATTTGACAGCGAGTGCTCCGCTCTTAAATCACTTCGTGCATAATCTATCACTTGGCGGCATGATAATATTTGTATTTTATCTTCTTTTTTTGCAGTTTTTGTGTGTGTCTTATAAATAGTAATGACTTCATAAAAGACACTTTTCGATGTACCACGTGGAGCTTGAATCAATATCGAAAGTTGATGTTAATTTAACACAAAAATGACGCCAATGTGCTTATACTTATTATTAAATTATTAACAATTCAATTCTATTTTCTTTGTTTCTATTGTTTATTGTTATTGGTGGAAATAAATTTAAATGGGGAATAATCTGCCAAAACAAAAGAAGCAACTCGACCACAGAAGACCAAAATGTTGATTAAAATAATACATGCGTAACATTGCTTTTTATTGCACTTCCTCGAAACATTGCATCATTGTGTAATCTAGCGATTCCATTATCACAGTTCACATATTTTCCGTCACATTTGGTCTCAGAAACGCAGCCAGATGCCTGAAGTCGGCAAAAGAAATAATTTACATGTGCAAACCATGCGTAATTCATACTGACAATTACTCCTAATGCATTGTCCATCTTTGATAAATTGATTTCGCAGGGACGTTTTATGCAAAACAAAATAAATCCCGTTTTTATGCTAAATTAATTTATTTTACAGTGACAAATCATTTGCAACTGTCACTAGACTGGTTGGTTTGCATTAAACTCTGCAACAAATGGGTTGTACGTTACCCGAATTGTATTTGATTCACATAATGAAAAGTCCGATATTTATGCAGATTTTGTATATATCAATAGATGGTCACAGTCTGCATTTTACTGCAGAATCATAACAAGTTACATTTATGTACATGATTGTAATGAATAGTCAGTGTGCAGACCCTAGATGACCATAATAAAGAAAATCCTTGTTGAATTGCTACTACAGTAAAACAAGTTATTATGAAAACAAACTTATTTGATTAGCAACATAAAATGTGTGCAGATTATCCAAATTAGAACAATATTCTCTCCTTTGTCATATATAAACGTTTCCGTTTATTTACGGATATTTCTATTGCATGGTTTAAAAATTTAATGACACCGAGTTTGAATAAAATACGTTTCAGCAACAGAATATATACGAGTAAAGATAACACTTAAAAGATTAAATAATAATTGTTTTATGTTCAAAACAAACATTAAAGGATGCGACAGAAATACCACTGTACTATAAACGTCTATGTCAGAAACTGATTTGAACATTTTTTTAGCTGTAAATACACCTTAAAAAAGGAAGTGTGGACTGCCACAGTTTTTCCCTTTTAATCTAAATAAAACTAAAACAAGGCCTTATAAAAATCGAAAAGGGAAAAAAATCAAGATTTCGACCTTTTAAACAAATGACATTATTTTAACAGACTGAGTGCTGCTTTATGTAGGAAATAAATTTCACATTTGAGTGATATACCGGTTATTAGAGTGTAGATGCGTAATAATATAATCACGAAGGCCGAAGTCGATTAATAACAATCAATCAACACGTCACACAGTATACACAGTGATATACTTAGTAAATACGAATTTATTTTAGTTCGATTGCAAAGAAAGCTCCGTAGCTTATTTAAACGCTCTCGGACACTCATTCCAGATGTCATCACATTCGCGAGAGAGAGGCAGCGAGTTTTTAAGAGCTGCTACCCATTTATGGCTGGGTAGACTGAGGCACGTGTGATTTCAGTGTCTTCGCCCAAGGACACACCTCGTGTTCCGAATGGGAATCGAACCCGGGATCTCCCGTTCCGGAGGCGAATGCCCTAACCACTGAGCTATCGAGGCCCACCAGAACATATACTTACCGGTATATCACTCAAAAATAAAATCTATTTCCATTCTAACACGTTAATTTAAACAAGAAATATGTTCGAAGAGGTACTATTGTATGCGCGTACACGAAATTTTCGCTTTTCTTTTTCACTCCTCAAATAAAACGCTATTCGTGTTATTTTTAATGTTGCTGATATTGCTGGCGGTACCGGAAGTGTAGAACAGTTTGCAACGATTTGTTTTACATCACGTGTATTCATTCACAACAATACAAATTCAAGCGTATTAGCGCATGCACACTCAAAGATGTTGTGTGAAAATTACTTTGGAGGGAATTTCAGGAGTCGAAAATAGTTGCGGACGCCTAGAGTGATATACTTTTAAGTATATCACGCTCAAAGCCTTCTTTGCCTAAATAGAAGAAATTTGCAGTAGTGTTAGAATGAACGTTATATCATATTCATTTTATTGGAGAAAGCTTTTCAAAAAACGAGGAAGGGACTCTGTTAGTTTCCCTAAACGTGCTTATCCAATCATTTTTGTTGCTGCATATTTATATGTTTCAAAATAAGTGAACATAAGTGACATTTTATTACTGTGAACACTTTTTGGGAAGTCGACTGTACTCTGCCTTTTTGTCGTTTGAATGGTTGGTTTTCGTTTTTCAGATGCATCGTGTATCTGACAAACCTGATAAAATGCCTAGACTGTCAATCTGAATGACATGAAATAATGATATGATATTCTCTTGACTTAATAAGTGCTCAATATAATGCAAACCTGGTTCTGTTAACCATCAAGTACCACCGTCATAGACGGATGTTTCAGGTCACGTGGGACTTTAAATCAGAAATAAGAAAGCTTGCATTAACTTGGAGAGACATTTTTGCCCATTAGTTAACTGCATTTCAAAAACAAGACGTCTGCTTATAAGTAGAAAAATGCTTAGAAGTTAATCAATCGTTGAGTTGCGCCTGTTGCCAATTATTCGTGAGGTTTGTCTCATCTCGGGGCATCCTACTAATTTGGACATTTTTGTGGCTAGACAATTTGTTTTGCAAGGTTTATCTGGCATTACGGCTAACAAAAATAAATTAACTTAAATAAAGCTTGAAACGTTAGCCCTATATAGTTAATTCAGTTGTGTCACAGTTTAGATCGGAAATTTCTACTCATAAAATCTTGTTCAAATATTTTCATCTCTAGTAGGCACACGCGCAACCTGAAATATCATGACAGATAAAACTATTTAAGTTATTTTCAAATAACTTTACCGGAACGAAAATGCTTCTAAGCGGGAGGGATATTCTAACAGCTTCATTAAGTATTAAGATAAACATTTTCCAGAATATTCACACATTGGTATTGTCTATTTCTTTTGTATTTATAATAAGTGTTTCCAATTGCTACAGATCAATTTACAAAGAAAACAGAATTGTAACTAAGACTAAACGAAATTCAAAGCTAACGGTACACGTGTCAAACGTTGTTTATTCACGGCTAACGGTGCCAATAATCATATAGAAATCAGGTTTATACGTCTAGTGAGATGTCTCTTAACAAAAAAAATATTTTTAACATTTATTTTAATAGTGAAAATGAAATTACGATATCTGATACAAACAGTCAGTTTGAAGACTCTATGCAACGTTTTCAGACGGATACACATATTTAGAGTCACAAGTAGCTGATGCAAAATTGACTGTAGGAGTAATTACAAAAATCATTAAAGAGCTAGTCTGCAAAAGCCAGTATGTCTTTTGGCGATAATTATGTTTTCCAAGATATTAAAGCTGCTTGCTGTCCTAATTTGGTAAAAAATAAAGTTCTTCAAACTGTATATAAATAAGAACATATATTAATATAAAACGGCTCGAGTAAAAATTCCAGTCACATATATCTCTTAATTTAAAAAAATATGCTACCAAATTCAAACGCTTTTGAAATTTTAATTTAAACATATAGAGTATCGGTGTCTTGCAACCGACATTTTTAATCGATGTCTGCAAATTCCTACCTAGATTTTTCTTTATTTTTTAATTCTAGATTTTAGTTTTATGTTTATGAATAAGAATATCAATTTTAAAAAAATAAAAAATTCAACGGTAACTGAGAGCGAGCAGCTTTAAGAAAGTAGGTCAATTGATCAGAGTGCTAGGCTGTGAAATGTCAATAGAGCAGATTTGGATGCTGACAGTACACATCATTACAGTTGGAGCAAATCAATCAACCTCTGCTCTCAAACATTTGTGGTAAATTAAATCAAGGAGAATTCTTTACAATATATATTGATAAACATTATCCATGCGACTTATAACAAAGGGGCCATGAAGGCACTATATCTCTCAAATATAGCCATTTTCCTTCACGCCAATGTCAAAATGTCCAACCCACCACACAAACATCAAGATATGAACTCGTACATTGCTAGATACACACAAAATTTGATTTTGAAAACAAACAGTCTATTACAGCTTTTTCTTTATTTTTATGATAAAACATGTTATACCTAGGACGTTGTCAATTTTCACCCCAAGAACATGATTTTAGCAAACTTAGTTGAGGACTACTCGACAATGATACATGCCAAATATCTAAGTGTTTAGCCTTATGGTGTTTGTAAAGTTTTGCAAAGACTTTCCTATATTACACTTTGTAAATCAAGTGACCTTGGGTGGTGACCATGGAGGGGCTTAGTTTTGACATCAGGAGTATGATTTGCTTGAACTACTACACAGTGCTACACACTAAATATCAAAGCTGTGATTTAAGATTTCATACAAGAAGATCTTTTTTTAAATTCAATATGCAACTATATTTTAAAAAAAGTGACCAACGGTTCTATGTCAAATATTGACGATGCTGTGAGTTCTGAGCCTTGTAGTTTAAGACAAGAATATTTCAAAACATTTTCTATTTTTAGTTCTTGCAGCCATGTTGTTCAGTTAACCGAAATCATTGAAGAGCTTACTGTCAGGATGCTTCTGGTATACTCTACTGGTCACACTCCCCATTCCATGAAACGGAATCACTTGTGTATTCTATTTTGACTTAGAGAACGAGGCTATAAAACCTAAATATAATGTTTCTCTTGACAGAAAAATCGTATTAAGACACTTGCAATGGTTAGCATAAATTAAGGATTTTTTTAAGTGTATTCGTAAAGAAAATTTAACAGCATCATCTTCAACATGCAGCTACTGAAAACGAAAACACAAATATGATGTGATGGAACGTAATGAAAATACTAAAATAATCATAAATCTAAAAAGGCATAGGAGAGGTTATTGTTTGCAAATGCATCTATCAAACGCTATATAGCTAGCTGCTAGATGTTAACTTTACCCATCAATTTCTATTGTATGGATAGGCGGTTTCTTGAGTCACGCAGACATTTGTTTCACAAAATGTTTCGGTATAATTTACTGTTGAAAAATGTCAAAATGTCTGAGCACTCTACTTTCGCAAACATAAAAAAAATTAAAGTTTTACGACCGCAGCGCTGTTTTGCATAATAGTGATAACGCAACAATTACATAAATCTACAGCGAGAGCTATGCCGTTTCCGTAATTTCTCTCTGGCTGTAAATTATTGGTACTTATTTTTTGCTATCTGGTTTAGCAAATAAATAGATGAGAATCAGAATCTCTAAATATTTGCTGTGAAATATGTCATAAGCTGAACCCAGACAAAATATAAACAGAAATGAAAAACTTTTTAAAGGTTAGATTTCAAGGTAGCCATGATACTTCTAAAACAGTCATGTAATATAATAAATTGTGAACTAATACAAATGCATACCAGTAATGCATATTTCACTTGACCATTATGACATTTGCTCAGAATATTGCATGCAACCTGTAGACGATCGGTACTGTTTTAGGCGCAGTGGGCCAAAGGTCAAGGTCATATTGACCTTAAACTTGGCAACTCATTTCCGCTCAATAATTTGATATCTCATTATCACACACAGTCTTTAAACTTTATAGGATTATTAATCTTAGTGACTAGATGATTCATACTGTTTTCGAGTTCAGTATGGCAAGGTTAATGTCACAACGACATCTGTTAGCTTTTCATTCATAAGATTCGAAAGATTTTCAGAACACTTACTCAGAACAATTCAGCTTCAGATTGTTTTTGTCGAGCCGCTTACAAAAGCTCGATAAAGCTGTCTAAATGGCGGTTCGGTGTATGTGCGTGTGTGCGTTCGTGCGTCCGTGAGTGCGTCCTTCCGTCCGAATTTAGCTTGTCTGGGCTGTAAATTATCCATTGATCAAGGGATTCTTAAATAACTTGGCTCACATGTTCACCGTCATGAGACGGAGTGTTATGTGCAAGAACCAGGTCCTTAGGTCTAAGGTCAAGGTCTCACTTAGAGGCCAAAGGTCAGATACAATAATAATTCAATAATGATTTTGTCCGGAGCATTTCTTCTTCCTGCATTGAGGGATTTTGATGTTACTTGGCACAAATGTTCACCATCATGAGACGGAGTGTCATGAGCAAGAACCAGGTCCCTAGGTCTAAGGTCAAGGTCACACTTAGAGGTTAAAGGTCAAATTCAAGAATATCTTTCTCCGGAGGATTTCTTCTTCATGCATGGAGGGATTTTGATGTAACTTGGCACAAATGTTAACCACCGTAGGCTACCCTTGTTTTAAGAATTACTTCTCTTTGTTGTTATTATAAATAGCTTATATTATATCTTTTTTATTACTGTCTGTAGAGAAAAATCGAAACCACTTTTCTGTGGTACAACATGCATGTTACATCCAATATTTAGGTGTTTTTTTACCTATATCTACTTGGTAAGGAGTTAGCCCTTTTGACATATGGCGACTTGACATTTTTTGCTTCCGTTCTTTCAAATATGTATATCAAAATGCCTGAAAAAGAATTCCATATGTTAAACTTATTCTATAAAATTATTTGTATTAATTTTAATATATTTTTGACAGCTATTGAAAAGAACCATGGCGTGTACAAAAATGTATGCTATGCGAGGTGGTTGGGAAGTGTTACAGGCAGTTCAACAATTCAAATGAATCTGTTACTAGTACGCAACTTTGATAATACTTTTGTACTATCCCTAAACTTTATCTATTAAAGTACTATTTACTAAATATATAGAAAGTAGGAAATTTCATTTTCGATGCATGTACTGTAAAAAAAAAGCATTTAGCTATGCGGAGCAGGTTCCTCTATTCATATGCCTTATTAATAGTGGAAATCAAACAGCAGGTTTCCAAATAAGATCTAAACAGGAGAATGTGTGCTCATAAAAAAAACTTTGCAATTTACATTGAAAGTCTCGTCCTGGAAATTATAGCATCGTGAACAGAATTAGAGCGCAGAAAAGTTCATATAAATGCTTTATTGTATCTTGTAAACAGTCATAAATATACAAAACACATCATTGGAAGTGAAATGCTTTCAACTATTATGAAAAATAGGCATGCTGATTCAAGTAGAACCTATTTACAGCCTCTTTCTGTGAGAAATAAGGAAAATTACAAAGATATTTGAAAACCGAAAAACCTACTTTCGTGTTTGAAAATGCAAAATATAATTTATTAATTATTTTGTTAAACTCAAATTTGCATTACAATATGTTCACATTCTGAGAAGACGCCGGTTACAATTCTAGATTTAAAAGAAAATTCAACTTGGCCTTAATAATGGACCTTTAAACGTATTGCGAATAAATGAATTGCCATTACACGTAATGCGATTTGGCGCGTCTGGAAATTACCAAAGTAATATAAAGACAGTACAAGTTCAATAATAGTCAAATTAAATGGTAACTAAATTTACGCAAACATTTCATGAGTAAAATGAATAAGAATTAGATAAATATAATTTCCAATTTTGAACCTCATACCATTCCATTCAACAAAGTCTTATAAATGTAAAAAAAACTATGGTAGCTTTCAAATACATGTATTATGGACAAATGTGCAAGGCTAAAATTTCGACCGATCAACTGCATGATTTGTTGTTTGAATCTAATTGTGGTCAATAATGAATACTCTTAAACGATATAAGGGATTAAGAAAGGATCACGTGCTCAACATAGTCTGACTCAATAGATATCAAAGTTTCAACTCTATGGAAGCCAAACAGATTACTAGAAAATCATAGATGTCATACATAAAGAAAACTTTAATCTCCGTAATGTAGCGGAATTAAGGAACTTTCTCCAGCGTGAGTGGGCGGCTTTGGATCAGCGATTCTTGCAGACACTTGTTATTCAATGTGAAGATGTAAGCGTGTGTAATACAGGCCGTGGACATACCCGTTATTAGGTGATTAAGTTTATATGTCCTTGAAATGAAGTGTGAAACTGATTTTGATGGTAGTATTAACAAAATTTGCATAATTTTTTTTTTTAATGAATCAAATTTGTTCAAATTTGTGATTATTGTGTGAAATTGAATACATTTGTATATCAAATTAAAGTACAGGCAAAACTGGTACGTTAATCTATTTTATTTCACTTTTAATGCACCGTGCAGAACTTATAGCCTTAAGTGTATAATCAATATGAAGACATTACAATTAAATTTCTCTGGAACTGGTTATCAAAATTTAATTCTAATTGGCTCAAATTATTTAATGATCACTCTTTCTAATAAACACACTCTGTCCCATAATTGTTTTAGAAATGAGGCCCTCAAGGGACGTAGCGCTTTTCTAAATATTCTATATAGAAACTTAAAGTTATATTACCCTTCAAAATGGTCATATTGGTTTAAAGTTAAGAATGATGCGTAAAACACAGTGGATGCTTTAAAAACATATAAGAAATAAGTTTTACTAAGTCATTTCTGTTATTGACAAATACAAATTAAGATATACATAACCGAAACGGTGGATTTGTTTTTTTTTACTAGGATAGACAAAAAAGATTCATACAGATTTCCACTATATTCAATGTGAATGAAACTGTTATACAAATCATTATATTTGGGTTATAACTATGGCGATGTTTATTATTCTAGGAGTATAAGTCACTGATTAATGTTTATTTAAAATTTTGATGGTAACTTTGAACAGTAATAACGGTTATATATATACTTAAGGACAAAAGTTATGTCCGGTATAATTAAAGAAACACAAAAACTGAAATTGGAAATTTTATTCATAATTAGAAAAGCATAAGAATATCATCATTTTAGAATCAATTTACACATTTTCAATGTTCTTGACGTCGGATAGAATGTTCTTGGGCGTTTAACGCACGTGCAACATGTGTTGTAGGCTCACTGACCTCCAGTCGATATAAAGCACGCAAATTTTGCTATCTTGAACGCTTCGTAATAACAACATACGTTGAGTATTTGTCTATTTTTTACGTCTTTCAATAGGACTATCCTTTGGTAACAAAAATCACTTGCAATGTTTGTGATTATAAGCTTCATGTACATAAAATTAAGATAAATGTGAAATTCATGGTTTATGCCGTCACGGTTGATTGAATGTTTTTGTATAGAATTCTTAACACCTTGTGATGTAGCAATTAGTCTCAAAATATAAATTTACAAATAAAAAATTAAACATAACGTTCAATTAAAATTTTATTAAACAATTTTGAACCGGACAGAACTTTTGTCCTTAAGTATACAATATTTATATGTTTTTAATTTGATTGAAACAAAATGTGCATGTGTCTTATTCTGAAGATGCAGGGCTCGAACCCATGACCCTAACACTGTTTGTCGCAATGGTTACAGGTGAGCTTCCGTATCCTTCCAAACATAGAGGCTACCCGAAAGGCTAAAGGTAAATTCTAACACTATTGAAAATTTCTCCTATATAGGCAAAGAAGGCCTGCTCAAATTCCCTCCCGCGTAATTTTCACACAACAGCATGAGTATTCATGCGCTAATACGCTTGTGAATGAATTCACGTAATGTAAAACAAATCGTAGTAAAATTTTCTTCACTTCCGGTATCACCAGCAATATCAGCAACAACAAAATTAAGACGAATAGCGTTTTATATGAGGAGTAAAAAAAGAACAGCAAAATGTCAAGGAATGCAAGGAATGCACGGAATACTACAAGTTCAAGGAAGCGATTTGGTGTAAGCGCATCAAATAGTTTGTTTAAATTAACGTGTTAGAAAGGAAATAGATTTTACTTTTGAGTGATATACCGGTAATGTTTTCATTTAGGAAATATATTTCACAGTTGAGTGATATATACCGGTTATAGTGATATACTAACCGGTATATCACTCAAATGTGAAATCTATTTCCTAAACAAAAACGTTTTTTCCCGGTTAAAAAAGATTATGAAATGTATTTATTAACTTAAAGTGAACTTAAGACAACTAAAGACAACCTATGACTTCTTTAAGCAGAAGTTAGTGTCTTTAGTTTTTAAGCATTAAAAACGAATTCAATTATCTTATTTGCACGTATATTTTCCTTAAAAGGAAGTTCATTATGACTATAGATCGACACAAGAGTTACCTTGAAATGGCATTTAACTAGGTGCATTAAACTAGAGATATCACTAAATGTGATTAATACCCCCGTAGGCTGCTCTATAAACCGAGGAAGTTCGTAGTAACAGAATACCTTGCAAAAAAGAAAACAATGGATATTGATCTTGGCAATAACTCTGTAATTTGTCAAGCTAGAGTAATGGTTCTTTAACACTGCACATCCTCTCATTGTGTGACCATTGTATGAAGTTGTATTGAATTCCAACCAGTAGTTTTCAAGTTATGCTCTGGACAAGGAAAAGTAACAAAGGACAAGAACTCTGTAATTAGTCAAAATTGAGTTATGGGGTTCTTGTGCACTGCACTATCTCTCATTGTGCTTGACCGTTGTATGAAGTTGTATTGAATTCCAACCAGTAGTTTTCAAGTTATGCTCTGGACAAGGAAAAGTAACAAAGGGCAATAACTCTGTAATGAGTCAAAAAAGAGTTAAGCTTTCTGCGCACTGCACTTCCTCTCAATGTGCTTTACCATTGTATGAAGTTGTATTGAATTCCAACAAGTAGTTTTCAAGTTATGCTCCGGACAAGGAAAATGCAACAGACCGCCTGACCGGTCCAATATATACATATGGTGTAGTGATGCCGTGTAACTGACATTTTTAGTTGATTTCTGCATCATACCTAGATTTTTGCTTATATCTTTATTCTAGCCTATTATTTTATATTTATGTATAAGTATTTTTTTTTCAACGATAACTGAGAGCGAGCAGCTTTAACAGTAGCATTGAACGTCAATGTATTTGAAATAAATCTTTATCAAAGAATTTGTTCAGGTGATAAATGACATTCGAAGGCCTTCTTTTTTAGAAGCTTGTTCTCTTTCTCAATGTAAAATATAATACAAATGTACTAGACGGGTTTCAGCATTTTAGATTTATACCCATACCTAAAATTTTACAAATTACGGATTCACACCGGTCTGTCTGTTTTTGTGAACGCATACAAATTAACTCTTTTGTCAAGGGAATGCAAAATGTCTACAATTGTCTGACATGGGTATTAGCAAACACAGTTAAAATTATTTGCATGGACAATCTTATATAAGTGCTATTTATTATCTGTTTTTGCGTCTTGGATAACACTTCTCAGTCTGGTTGGAAACAAATAGATGGATTATCATATGATTTGTGTAAAGGCTTAAAGCAGCAACAAAACTCTATGGTATGACAAACGAAAATTGATACACTTCCTGAAATATCCGTTATTACGTCACGCCACTGAAACACTAACTAACTTTGTTTCTAATAAAGGTTTAGGTGTACATGGTCATCTTGGATTTCACCTTTCAACGTTTTTGTTGATTTATACTAATTCATTTATTCTCGATTGCGAAGCAAGTTCTTACAACTTATATTAATCGCTCTCGAGACTCATTCAAGATGGAATCAACCTCGAAGAGAGAGGCAATGAGGAATTATTTATGTCTTGCCTAAGGACACTGCCGACATGGCGATGGTAGGGATCGAACCCGGGGCCCTTCGATCCTGAAGCGAACGTGCTACCAACGTTTTTGTTGATGTCATTATATATAATTATGAGCGAGTTTCATTTTATGAAATTCCAAGAATAAATCTTCAAAAAGACTGAAGAAATTCAGATGTTTTGACACATTTTATACATATTTAAACCAATAACCTTTATCTTTTAAGTCCTACTCTGCTAAAGGCAGAATTTATTTAATTTGAATTTATTTCTACACTCGGTACATTGTTCAGAAGAAGCGTACGTCCTTTCACTGATAGTTTTACAAAACAGACTGGGTTTGTATATATTTGGGTTGGTAGGATAGGAGTCAATTGCGTTGTAAACAAAACATCACTGAAAATGATGATTACCTACCGAACACCGTAAAGACACAGCATATAAAGTTTATGCAATATTTGATGCTTTAAAGGGACATATCCTATAACTGATGCCAAATTAAATAACCTCCAAAACATAAATAATAGACTCTTTGGTCGCTCTCAGTTACCGTTAAAAAATCATGCTCTTATAAAAAAAAAAGGTAGAGAAAATAAAAATTGGAGGATACTAGGTTGAAAGGCGGTGCCCCCATTGTCTTTGTTCAACCGCTTTGAATTTGGTAGCGTTTTTTTTAATTTAGAGATATACGTGACATGAATTTATACTGGAGCCTTTTTATATGACCATATACTCTAAAATATGTTATGTACATACAGTTTGAAGAACTTTATCTTTTTACCAAAATCTAAGAGCGAGCAGCTTTAACCTAAATGTTTCAACTATGCATTCCCGGTTCCTATTGATAATATCAGCGGTTTGAAATATACTGTACCGTAAACTGTTCAATAATTTTTGTAGAGTTGTTGTTGTACAATTAATGGGAGGATGCGATTTATTACAAAACGCCTCTATATTGAATAACCGTGATAAAATTAGGCATTTTTAGCCATAGGTTCTATTTTGAAATTGTATTTATTTATCATTTTAAGTTAATTGAACACACAATCTATGTTTCGAGAATATAATCTGCCAGTTGTAGGGAGTGCCCCTTTAATTATTGAACCATGCACAACTTGGTATGAAACTCATCACTATTGTGAAGCATCATTCGATTCTGACCAGTGGTTTTGGTCACAAAATTTTACTACCTGTCCCTGATCTGTGACCTAACGACCCGAACATGGACCATCTACAGTTAGGCATGGTACCCATCACCTCTGTGAAGTATATTTAAGTTCTGCCCAGGGGTTTCGGAGATTAAATGTCCACAACAGTCCGTCTACAGACAGACGGACGATTAGCGGACAAACATGCTGAATCCAGTATACTCCCTACCCCCCTATAGCATTATGCGCTTGGGGGTTATCAAAAGGTAGTGTGGCGAAGGATGGAGCGTCTGACGCCTTTGACAGCAATTGCGGTTTCAACATACCGTCAATACCAGTATTATACAGTTACATGTATTGAGAATTTTAACAAAAGGCAAGTCTACAATTAACATATTTTTAACGAATATTATCGATACTGACTGGGAATGTATAGCTTAAACTATTAGGCTAAGTTATAATACTTTCAAAAATTCTATAATAGTATAGTATTCTATAATATATAACAGCAATAATAGTTTTGCAGGTAAAGAAAACCCTTAGTGTAATCTTTATCTAACTTCATGTTTGACATTTCTTCATGTATTTTTGATTTGTGTCTTCCACACAGTTCAGCCTTTTTTGATTGAATGTGAATACGCCTACACGACGGAGAAGGGTACGTAATATCAACATCACCTAATAAACAATTCTTCACAATTACGTTTACAATAACGAACCATACTGAAACCGCAATATTGTATTATAATATTTTTGCTCAGATATTTAGATGATGTTAGGCACAAACTATGCTGTTGAGATTGTTTTGTATTTCAGCATACCGATCTCAAGAAGTAATAAAATATCCGAGTCCCACCATATTCGTGTACTTAATGGCAAAATACAGGCAAAACAGACATTATTAAAGTTTTTCTAATAAATACAAAAGGGTTCTCTGGTGACAAATGCGCTGACATTTAATTCAAAATCTTGTCACTTAAATATTGTCTTGTATCTCGCAATAAAGGACGCCTTTTCAATGTTGTACTTTTGTAACAGTGGAGTATGATCATAACTTCCCAGAATATATAAAGCAGAAACAAAGCTTATACCGCTCTAAGACCGTAACGTCGGATTCAATGCTATACTTCTATATTTGTTTTTCTGTGTTGTGTGGTGTCTTCACTTTTGTGTAATGCGGTGGAGAAATTAATTTACAACCTTAGGTCAAAAGTAAGCAACAACACTTGTTTACATAATCACTTACGTAACCTTGTTCTTCCTGTGATAATTGTCTCAAAGTTTACCTTACATTGTATAACATCAGATCAATAGTCCTTGCATCTTTCATGACAGTTGTCTCAGTTGATTCTTGGAATTATATCAGGCGATTAACGGTTATTATTTTGTATGTAAGACTGAAAATCGGAAACAAGAAATCGGTAACAACATAATTGTTCTTATCTAAATTGTCTAATTTCTGAAAATATTAGTTAGTTTGCAACACTTGCAACAATTCTTTGAAATAGATTATGTAGATCTAACAATTTACGAATTAGTATATTAGTATACATGTGTAACACCCTGGTTACAGCATTGCCGGATATGGTTGTCCGAACTGTTTGCTATCCGGATACTTTACATTTAAAAGTCAGCATTCACCAGATTTGTACTTGTGTTTAATCTCCTCACATTTACAGGTAGCACAATACTCATATTTTTAATCATGCTGACTATATAACTTGTCATCATGTATTTTAGTCATTATTTTGACTGCCAGCATGTCCGTGCTCTATGTTTACAAGTTGAATTATGGCCGCCATTTGTATTTGTTGTTACCTAGGCGGAGGAATAATCGTTTCCATCTTATGATAATCTTTGATATATATGCAAAGATGTTTGAACACTTTTAGTGATCTTTAGTGACTAACTTAATTATTCGAACTGGTGTTTAGCACGTAACTTACAAACTTTATGTATATGTCGCGATGCTTTCAGTAACTATTTATTTGTTTCAACTGCACAATACTGGTGCAGTGCTGGCGTTCTGTATTTTCACATATTTTAGATTGTTCAACAGTATATTGTTAATGGTTTGCACCCTATATCCATTCTTTGCATGTATATGTATTTGTTAAGTCCAGTATAATAATACAGTATTAGCTATTTCATTAATTGTGTCATGATTTCAGCTGACTTGAACTAATAACATTGCTAGCGTTAAGTAGGTATGGTTAATTCTGATTGGTCGACAGCACGCCAGCATCAGTACCAGCATTCCCAGCGCCTATAAATATGGAACAGCGCCAGCCAATCGGGGTCAGTTGCAAATCATAAGTTGTAAAGAACAAACAATCATAGTAACATCATGCAGGCATCCAAGTCAGGTACTAAACAGTATTGAAATATACTGTGATTATAGAATCGCCAGCAATTTCTTATAATCCTTTTAGGCCATTTATATTAGCTAAATCCTTAGAATTTCTCGATGTTTGTTGTCATCCTGACCTGAAAGTAGTGCAACTGTTCCATTGCTGTGTCTGTCGCTGGGTTATAAAAATGGACCTCTATAATAATAATGATATTGTTTTGTGCATTAATTTATGCTTGAATTAGTAAATCGTTGAAACTAGTAATGGTGTTTTCTATCTAACTTTTCCCGTTTGATAGAAGAAACCTAGCCATCCTGAAAACCCCTCTGTCAGATTCTTGAGCTACACAGCTCATAGTTTAAGTCTAATATGTGCTGTTCCCCGAGTCAACATAGATAGAACCAGCTAGACTTCAGTCCAACAACTCAAAGATTCTTCATAGTCCAGTGACCGTCACAGCAATGACATCGCATAAAAAAGATAGCGACTAAGAGCAACATCATAATTTAAAGCAACACAGATTGTTGACTTGTTATTTAAGCCATCTTGCAGAAGACTGAGATATCCATGACAACCCATAGGGAGCTTACACATGTATGTAAGCTTGACTTATATGTTTAAAAATGTTTCATGTACAAGTTGAATATATCCCGATATCATATGTTGTTGTTTTTGAAACAGAATGCCAGAAATAATAGAAAATATGTACGAAGACGTATACATGTATTTTGAAATTAAAGTACATTTGCTCCAACAGTCGCTGTTACAGACACGATGGGTCTCCAATGTAATCGCAGTTTCGAGATATGACTGGGTAATATATATGCATTCATTGTTCCAGGCTAAGCATAATGCATAAATTTTATCAAGTCTGTCAGCACAAACCCGACCTTTATTTTCAATTTTCAAAGTTTGGTGACAAAGTTCTTTTTAATGTCAGTATACCAAACGAGGCGTGCAGGGAAAAACACTTTTGTAAATTTTGAATACTTTCTCCAGTTCAATAGCACTTCAATACCCTTTCTATCTATCATTTTTTACCGTAATTACTGGAAAAGTTCCTATCGAAGCTTATGTATCTTCAATACTGTGTAATCCGAGACTTCGTTAAGGCACTGTTATTCCCAATATACATCTATTTGATGTCTCAAATGTATAGTTATAACAGGAAATTTATGATATAGAATACTAGAATAATGCATGATTATCCACAATGGTTTTATACTTGGTCTAACTAGAATTTTTATAATTGATCTAACGAATATTTCATGTTATGTGATATACACTTTCAAAGGGTACGTGCAGAATGCTAAAGCGTAGACTGTTTCGCAAATCTAGCCCAATAATATAAACTTACGTTAGCCTACAGGACATGGCTCAAAGACTAACACATTCAGTGTCTCAGTACAAGGAATAAGATGTGTGCACATATTCAAATTGTGAATATCACTGCTAGACGTTATATACATATTGTCAACGAATAGATACCAAATGAAAATTTGCTAAATATCCTGCTAGATAATCGATATAAATTTACATTTTCTTTGACAAAAAAGCTTATCAGTACGCATGCAAGAGAACAGACAACTGGTGTGAATAAGAGATAAGGTATTCAAACGGCAATAAAAATATTCCTTTAGTTTAGTGAATGTATTTATGAGGTCTGTTTACAGTGCCTCTTACGTTAGATTTCTTTAACATTTAAGTTCACTGTTCATTGTCCGCGAATAGTTGTGCCCAGCCGCTGAAATATTAAAACCTATTGCAACCAGACGATTTGAAGCTAAACACTATCACGTTTCTGTGGAAATATATATCTTTAAGTTACCATGTATCATAACTGCGAAACAGTCCTGAACTTATTAATTAACTACACTCTTTGTCAATCCTGTCAATGTGTCTTTTTGATGGCCTGGTGTCCCGTCTGTGAGTAAAAATAAAAAAAAAAGGGCCAAGGGGGGCCCTTTTTGATGGCCCGTTCCCCCAAAAAAACAAAAAAACCCCCCACCACCCCCCCCCCCCCCCCCCCCCCCTACCGAATGCTTCCTCCCCAAGCAAAAGTCGCCACTTTGTTCGTCCGTCTGTCCGTACATACGAAGAAGACATCAGGCGGTACGGGTTTGAGTGGAAGCTTAGTATTATAAAATTGTATTGTGTGGTTAAAAAGGATCAAAGGGATAACCTCACAAAGTCCGTATCGCGAGTATATCCTTGCGTCCGTCTTGAATTCGTTTCCGGGCCATCTGTCAGCAATTACTGGCGGAAATTCTTAGAAACTTCATGTTCATGTTCAGTCTAAATAGCAAATGCACATATTGTCAGTTCGATTTTTCATAGAGTCGTACCATTGAATTTTGTTTTTCGGGCTTTTCATCAGCAACTATTAGGAATTAAACGAAACTTTAATGTTCAATACCAAGAGAAAATGTAACTGTTGTCTAGGTGTTCCTGCTTGATTATTTTCTCTCAGAGTTATGGCCTTTTTTACTGTAAATGATTAGGAAATTCATGTTCGCTCTATTGACTGGAATTGAATGAAACTCCATGGGATGTTTCACTATCAAGAGCGTTTTATCAGCGCCTTCCCACATAACTATTATTCGTGGAGTTATGGCCCTTTGGTTTTTTCTGTAAGTACTGTTGGTAGTAGAAGTAGTTTTTAGCAGTAGTAGTTTTAGTAGTAGTACTAAGTAGTAGTAGTAGTGGTGGTAGTGGTAGTGGTAGTGGTGGTAGTGGTCGTAGTGGTAGTACTAGTAGTGGTAGTGGTCGTAGTGGTAGTACTAGTAGTGGTAGTGGTCGTAGTGGTAGTACTAGTAGTGGTAGTGGTCGTAGTGGTAGTACTAGTAGTGGTATTGGAAGTTTTTTGTTGTAGTAATAGTAGTAGTAGTAGCAGTTGTTGTTGTTGTTATTGTTGTTGTTGCATTAACAGTAGTAGTAGCAGTTGTATATAGCAGTAGTAGTAGCAGTAGTGTGCAGCAGTAGTAGTAGTAGTAAGGTTTTATCAAAATCAGATTTTTTTTCAGCGGGTCTCCCTTTAAAGTTATACTACCCTTCAAAATGGTCACATTGGTTTATAGTTAAGAATGATGCTCAAAAAACAGTGGATGCTTTAAAAATATATAAAAATAAGTTTTACCAAGTTATTTCTATTATTGACAAATACAAATAAAGATATCACAATCGAAAGGGTTCATTTTTTTTTTTGACTAGGATAGTCAAAAAGATTTTCGATTTCCTCTACTTCAAGTGAATGAAACTGTTATCAGATTGTTTTTGTGGGTTATAACTATGGCATGTTTATTATTCTAGGGTTAAATCACCAATTATGTTTCATTTAAAATTTCATGGTCCTTTAGGGTATCCTTGCAGCAAGATGTTGTTAACATGCAATTACAAGCAGTTAATTCAGTCAGACGTACAACTTGCAATCATCTTGTTAAGAGGTGTAGTAAAGGAATAGTTAATAGAAAATAATGTTTTTGACTCCACTGCGCCAATCAATCTGTCAAATACAGAATTTCCAGACCGTTGTTTCTATTGCTTCTAATAACTTCTTGTTTTTTCTGTTTGTAAGCGCGAAAACTTCTCCCGCGATGTCTGTTGCTTTAAAGCTGTTCGCTCTCAGATTTTGTTTAAAAAATAATTTCTTCAAACTGTATGAAAATAACATTTTTTAGAACATATATTCATATAAAAAGGCCCCAGGATAATTTCCTGTCGCTGTAGATTTGAAATAATACGCTACCAAATAATAAAACGTTGCAAACGCTTTTGAAATTTCAATATCAACATATGGTGAAGCGGTATCGTAAAACAAGAAACGTCCGTCTGTTTGTACGTCCCCACTTGCACATTCGTGTCCGGACTGTAACTGTGTCATGCATTAAAGTATTTCAAATAACCTCGCACAAATGCCTAGCACATCAAGACGCCGTGTCGCGTGCAAGACCCACGTCCCTTCTCCAAAAGTCAAGATCACCTAGATTGTGAAGGTTATGAATTCCTCTATATATGCATATATGCACACATTCGTGTCCGGACTGTAACTTTGTCATGACTTGAAGGATTTTAAAATAACTTAGCACAATTGTCTAGCACATCAAGACGACGTATCGCGTGCAAGACCCACGTGGCTACCTCAAAGGTCAAGGTCACACTTAGAGTTTTTAGGTAATGGAATCCTGTATATATACATACATTTGTGTCTTAACTTTGCCATGCATTTATTGATTTAAAAATAACTTGGCACAAATGTTCAACACATCAAGCCGATGTGTCGCATAGACCCATGTCCCTACCTCAAAGGTCAAGGTTACACTTAGAGTTTGCATTGAAGGATTTTAAAATAACTTGGCACAATTGTCTTGAACATCAAAACGACGACCCACGTCGCTACCTCAAAGGTCAAGGTCACACTAAGAGTTTATAGGTAACGGAATCCTGTATATATGCATATAACTTTTCCATACATTTATTGATTTAAAAATAACTTGGCACAAATGTTCAGCACATCAAACTGATGTGTTGCATGCAAGACCCATGTCCCTACCTCAAAGGTCAAGGTTACACTTAGAGTTTATAGGTAATGGAATCCTGTATATATGCACACATTTGTGTCCGGATTGTATCGTTGTCATGCATTTTTATTGATTCAAAATAATTTTGCACAAATGTTCAGCACATAAAGACAATGTGTTGTCTGCAAGAACCAGATCGCACTTAGTGTTTAAAAGTAAAGGACTACTGTATGCATTGTAACTATGTGATGCATGGAAGGATTTTTAAATAACATAGCACATTTATTGAGCACCTGGAGAGGAAACAGCGTGAGACACCTCTTTCGGGGGCATTCGTCACTTGTGAGGGAAGCTCTTGAAACTATGTTTTAAATTCAAACGATATAGCACATCAATGGGACAGATCATCATACATACGTTTATACACATAGACATATTATGAAGGGCATGTATATATTTTTAAATCCTGAATCTTGGCTATAATGCCTCTTCAATTATTGCCATTCAAATTTAGATTTTGGATGTTTTACATTGAGAAAGAGATAAAATCCAAAATGAGATGGCCTTTAAATGCCAAATGTCGTCCACCTGAACAATATCTTAAATAATAATTTATTTTAAATACAATTACAAGCAGTTCTTATATGACCCGAAATTGAATACAAATTAAGACATTAACGACAAGAATTGCAAAATCTTCGATACGAATACCGATAAAACAAGAGAAATAAGCTGAACAGTATTATCATAAAAAAGGTATAGACAAATAATTTCAAAGTATGATTCATACAATATACGAAGTAACAGTTATTTCTACAATACGAAAAAAGCTAAAATGTGATAAAATTTCAAAGATAATTATATCAAAATATAACATTATCTAGGTTCTTGGAGAAAGCGGTCTGTAACATACTTCCCTGATCCCAAAATATTACAGACTAAAATTATCTTTAGAAAGATTAATTTAGTTTATCTATGTTTGGCGATGTTTGACCACGGCTCAAGATACGGCTGCCGGCAAATATCAATGGCTAGCACATACAACAAATACAAAAGTTCAAACCAAAAGCAATCATAAAGCAAGAACGAAGTAAACATAAAGCAAGAGCATGTCAACTAAAGAATCCACAACCAAAATGTCTTGATAAAATGTAAATTGCCTAAGCCCAACCCTGGGAAGCACAGATTGGAATCGAAGTACTTAGTATCCTGATAAAAGTTTCGTTGACCGCCGCACAATCTCACGGACTTTTTGGAAAGTTTTTGTCTTTGAAATTTAATTCAATTTAAAAAACTAAAATCATTGTAATATATACTCAGTTCCAAAAGAAAGTGTGCACTTAGGTTTTTGTTAATTTTATGTTTTACTTTTAACAGAAATATTATGATGTTTGGCATCAAAAGTTAGAGCAATTTATGCTCAATGGCCTGTGCATTGACAGCACATTCAATCGATAACAAAATTATGTACATGTATAAAGGTAGTGTTCGAAATTCGAGACCGATACGTTTTATCAAAATGGAGAAATAAAAAAGTGCACACTTTCTTTTGCAACTGAGTATAGGTAAAAATAGACAATAAACAATGAACAATGTCTGATACCATTGATGACTGTTTTATCGTTCAAATCAAATACAGAAAATTCGTTTTTTTATGTAGCTTAGCACATGACATCCTTCAAACGAAAATGGCTGCGTGTCATTTAACCAAATTTTCGCTCACAAACTATCATCCTTTCTAATGCACCTTTTAGCGAGGTGCTCACGAAACAGTCAGTGTCTGTTAAAATAACGGAAACAATAAATCCCCCATCTGGAATTTCCCGCCAAATGGCAAGATTTGGTGCGAATCTATTGCAGTATCTTATTACCCAATGTTGGATGATTTTCATACGCTGAAATTTCCGCAAAACAGGAATCCATTTGGGACTAAGTAATGATAGGTCACTTTAGTAACACTTTTAAAATGTAAATTTAAGAATTTTACCTGCTTCTTCTGATTTTCAGCATATTTTATTTGATTTCGTTGACAAAAAGGGTTGGTGCTGCCGTAAAGCAGACAATAATAAAATACGTTCTAAATACGTATATGTTACAGATTAATCACGTCTTCTCGTAACATTAAACGAAGACTGTCTGTGCCTTTCCAGAAATTCAACATTTTCTGTGTTAATTTACACACACTTACAAAAGATGCTTGGTAATATTAATACTACCAGCTAATTCAAATGTTTTATTTCTTCAGACAGTTATTTATTAAGACTAGCTATAATGATAGTGCTGGGAAAAAAATGCAAATGAAAGATTGTGGTTGAAAACAAAATCTGCGAAATACAGGAATATTAATACAAAAAATGGTGCCGTTATTCTTGCTGTGTTGAAAAATTGAAAACAAAACAATAATGTACTTCAATTAACACCACGACAGTTCGTCTTTCATGAATTTATAGAGGATTGTGCTACTATGCTGTTAAGAATGTATGAAGAAATTTCAACCGATCTACCATAGATTAATCAAAGCGCTGTGAGCGCTGAAAGCCTGGGGGCTATAGGTTAACTCCCCGAAAAACAACTTTTGACCTACGTGTTCTGCGTTGAATCTTACCTAAAGCGCGGGTCGAAATGTGCAGAGGACGAAATTCAATATATGACACAGAATGAATGATTCACAAATATATGGGTGACAGGGAAGTTTGTTTTATTATGAAATGTACGTTAAATGAAAAATAATCACAAGTCACTTATAAATGTTTAAGCCAGTACAAATAATTCGATCTGCGCTTTGTACACTTCAAGCGATATGATCTGATGATGTGGATCGAAAATTATTGTGTACCAATGACAAGACCTTGAAACAGAAATAAACAAAGCAATACCAGCAATGAAATATAATTACAGTACTGTACAATGTGTATAACGAGAAAACCAAAAATGATTTGGGTTACCTTGTAGTTGTAATCAGTGAAACCGTTCACTGGGCCTCGACATGGGCGTCCTCGATAAATGGCGGGTGAATTTGATCACGTTAGTTCCTTCTCGGGAATGTACGTAAATTATATCTTTTTTAGAGACTTTTATTTTTAGGTAAATATATATGTAATCGTTCGTAATAACAAAGTTGTCATGAAATAACATCGAAATTTGAAAATCAAACTACAAACTCTTATATCGAGCTTCGTACGTTTTCGTAATTTCCGTAAATACCGTACTTTTCCGTGATATGCATATGATTATCTTATCTTCCGTAATCAGCTAACAGCGCTTATTTCTAAAACAGAAAAATGTGTAATGCAGCCCGTAAGCTATATACCTTCCTGCAGTCGTTTAGTTTTATGTACTCTTTTTATTTGTAACATGTTCTTATCATATGCGGCAGTCAAACAGAAGATTGATCGGTCTGTCTTGCACTACTTTCGCAAGCGCATGTTTACAGTTGTTATTCCACATAGCACGGCTAAAATTCTTGCAGGGTTTGAATGTGGTATACTAACTTAGGCCGGGACCCCCGCCAAAAAATTAAACACGACGATCTACCATAGATTATAATTTGAACACACCGATCTACCATTATAGATTAAATTTCAATGCACCGATCTTCTATAGATTATAATGTCAGTGCTCATCAATGACGCTTGTTGACGTCGTTTAGTTTTTTTCTGTAGAAAGGTTATCAGAATTTAGGAAATATATTTTACTTTTGCCTGATTTACTGGTTTAAATAAACCATTTGTTTGAAAAAATAAATTTTGGCTGAAACCATATGCATCATAGATCAGCGAACCAGCACAATGAAATTTTGTCCAAACACAACATTGGCAATGAAACTTTGTTCTTATATAGTTGGCTGGGTATTACCCAACTTGGAATTTGCTGTTAATTAAGAGTTACAAATTTTATGAAAACTTTTGTCTGTTTTATTTATTTACAGAACAGGAAACCCTTTCTTTAAGCAAAGAATAAAACACTTTGAATTACAACATTTATTCATACCAAGAATTTCCAAGCCCAAAAATATGTTTGTTTAAACTTGCTTATCACAATATATATTAAAACACACAAGCCAATAAATCATATTAATATAATTTTTCGAAGACGTTCTGTAAAAATTTTAAGTGTAATATTTTGTATATTGTTTTCAAAATCTAAAGTACATTTGCTAGAACAGTCGCTGTTAAACACAAGAATCTTGAATCTTGGCAAAGGCTAAGTGCTATGCCAGAAAGCTTTTACAAAGTGTCAAACATGTCAATATGATAAATGAAACCTTAATGTTAATTTTTATATTTTCTAAATTTGATAACAAAAGTTATTTTCTAGTAGAGAAGACGGAGAAGCTCTATAACGGCATTAAAGTCAGATTTATTTTGTAAACTTTGAGCGCTTTCTCTAACACAATATAATGCCACTTTCTATGAATCAGTATTTCCTTAATTACATAGAAAGTTCCTGTGTAAGTTTTTCTTATCTTCAATATTTTTGAATCCAAGACTTCATTTACCTAATTTAATCACATTGTACAACCTCTGGCGTTGAAAGTTGACAGCAGCTTCGAAACGAAAAAGGCTTAATTTAACGACGGGAAGATTATCTGTGATTTTGTTGCCTTTTCAGTAAAAAAATCACAGAAATTGTATTTATTTTTCATTTTACGTTCATTAAAAACATAATCAAGGCTTTTATAATATCATCTGCTAGATATAGGGAGTGCCTCTTTAAAATTCAACAACAGCTTTAAAATTCAGCAAATGAGATATTGTTTCATCTCACACCATCTACATAACAATACAATATATTATGTTTTGTTTCACTTTGCAAAGCATAGCTTTTTTATTATATGTGTATATATTTTGATAAGTATTTGTGTCACATTGTGAACAGTGTCCGCTGCCGTTTGATCATCATTTCTTCTATGTACAGCTTTTTGTCGATCTTGCTGCTGGTAATGTTCGCTCTGATAAATAATTATGTAATTATCTTTTTCAGTTAAAAGTGTATTGCAAAGTTAATCCTGCTTGCATATTTGAGCATTCAATTTAAACAGACGATTTGTTCCAGAAAATGTTTTGTCAAACCCACATGCAAAATAATACAATGTACCGATCTTCGGCCATATTTATAAATAGAACTTAGGTCTTGCTCGGTGTAGGTCTTATGCCCGTATCTTTAGTCAAAATATGAATCCACTTAATATGTTTGATAGTTTTACTCCTGATAGAAAATGTCTATCAAAAGTCAAAATTAAAGTACATGGTAACATGTACATGAGAACCATGTCTGTCCTAAATCGCTTTCATGGGTCACCAGAGAAAATTTGAAACACTGCTTGGTTAAAGTTTAGCACTATTTTGGACAATATGGAATTGTTAATGTTTGGAAACCGATTTCCATGTAAAGGTTGTACCCTGTTGTAGAGTTTGCGACAAAATAGCAGAGTACTAAAGATTGTTCATAAATGAGCGAGGTCTCTAAAAATAATGGAACTTTCCACTATAATGCAAGTTACTTTAATTAGCAAACACGACACAAGACGAAAGTTTTTGTTCTTAATGCTATTGTTGCTATATTTTACGTGACAGACTGGTTGTTATTCTCCCAGATACGAAATATATGGACGTTCTCTTCATTCCTTATGTACGTCTACATATGCACAAAATTTGTCCGCACCAATTCTTGAAGTAATTAGAACCAAGTTGTTTTGACACAGTTGTTTCTCGACAATAACTCACTGAAAATCAAACAAATGATAAGTACCAAGCTTAGTTTGGCAAACCATTGGCCGTGCTGAGATAAGTTTTGGCCATAAAAAATAAACTTTTATATTCTCCATTAAGCAACTCCAAAACAGCGTTCAATTACCACATGTCATGATCTTATTCCTAGAAACTCTACTGTGACAAACGGCTAACAAGAAAGAAAAATAACTGTGGTAAGGCGGCATATGGTGGAATTCATTACCTTTAGTGATAGTTCTAGTAAGGTTTAATTTGTGACGTCTTCACATTATTTCTTAGATCAAGATAGATTTCAGGTAATAAGCTTTTTTCTCACTAGTGTATATATACTGTATTACATACCTTGGTAAGGCAGCTGGAAACGACTGATAATAAAAGGATTGAATTTCGTAAATTCCATTTTTCCTAGTTCCTTTAAACTCTCATCACTCATCTAAGTAACTACTGCAGGGCTAGTGTTTTCTATACAACAGATGTTGTAGAGTAATTAAACAGAGCTTTCTTCAAAAAATAGATATGAAAAAGTACTACGTTTAAGAACAAGCTTCCCTTCATACACGCAGGTGAGCCGGCTTACTTTGATACACGCGTTTGTCTTTGTACACACTGCACATGGTGTCATGCTACTTTCAGTTTCACAGAATATAATGTAAACTTCAGCAATGAGACTGAGCTTTAACACGAATAAAGGATGTTGTACAATTAATGGGTGAATGCGATTTATTACAGAAAGCCTTGAAATTGATTAATTGTGGTAAAATTATGCATTTTTGCCATAGGTTCTTCATGAAATTGTTTTTATTAATCTTTTTACGTTCATTTAAAGAGGCACTCCCTACAGCTAGCATATATTCTCGAAACATAGATTATGTGTTCAATGAACGTAAAATGATAAATAAATACAATTTCAAAGAAGAACCTATGGCGGAAAATGCCTCATTATAGAGGCTTTTTGTAATAAATCGCATCCACCCATCAATTGTACAACAACAACTCTACATAGGCAATTGAATGGTTTACGGTACTGCCGTATATTTAAAACCGCTGATTTTATCGATAATGACTTGGAATGCATAGCTGAAACTTTTAGGTTAACTTATGATATTTCCAAAGATTCCATTATTTATGTTTTGAGGTAATTTAGTTCGACATCAGTTATAGGGTATGTCCCTTTAACACATTATTTATGTTTCGAGAATATAATCTGCTAGATGTAGATTAAATATCGGCATATGTTTTGCAAAGCAGCGCTGAAAAATAGATTTAACAGTCGAAGTTTAAGAAAGTTGGCGGAAAACTAAGATGTTGTGTAATTTTAGGAGATGGCTGAACATAAGCTGCTATTTTAAGGATAATGCTCTCTGACACAAACAAAATTGGTAATCAGACATTCTCTGCCCGAGAAAATTCCAGCCATATAGCTTTAGTATATTCGATTTAACAAGTGAAATTTTAATAATCGCATGCATAAATAAAATGCTTAAATTGATGACGATACAATTTAATTAATATTGTTGTGTAGTTTAAAAAGCTAATAAATCTTCATATCTCAGTAGTGGGTCTAGTATTTATCATATTTTGTAATAAATCTAATAAGAAATACGAGAAAGCATCAACTTTAGTACGCGTTGTGAAGATTCAGATCGTGACATAGTCACATAAATCAGTTTACAGATTTTCAAGAAAACATTACAATACATGTATCAAAACCCACGACATTTTAGAAATATGAATACCTTCATTTTAACTAACACGCACTTTACTGGTGTGTATTTTGTTAACATTAAGAAGTTATAAGAGACTAAGAAATCTACTCCCAACAGCTGTTTATGTTAATTTTGCAAAAAAAAAGTTGTGTTCAGACAAGTTACACTTCAACCCAAATTTAAATGCAGGCGACAGGTACAGTTCCTTGACTATTTAGTTCATGATTTCCTAAAGCAAATTCTTACTGTTCTGAAAAAGCAGACAGTGCAGATTTAAAGAACCCAAGATAGCTTTGTCACTTTTAAAACCAGACACAAAATAGCTCTATACGCTGACATTTTGCGTACGTGCAAAATAACAGAACGTTAGTGACAAAAAATATGAGTGTTTTAGAGATCTCTTTCAAGCAGAACATAATGCACGCTACTCTATTAATCAACGAAGAATAACAAAAGCACTTACTTTTACAACACACTATGAAAACACCTCCCTCTGTAGCAGGGGAATGTTTTCTGTATTTGCTTTGTGTTCTATTAATACAAGGTTTTAGTAAACTTTAAATGCTATGAGTGGTGGTGTGTCCCTTCTATTTAAGTGTCTATATTTAAGACGAATGGAAAGTTCCCTACATTTTCTGGAGTTTGGCAATAACAGTTTTCAACTGAGACCTGAAGCAGATCATATAAATAGCGTTTGCCTATACATCAAAGGAAAGTTTCCTAAATTACAATTTAGATATATTATTACATTCGAAGTACGTCTTTCCGCACAGGCTTCATCAAAAACAATTTACGTCAGTTTATTCCACGATAATTCTTTTATTCTGTATTTATATATGGTAATAGGCACATATTATGCTGACAGTTACCGGATGTCATGAAATATATTTTTCCACAATATGTGTCAATTAAATGGAAACTTGGGACTGTAAACCCTAAGGCAATAGTATGCATTCCACATTTCAAACACCATAGATTATTTAACTGTAAAATTTGCTCCTAACAAATGTAAAACTGCGCTATGGGAAAGTAGTACATGATAGATCAGATCAACCTATTGTTTGAATAAAGCGTAGGAAAATCATATAACAAATAAAATCTGTACAGACCGTTTCAAACGATTGCAGAAAAGTCCATAGCTTTCGGGCTCAAATACACATCTTCTTTACAAACTTTTGTTTTAGAAATTACTGCGCTGTCAACATGTGTTGATTACGGAAGATAATCATATGTATGCATATGGATATCACGGAAAAGTACTTATATTTACGGAAAATATGGTGCACGATATGATGTTATTTCATAGAAACCTTTCTTGTTTACGAACGGTTAGATTTATATTCATCAAAAAATAAATTTATCTAAAAAAAGAAAGAATTTACGTACATTCCCGACAGAGAAGTCATGTGACATTGTTTTGAGCCGTTGACTAAAGGATTCTCGGTATGCCGTTGTTGAGTTTCGCAAAAAGCTGCCCTTAATCAGTTACTAATCGCATTAAATTAGTAAAATTCCTTTACATTATTTTAATACAGTACATAAAATTATACTTGTATGCCTTTAAATCGTTACAGACTGAAGTAAGACATTGGAACATGTATTAGGGTTGTATTTATATTCCGATGAAGAGCACTGTCAACAATAAGCATATAGCGTTGCCGACATAAAATGTATTTGTTTCTGCGATACAATGTGTTGATCACAAAGTTTGGCCTTTAAGCCCACTTTGGCAGTGCAGTGCTAGCACGGAAAACTCGGATAATGTTCATGATTTGTGAATAAAGACTTCACAAGGTTAGAAAACGGCGCGGAGAAATTTATAAAGTAAGAAAAAAAGAATGTTAGATAAATTATTGCATAATAATAATCATGTACATGTAAATATAAACGAGTTTTTTTTAATCCAGGTCGACCGTGGGATTTCTCCCCCAGTGAACTCTCATGCAGACTAATACTTCACACAATTTGAAAATCTGGGGAGTTTTGTTTTACCTTACTGCAATACCCAGCCAGTTTTGTCCAAAGCTTATGATTATCTATCGTTTAAAAATGCCAAAAGATGTTATCATGCAAATGTGAACTTGTGTAGAAATAATTATCGTTTTTTTCAAAAAGAGTAAATAACACTAAAATTTCCTTTCAATATATTTCGTATTTCTATTTGTCATATAAGTACTTTGTGTTAATTCATAATGTCGTTGAATAAGAACAACAGACATATATATCTAATGTGTAAGTTCTGTTTATATTGGAGAGTTTTAGTAGAATCAATCGGCGTTCATCTTTGTCATGCGGCTTTCGGTTTAAATAAAACGATGACGCTGGTAACAATGTGTGTTTTGTTTTGGAGATGTTTCCAGTTTTAGGTGTTTGTCATAATGACTTGCTATTGTAATACCAACAGATGCTAACCTTATTTCCACCTAGCAATATGTAGCCCCATGCCTCCAGTAGTAACAGCGGTTTGATTAATACTTAACCTTATTTGATTGCATTTTCTTGAGAAAGAAGCAACGTTTATCTCAATGGTGTATTCCCCAATATGTTATTTATTACTGAAACACTTGTAGACCAAGTACATGTAGTGATAATGATTACGTACTCCCTGCCACCATTATTTAATAATAAACGTCTCTCGGAGTAAAAATATATTTATTATTTTTCCTACGCCTACAGCGTGTTTTTATAATTGATCCATAAAGAAAAACCTCAAACAGATACAAGTTAATTATGTGTCAGTTCTGCGGATAGTGTATATGTCTAGATTATTCTGTCAATTCTTAATAAAAGAAGACAAACTCCAGTTTTACAACGACTTTTTATCTGCTTAAATGAAGACTATATTATTCTGTAACATATTACCAAACCTCATGATGCCGTGACTGTGTCTATTCAGTTGCAATTCTATTATCGTAGTGACATGTGAAAATATACTTAATTCATAAATCACATGTTTACCAGTCTACATTGATTCTACAGAGACAATAAATCTATCGATATAGCAATCCAAGACTACTGTTTACGTCAATTATAATTGAGATACGTCTACCGATTGATGTTCCATGGTAACGACTTTTACTCTAAAGAAGTTGCACTCTACATTGTATCCTTTAGAATGTCCGCTACTCTGGCTGTGCTTCATCACAGTTGTACCAGTTCGTTGATCTCTTGAAAGGATTGAAGATGTTCATCATTGGCAGTATGCTGAAAGATCAAGGTAACACTAAGTGAAAATCAAAAGATGGATACGAGATTCTTAAATAAAGTAAACAACTATTTATTAACATAGCTTCCATAGGGTCTAAGAAATTGACAAATAAGATTTTTTAAAGTTATGACAAATTGGAGACTGAACATTTCTCATCATATAGTTCGTGTTTAGAGCTACGTTGTTATGAAAATTAACGTTTTAGCATAAAACTATCAGAATTTTAACCAAATAATATTTGACGATGTGCATTTAAGGATTTCTTAGCGACACTTACTAATGAAAGAAGATCATACTAACAGCTGCACAAGTAAGTCTTGTTACAATCAAGTCAATTGTAACAAGACCTTAATAGCAGTTCTAAAATGTTGTATAATGTTTTCACATGTAAAATTGTATGCATCGTACAGACAATGTGATTTACATAATAAATTATCCTAGCAATCCTTTTTTCTGAGACATAACTCAATTTTGTCTACGCATACTAATTGGACTAAGGATTATGTAAAAAAGCTTTTTAAAATTTCGATATGTCAACAGGATGTATCAAAACCTCGATTTCGAAATTTCCCGACAATTTCTTTTAAAAAGCAGTAAACCAAGCGTAAAATAACTATGGTGTTGAGCATTTAAGATAATTTTAAGCACTTTTTCCAAGTCACTTTCTATCAATCAGTCAGTCTTTCCCTAATTGTATGAACAGTTCCTGTCGAAGCTTATTTATCTGCAATACAGTGAAATCAAATACTTCATTAAAGAACTAGTATCCCCATTATATATCTATTTAATGTTTCAGATGACAAGGCTAACGGTCTAAGAGTCTCCATAATCCATAACAGGAACTGGAGGATATAAAATCCTAGAATAACGTACTATTATCTCCAGGATTTTATATTCGATTTAACTAGAGTGTTTTATATTTGTTATCATTATTATTATTTAACATTCTGCTAAATATCCTGCTAGACAATCGGTAATATTTTACATTTTCTTGACGGAAATGCTTAATAGTACTTTGCAGGAAAATAGACAAACTGGTGAAAATAAGAGATATGTTTATACAAATGGAATGAAGATTGGCCACTAGTATTTTTAGTTAGCTTATTTTCAAGTTCCAGTTAACCATCCGTATAACTGTAAATTGTGTGACAATGCACTTAAGTATCAAAACCCCTATACATTCAGAATTTCTAAGGTTCCTATCGAAACTTACACATTTAAGCAACCGTGTTTTTACTTAATGCCGAAAAGATAAGGTATTTGTCATAATTGCTGAACTTACATGTAATCAAACACTCTCATGTTAACATCTTTGAGGGATGATTTTGTCTGCATGGGAATGCGTTGAAGTATCACTTCCTGTGCAATTGGAAATGAATGTGTGGCATATATTGTAGAAATTTACATACTAAATGGTGCACTTAATTTTCTAATAATTCAGGAGCCTCCTAATTTGTATCATCAGTTGATGTACATAGGTGAGCGATAAATGGCCATCTTGGCCCTCTTATTTGAAATATAATATCAGCAAATTTAAAGCCCAACAGTATCAAAGTATATTAAGTTTTCAACTCTCAGTTTGTTTGCAGGAGAGAAATAGATATTTGATAGTAAGGTCAGTAGGCCAAGGTCAGCCAATATTGAAACCTACATACAAAACATGTTTCTATTTCGTTTCTGCTGTATCTTAAAAACTGAAAGTAGGTGGGTATATATAGGTCGATCTAAATTGAAATCTGCATGCAAATCAAAATATTTGTTCAATATTATTGCTGTAACTTCAAATATTAGAAAGAAAGTATGTAGATCAAGTGACCCATGGTCATTTGACAATGACTCTTGACCCAGTGACCTAGATATCTATAGCGGTTACTTACTGTTTCACTCCAGCCTGTTCATTATGTGTAAAGAATCACCATGCAACACTATATGTTGTGAGTCACGCAGTTTTAGAAGTCTTTTTTATATAAATACAAGCACAACCCAGGGCATGGTCAATTTTGACCCCAGGAGCATGATTTTAGCGAAGTTGGCAGAGGTCTTCTAGACAATGTTACATGCCATATATCTGACTCTAGACCTTGTGATATTGAAGAAGAAGACTTTTAGGATTTCCCTATAAAATTCTTTTTAAAACAAGTGAAACCTGGACAGAGTCAATTTTGACCTCGTTAGCTAGGATTTAACTGAAGTAGTAGAGGTGAACTAGATAATACTACATTTGTACTCACTAAATAGCTTACCTCTAGGCCTTTTCGTTTTTGAGAAGAAGATTTCTAAGGCGTTTGCTGTTTAAATCTGTATGAAACAAGTGACCCTTTTGGTGTGGTCAGTTTTGACCCAATGGACATGATAAACTTGGTAGAGGTCCTCTAAACAATGGTATACAGCGTACCCACAACGTTTATCTGTAAATTATAAATGTAAGAGCAGATCGCTTTTGCAATCCTTTTATTTTGATTCAACAACATTTTATTGTTAACAGTCTTTAAAAAATATTTCTGCACGAAATGAAATAACCTTTACATTACTTTATAGGGCATAAGAAGTTTCAATATATCATGTGTCCATCAACGTTGTATGTAAGTTGTTCCATTCAGCCTGTAAAACAATCAATAGGTATTGCATAGTATCGGAGATATGACTGCTACCAAGCACATCGCAAGTATGCTGAATGGGGTGTAAATCTTGACTGTTTGCATGCCAGTCTTAAAAGATGATGTTGTTAGCAGTCAAACAACGTCGTGTAAGTACAGCTGTGTACGTGCACCAGTGTGATGTGTGGTACACCATGCTGCATCAAGGAACAGCCTCTATTACAAAAAAGGCGAGTCTTGTGACCATTCAATATCCCACCCCAAACTGAAACGGTTCCACATGAAAACGATATTTTTCCTTTTTCTTGCAACAGAAGCTGTTCCTTTCATGCAGCATCATTGACCGAACAGCATCAGTAATTATGTGAATTTTCTCTACTACCTTTTTAATGATAGAGGTATCTGGAAGTCAAAACAATTTTTTCAAAACAGCGTGCAACGTAATTGATGTATCAAGCAAATACCGACGAAATGTTGTTTACGAACTTGACTTGCCATTTAAGACATTGAACTGACAGACGTGCAGCTAATCATTATTTATTTAGAGTTGTTACACAAGCGGATATCATAGAATGCAGTGTTCCTTGACTCCACTGCGCTAATAAATCTGTCATTTACAGTTTTTCTAGGTTGCTGTTTTCATTTGTTTGTGAAAAGCGCCGATTTTTTTCCGCCATGGAGTCTGTTGCTTCAATATGTAATATTTGCACATGTTTTTGTTCTTTATGCTATATTTTGTTACATTTATTTGACAGACTGGTTGATTTTTAGGTTCTCACATTAAGGCAGCTTTCCTTTAATTGATACCTTTTAAACGTTTGATTGTTCTATAGAAAACTGATTATTTAAATATTTAATTTTGTAAATTTCATTTTCCTTGACTCTTAAAACATTGCATGCAATTATGTAAGTACTGTTCTGGTAAGTGTAACACGTTAAAGAGTTTTTCTATAACTTAATAGATTTTACGTTAAAAGCACAGACATTATGTATAATACAGACTTGATATAAGACACGTATAAGAGTTTTATATGTTATGTTTTATTTATTGGTATATCTTTTCGCGTAGCGGCGCTGAAATGCCAATAGGATAGTTAGCGAAGTGGTCTGCAAGATGTTACTTATATCTTTCTCTTACTTTTCGCCTCTCCCGGAAATGAGTAGAATGTTTGTTTCATCTCACTAAACGCGAAGGTCTTGCGCGTTTGACAGTTTATTAATATATGGCACACCGTATCGGTTTTATATTTCAGAAATAACCCACTTCTCATAATTTTGTAGGATAATACTGATACCCGTTATTATTCCTGAGTTTGCTGATTTTCTGACCATAATTGGTCAAACTAGTTAAAGTGTTACCAACTGTACATGTAACTATACAATTTGGTTTGTTACGATAACATACATTTTAAGATTGGAATTGTTTTGCCAACTTGTTTGTGATTTATTTTCATGATTTCGGATGGGCTTCAATATCGCCTTAAAGGGACATACCCTATAACTGATGTCGACTAAATAACCACCAAAACATAAATAATAGAATCTTTGGAAGTATTTTAACTTAATCTAAAAGTTTCAGATATGCATTTCCAGTCATTATCGATTAAATCAGCGGTTTAAAATAAACCGCAGTACCGTTAACCATTCAATAATCTGTGTAGAGTTGTTGTTGTACAATTAATGGGTGGTTGCGATTTATTAAAGAAAGCCTCTATATTCATTAATTGTGGTAAAATGAGGCATTTTTCGCCATAGGTTCTTCTTTGAAATTGTATTTATTTATCATTTTACGTTCATTGAAGACATAACATATGTTTCGAGAGTATAATCTGCTAGATATAGGGAGTGCCTCTTTAAACAATATTTTAGTATACCGTCTCGTATCAACTAACCAGCACTTATCCCATTTAAGAAGATGTTTCCGATAACATTGCAAAAATGTCAGGTCTTAAAATAGACCGAGAACGCATAAAATATCCAGTGAGGAGAGATATTGTTCTTAAATGGGACTTAAATATGTATATACCGGTATGTCAAAGGAATTTGATGTATATCTTGACAGGCAATTGGTAAAGATTTTCATGTTCAGCCACAGAAGCACTTAATCAGTATGCATGCAAGAGAATAACCAGACCTGTTGAATAAGAGATAAGCTTCTATAATGGAATAGCTTTTGACATTTCTAAATCTTCTATGAAAAGAAAAACAGTCAACAAAGAGCCAGAAAGTTTTATCTGCATGCTTTCCTCTCTGCCTGTAAGAATGAATAATTTGTAAATTATGGTGTGCTGTTATGAATATGAGCAAGTTGGCGGTAAGGGCTAATAGGACATTATATGATATACTGTACACACTTTTATGAAGAGCATACATTATCAATACAATACAGTTGTAAAGTTTGATGGAGAAATCTTAAGAAATGGCAAAGTTATAGCCAACGTTAAGTTAATGTGACGGACGGACAAAGCGATCCCTATGTATCGCCTTTTCTCCGAAACGGAGACTCAATAAACCGTTGAAGATTAACAAAATATTTCAGAAAAGAATTATTGACGAATATATAAACGAAGACGGGCCCTCTTATTCCACATGAGAGGAGCCTAAGTAGATATTTCAATAAAATCGCAGTTTACAGAAACCCGTAATGAAGTTGAGCTACCGTAGTTTAGTATGGCTGCCTACGGAATTCCTTAAAAGTTTAATTTTAGTGTGCAAGCTGTTTTTCACGCCGTCTCAAGGACGGAAAACATACTGATTTTCGTAAAGTAAGTTACTGTAAAGTCTGTAAAGTATTTAGGTTTAAGTATTGATGACAATTTATCTGGACAAACAGTTGTTAACTCTATTGTATCAAAGGTCAATTCTAGACTTAAATTTTTGTATAGACATGCTTCGGTCTAGGAAACATTTGTGTTCTGCCCTTATACAATGTCATATAGACTACGCTTGTTCCTCTTGGTATCCTAGTTTAAGTAAAGACAAACTCCATATATGTCAAAATAAAATTGTCAGATTTATAAATGATATGGGTCCAAGGGAAAGTGTCAATTGTCAAACTCTTGCTGGTATGTCTCTTTTGAATATTGAAGCTAGAAACAAGCAGCTTCGTTTGAACCATGTATTTAAAATTGTAAATAGTACAGGACCTTCTTTTATGAAAGAAAGTTTTATGTTTACAAGAGATTTACATTCTCATTTTACCCGCTCTAAATTATATAATTTTGTTGTTCTAAAATCTAATGGAAAAGAAAATATAACTTTTTATTACTCTGCATTCACTGCCTGTGAAAATAAAACAGATGACTAAAACTGGACAGTTCAAGAAAGCGGCTAAATGCCATTTGTTAGATGTGGCTAATATTTCTTAAGTCACATGGTTTATCTATTCATGATAGACTGAACAATACTTGTTTTAATTCTAATACACTTTATATCAAATGAAATATAATTGTTTATAGAGAATAGAAACATATTATAATGTACATTTATCTTAATTTTCCATTTTTATGTCAACTTCCAAAAACCAAAGTCTTACTTTTCTTTTTTTATCTATAAGGTATTTAACAGAACCCCATTGGAAATAAGCTTTAGGGCTTTATGGGCAATCCTAGGTTTAATACACAATTATCTTAACTAACTGCTCTTTTGAGTTTCTTATATATCAGTTTACTTATGTTTTTATTACTTAGTTCATGAACAACTAAATCTATAAACAATTTGATTGGTGCTTATGTAAGTCTAAGTGAATAGTGATAATTAATTGTGAAAATTGATCTGTGATATGATAATCATTTGTTAATTCAAACATTCTGTGATATATATAATTCTTAGTCAGTTTGATAATGTCGATATTATATGTATTTAATTTATTTGTACTTATGTGCATTTTACCTGAATAAAATCAATCAATCTACTGTATACTATTACATTGAACTTCCGTGTGACAATGTGTTGAGGTGTGAACGTGGGGGGAACCAGCAACTATGAGCACTTCCATTTCCCCTGTTGTTGAACGAAAAATCTAAATTGTATATTTTACTCAGGTGTTTTGAAACTCTTTCTGTAACCAGAAAATCCTGAAATGTTAAAATTGAGATTTGATTCAAATTTGAAGAACTAGTTGCTTAAGCAGGTTGTTGCTTTTCCTTGATTGGATCAAATCTTTTGGCAATAAGGTAGACTCGATATTTGGCAACTTAACAGTAAAATATAATGGTAAATCAGGTACTAAGAATAGATCGAAGCGACATTTTGCACATACAAACTTTTTAATCTCAGTGGGTTTCTTGTTGTAAGGAAAGCCTGAAATTATTGGTTTATGACCGTGATCTTTATCAAAAAGTCAGTTTATGCAGTAATGTATATACGAAAATTTTCCCTTTTGGTTAAGGTAACTGGGTCACAAACGGTTTTGATTTTAATTGCATTGTTTTTATACATTTTATATTTAATGAGCTGACTACCTCTTTTACTATTACATGTTTAATGTCTTTGGTCATCCAAGGTAAAAAGATCTTGAACTTGTTGTAACTTGCATGACAAACTGCTACCCTCAAAGGCAGCTTTTTGTAACTTTTAAGATTTATGTTTACTGACTGGTAAGATTATTGATAGATTGCAAGTCAAAGATGTAAATATTCTTTGTTAAGACTGTAACAAACTGGGAACACCATTTAATAGGACCTTCACTTTAAACGATGTTTAAGTAACAGTATCTTTCAAAATGACCATTTTGTAATTTTAATGAAGAGATTAATCACTGATTTGTATATATTTATTAGTTACAAGTGGAAAATATGAGCTTGTAAACACCATAGATTTGAAAAAATTCAGCACATCCAAAGACCCCAATAGCTTATCTTTAGCTAAAAGAATGCTGACATTAGTATCAGTAAAACAACTAGCATGAAAGTAGTCTGGGCATTGAGCCTCAAAATTTTAAATCCAAAACGTACCCTTCCCAAGAAATAATCAGGTTCAATTTGGAACCATGCAGACAGAATATTACTATCTTCGAGTGGGAAAACAGCATGTACATTGTAATTGTATTTTCAACGTTGATATAAATTTATATCTATCTTTTGAACAAACGTATTAGTCACTATATCGAGGAAACCCTGCACTTTCAATTAACATTCCTAAATATTTATTTTCTTAAAATACATACGTGTAGGTAGGTATTCTTGCGAGGTGGATTTAAAAAACCCACATTATAACACCGATAAAAGTCGACAATTTAGACACTACTTCCGAGTTGACGTCAGTGATTGATCATTTTGTCTACAGTGAGTACGAACTGACAAATTACTTCCTAAACAACGGGATATGAGTGTCTGGTATTATATGGAAAAGAATGTCACTACACTTTTATGTTCAACTGTCTTCGACAAGAGTTACTTGAGTAATATACTAAATGTTCAATTATAAATATTTTTGTTGACTTCACAGGTTCCTAATTGTAGTAATATAAATTTTATAAAAAGGGTAATGAAATATTCATGGAAAGATCAATATTTGTAGTCATGACTACAAACTGAAACTTTGTTAGAAATGATAATTGGTCATTGAGAACAGCTAATATTGAACATTCTCGGCATCCTTATTGCGGTTTAGGTGTTATTTATAGGAAAAGCAATTTTGTAACCAGTGCTTTTGTGTTAACCATAATTTTGAAAGTTTTATAAAAGAAATAGGTATGTAAGAGCATTTCCGCACCTCACTGAATCTATTAGGTTCTTTGGCAAGAGTTGTTAGTTTGACATTAGTTAGGCACTAAAGACCAAAAGAGCAACTGTACAAATTTGAGTTCTCTTTTGATTCTTCAATAATTTATGTACTACTAGCCTTCTACATTTAACTGGTAAATTACTTGCCTGTTTGTATGCTAAAATGCAAACATCGTTTCTGAGTCGTCTGTATGCACATTTGTCCATGTTTCTGGTAAATAGTATTCCGAGATCATATACTAGTAATCTATTAAGTATACAAAGCTCTATGCAAGTAGATAATTTCAACAGCTGTGTCTCTTCCTGTCTCGCTCTTTTCAATGGATGTGGCAATGGAAACAAAATATCTCATTTCATGCGGTCAACATAAACCAGACTTTAATGTCTGGAGAAATATAAACTAAATTATATGTCTACGTTTCTTCTCCTATTTTAGCTGTCAAGATGAGACACACATTTATATATGTATCTCGATAACTGGTTAGGCTATAGCAATGCTAATGGGATTAAATTACATGTCTCTTAAGTCCAGATGGAATTAACAAATATAGATAGTGTTTGAGTCCTAGAAGGTCGGAGACAGCAGAGGAAAGCAAAATTTCTACAAATATAATACCGGGTACATGTATATGTAATCATTAATCATTTCAAAGCGGTTCAATGACTTGACAATTATCTAGCGTTCGAATAAATTAAACATTTCATTTTTGGTCAGCTTGAAGCACAGGACTTAGTGAAAATTACGTATCAAAGCTTTTAATTCAAAAACCCATTTACAGTAAATGTCCGACTCATATTCAAAATTTACATAAGAGTTTGAAGAATATGTTTGAGGTCATATTAATAGCGTTATCGATGATTAAATGATAATAGTACGAAAAGGATGGCCTACAAAATTTAGAATTGAAATATGTTATATGAATAACTTAGAATTCTGAATTCAGGTTCTGGTGATTCGCTTATGTATATTATCAATTATCTAAAGCAGAAAAATCTTGGGGCGCCTTTAAAGATTTTCGCAAACTGGATATTACCGTGTCTGGTCTATTCTGTAGAAGTGCGAAACAGAACCTGCTGATGACAAAGTTCGTATCACATAGATTGGCGATTTAGTTTGGTATTTGAACAGAACCGGTAACAAAATAAATCAAGAGGCAGGACAAAGATGTAGCAATTATCACTCTTCAGTGACAAACGTTAACCTTGACAAATAATATAACTTTTGTAAGCGTCGAATGATGAAAAATATGACATAGATGCAAAACTCCAAGAATGATTATACTACATTTATCGAGAATCATGGCTATGTTTATCTGTACAGTATGAATACGTTTATTACATATAACTTACTCGTGTTAATTTTTGAAAATATCATTGGCTGCTATATCACTTGACCATTCAGGCAAATAATGGCAATAGTGTGTAGTCAGCCTTCAGTGAGTATAGCTCTTCATGCTTCCAACAACTTAATGATTTTTTGTCTCGTTTGGTTCCGAGAGGTAGGAACAAATTGACGGTTCTGTCAAGAGTCTGCTGATACGGGAAGGATATGTATGTCAATGCAACGAGACCTTACTAGAAAATCCATTACGACACCAGTGACTGTCCTCAGATGGAACATTGTACGAAAATAAGGGCGTATTAATGGCAGTCATATATGCAACTTGAAGTCATTAAACATATCTCTGAAAACTTGAGTTAGCGTATTATTTGTCAATTCCTTTCAAAGACCGCCTTTATGTTGTCATTATCTATTTATTCCCAAGCATATTAACATTTTTCTATGTTAATGTATTTGTTTACTGAAATTAGATGTAATGTCTGAACTTTATTTTCGGAATGCTTACTTTCCCCGTGTCACACGGGAGCATTTTTCATATACAGTGGTGAATATGCATGAAATTTTCTGAAAAATAGAGCTTTATATTTTAAATCCATATTCATCATCTTTTCATGGTAGCTGACACGAAAAATGCTACATTTGCTTTCTTCTTCCTTACCACCATTGTTTCTTTAATACTGTTCTTCAAAAGTATGAGAAACAAATTAAAATATGGATTGCTGCATAAAACTCAATACCTGATAAAACTAACTTGAAGTTCCACGTATTAAAATCTTTAATTAAAGAAGCTACGAAACTCGCCCTTAGCATTTATCTGCGCAAGTTAAGCAAAATGATATGTGACGTAAGAAAATTGAATTTTCAAGATTCTATTCAGCGAAGACAAATACAAGCGACAGATGTAGTTCATTGACGTAATAGTTCGTGATCTTCTAGAAATCATTTCTAAATGACTTTTCGAATACATACTATCTGTTCCGAAACGCAGACTGTGCAAATTGCAAATAAAATAAATCGTCTAAACATGCTGAAGCTGTAGTAAAAAGTATCCAAGTGTTTCATTTCATATATTTGCCTGTGTAAAGCCAGTCAAAATATTGCACTATGATGACTTTTTGCGAAACAGCAGAATTAAAGATTAACTTTTTAAATAGAATATTGTTATGCTCATGGGATCAGTTATGCATGCAGTTCTATCAATCCTCAAAAAATAAATACAAGTCTTTGGTTGAGTGGTGTAAGATGTGTTTACTTTGTATGGCAAGGCTTTGTCGCCGTACGATACATGTTGGAATCCTGGAAAAGATTTCCCTTTAATTTTGATAACGCGCTGAGAGGACGAATCCGCATTTGTAAGCTGTACTTCAATTGGGTATCTCTGTATTACTTGTAACTATATTGTAATTGTAGAAAATGTTTGTCATCATACACTACGTAAAGAGCAATGTCAACAACCTTGCTATCAGTGTGTCCATTAAATGATTAGACGCCAAAGTAAACCAAACGTAAGTTGTTTTTGTGTCTGCCTTTCGGAGAAAAGGCGATACATCGGGTCGCATTGTCCGTCCGTCGGCCCGTCGGTCCGTCCGTCTGTCACATAAACTTAACGTTGACTATAACTTTCTTTGCCATTTCTTCATATGTCTGCTATAGTTTTTATACTAACTTTCGTTCAAGGAATTCTTGTGTTGGTCTTTTATATGGAAACATTTGCATGTTTATCACAGATTCTATACTTGTTTTGTACTACAGTACAGGCATTTGCTTTAAAGGTCCACTACTAAGCGAAAATTAAGTGACAGTTATTTCAATGGCAAGTACATTACCTTATGTAAGACACTGAATAATGAAGACTGGCAGGTTAAAATTTACAGAAAATGTTTGGAACACGAAGAAAAGTATGTGTATTATGTTGAAATCTCAGTGAATCGACAAAATGACCACCCAGGTCTTTTAACCCTCCCTTCATAATGTATAGAAAATATTGTCATGTAATGTGATTTATTTAGAATTTCTACATACCAACTTTCATTTTTTATTAAAAATTACTTATTTCTGTGTTTTTTAGAGTATATTTTAATTTTCGCTTTCCTTAGTATTGGACCTTTAAATTATTATATGAAGCCTCTAAAGGATGTTTCTTGTTATTCAAAAGAAAACGTTTATGAGATGTCGTATTTACAGACAAACGAAAACGCTGGAAAAAATCATTCTATTTGTTCTTTTACATGGATTTTTATCGCGAGTAACTCTCTCGGTTACTTTTCAGTTAAAACCTTTTGAACGTCAACATATGAACGAGTCCAGTCAATTTTAGATATTTAGCAGGGATCAGGGTTTTCTAAAATGCTCGGGCTTACGTAACGCATGCGTTTATTTATACTTCCAGACACTTAGATGGGACAATGTTCTGCGTGAAATTGTCATTAAAATATTTTTCTCACATTCTTTGTCAAGTTCTAATTTAAACTATACAAATTTATGCTTACTCCAATACGATAAAAACTGTTTATAAATTATATCAATTGCTTTTGAGACTCGCTCCAGATGGAATCAAGCTCGGCGAGAGAGAAAGGGGCAATGTGGATTTAGCATGTCTTCCCTAAGGACATTACGACAACTTGGCACTGGTTGGGATCGAACACGGAACCCTCAGATCCTTGAGCAAACGCGTTACCACTTCGCTAAGGCGGTATCATACTTACCTATATCACTACCACGATATCTCTATTATGAATAGTCAAACAATATAAACATAAAAGCAAAGCAGCTTCATTCTAAGACATTCAATGAACAATAAACGGGAAACAAACAAACACAAACTACAAAGGCTGAAAAACAATTCATCCCAAGAGCGAACAATATCACATTTGATTAGACTATTGATTTGGTTTGTCTTGTACAATAATGAAGTATGGTGTAAAAAGATCCTTCCAGTATAGTAACGACATCATAAAAGTGTCTCAGAATAATATTTTATTATATATTTAGTGTAATAAATCATTTAAGCAAGTGAACTGTATACAATAAAATATGTAATGATAATCTGTGAGAGTAGATCAGTATACCCCAGCTAACCACAGTTTAGCGCTGTCAAGCTACCGCCAGGCAGATACATGAAATATATCATAGAACATATACATTCAATATAATATTCTTGTCGCATTGCACTGCATTTACGAGGTACTGTCATTTGGAAAGATTAAGACGTTTCGGAGAAATATGTTGTGTTATATAAAAACGTAGACAACATCTATGTAATTAAGATATTGTTATGTTCTGAACAATATTATTTCACGAGCACTTGTATTTTCATTTTCGGTTATTACTTTCATTTGTTCGTTTTCATGCGTTCTGCCTAGTAACTGTTATCGTATGTATGAGTACAGGCAATATAAATTACACGCGTATTTCCAGTTAACTTCTTGGTACAAAGATTTGAATGTTATCGTTTTGCTCCTTCTGTGTCTGTTTCTTAGCGACTGTTGTCCATGTGTTCTTTATGTAAATACAAAAGTTGTAATGTGGGAAAATTCGAATCAGCGTTTGTACGGAAGCAGATCTAGAATTGTCAACACGTATTTAAGGTGATGCTCATATACATGTATATTTATAGTAACTAAATTCGAACATCATGATTAAATCATAAAGGGTTTTATGACAATTTCAAGAACTTTCCAGCCTTTTCATTGGTCAATGATCCTTTAATTAGGAAATGTCAAAATATCAAAATGTTATTTTAGCAGTGCATAAAATGCCGGAGTTAACAATGCAGAATAACGACATTATAGTTAAACGTGTTTTAGTAATTTGAACATGGCATTAAACTAGCAACTTCCTTCTAGAATGTACTAGGAAATTATATTTTTGAAAAGAATGTTTCGCATTCTTGAAGTTAATAAATATTCCAATAATCCTTTAAAAGGTACTACGATATTCTCTTAAACCAGTAACGCGTCGGTTAAGCGACTGTAACGGAAGTCAGACGCCCACTTGATTGATGAATTATCTCGATATATTTTAGTTTTATTGAGAACAAAAGCCTAGCTTATATTAATATTTCAAGAGAAGAGACAGGATTGATACTTACAGGGGGAACTAGGCTAAAACAGGGTTCATTAAGACACCAGAATGCTTGGTTGCTATTTCAGCTTGCAAAACTGTGTTATCTTACACAATTCGATAATTGACCTTACGCCAGGTTCTTGATTGACAGAATGATAAGAATCTCTTAATCAGACCAATCAAACAGCTAACTGATACAACATGTGACGAACGTGGTTATTAGCCGCCATTTTGTCCGACAAACATTCAACATGCATCCGTTGACGGACATGCAATATTAGATATTTTCTATGTAAGATAGAGAATGTTTTAAAATAAACAGGTTTTATCGTGATGGTCACACTGTAAATCGTCTTTCGTTTTTATGGGGTTAGTTTATAAATTCTATGAGTTTTGTGATTCTTCATACGTTTTAAAATGATCTTATAAAACTTTTTTTTAAGAAATAAAGCAAGAAGACTGACGTTCTTTCAGAGACCCATTTAAAAGGGTTCTCAATGATTTATCCTGCCGAAATAAACTCAGACTTCAATAGTGTTTCTCGTCACTACGTTTTAACGCCCTGTTTCAACAGAATTTCGGTTATTTACAACTTGAGCAACAATCGTTTCAGGAAATGACATGTACTATACATCTACGAAACTGCCAACTTCTTCAAATAAGAAGACATGGGAGGTAGTTAAAGTCGAGCCCGTGATTCTAAATTTAGGATATGTTTAATGATAACAAGTAAGACTGTAACCAATCAACCAGTGAGGAGATCGCAGTTAAAAAATGAAATGCATGCCCTGTAAAATGTATTCGGATCGTACCGCTGTAAGCATCGAACGAGGATGGTGGAGCCAAAAAGCACATGTACAAACAAAATGTCAAATGTATCTTATTGAAAAGTGTCATCATGTGTGTGTGAGTACATGTATTTGAAAGGCTTTGGCCGATGCATCTGGTTGTTTGGGGAGTTGCACATCATAAACTTTTAGTGCACAATGATAATATAAGCCATGCTTGGTCAATTACGATAGCGAGGTAAATAAGGTAATTGTGACAAATAAATGATGCTATAGCTGGACATACAGTTGTTTGTCATTTTAGAAAATAACAGCAACAACAAAAAGAAACAATAGCCAATAATAAACTTTAAAAATATTTGATTTTCATGTGGAGGCATCATTCAGAAGTTGTATCAAAATGAAAAAAAAAATTATATGCTTAAAAATGCTTTACTGTATATAATCGGTTTTGTTTTAGTTATAAAAGTGTCACATTGTTTCAAACATAACATCCCATAGCACGATCCGGTTCGCAGAACCGCATATAAAAAAGATAAGTCTCCCACGAAATACAAATCAGAAACCATGGTCACACAGCTACTTTTACTGGTGACACATGTTTAATGCTTATCGTGTCTAATATTTAAGAGCTTTTCAATTAACGCCTCTTTGAAGAGTATTTGATAATTAATGCACAGCGGACATAATAAAATGTGTGATAACTGATTTTATGGTACTAATTAAAATAACATTTCAATTTCAAGATAATACATATGATTGCAACGCGTCTGCAAATAACTAGCCTTAATCTGTTACAGAATGCCGCACGCGTTTTGGATACTAGTACATTGTGTAATCCTTTAAAACTAAATTCACACAAAATAAACTTTATGTTTTTTAGAAAAATAATTTTAAAATCAGCAAAAGGATCATAGGACAGTTAAATATTATCAAGTATATAAATAAAACAAATGGTTTCAGACTTAGTTCAATAGAGATCTGAATGAACGTTTCCTGTGTTTGTGGGACTTTATGTTGTTATATCATTGTACATAGCAATACCATACTTTGTATTCTGTGATATGTGTGGTTGTTGTTATTTCTGTGATATATGAAACGTTATATTATCGACATATACGTGGCAAAACATATTGTCTAATCTATTTTGCAGAGACATAAGATGTTCTAGAACAAGATAGTCAACTCTGGGGTGACATACTTGTAAACTCGCATTACGTAGAAACCATCCATCAAGCCAAGTGACATGATTTTCACTAATAAGAAACGACAGTTATTTAAATCAATCACATATATTCGATCTTTTTAGTAACTTTTGTCCTACTTTGTCTTGAGCAATTAGATTTAGTGCGAGACTAGAACTGAAACACTACATCGTGAAACGTATATAAATGGGCTACTTCTGAATGGCGACAAAGTAAAAACAATTCACGATGAAAAAGTTCTACAATTTTGTCTCCTTGTCGATGCTACTTTGACTACTATTATTAATTTAAAGCATTTGACGTAGGTTTGAATCCTTTTCGTAGCTAATCAATTCATCTGTTGGTTATAATTCTTAGAGGAAGATCTTTTTTGTCCATAAATGTCCATTAATTTTGTAATTTAAGAGAAAAATGATATGTTTTATTTCGATGTCTTTTTATTGATGTCATATTATGTATTAATGAAGCATTACGACACTCTTTTGAAATCGAAAACTTGCCACTGTAGTAATAAAAACAAACTTTGAAGGGGACCACTAAACAATATAAATACAACTCACACTAGTGTGGGGTACACATTTGAACCAAAGGTATCCCTAGTTTAAAAAACATTCGACAAAAAACTAAATAGTTGAAATTCATAAGGTACTGTATCGTTATAAGAGGATTTACAAGCTTTTCCTCACCATCTGACAAATTTCAACTCATGTTAATATCGTAAGATTTTGTCATGTGACCAAAATGACAGTTGAAAATTGGCTATTTTAACTGGAGATGAAAATGGTATCAGTTAGTACTTCGACAAAACTACACATGTGAAATCGGAGTGTAAATCCGAGTGTTCATATTTGTAAACAGTAACTGTTGGCCTTTATTGTTTTATAAAGAAACCTTCGAACGTTTATTTTTTGTTATTCAAAAGAAAAAGTATTTGAGATGTCGTCTTTACAGAGAAATGAAAACGCTGCAAAGAATCTCTCTATTTATTTTATGCGGGCGTTTTGGTGAATTACTCCCTTATTTACTTGTCAGTAAAACCCTTTGAACAATAAATTTTTCAAATTGAAAGATGGGCGAGTTTTCTCAATAAAAGCGGTCTAACGTAACACTTGCGTTTATTATTACATGCATCATCTTAATTTCTAGACAGACATATAGCAAATAGGTATATCTATAACCAAAACTCTAGTTGGAATATTTGAATAGGTACAACAATTTTTCTGTAAACTATGGTGAAAGTGAATTTTTTGTTTACGCCAGTCAACTATTTACATGCATGAAATTAATATGATGTTTGTATACTGTAACGAGAATAAACAAACATCAAGTTATTTTTAACTAATTTCTTATTAAAACTCACTGTAGATAGAATCAACCTCGAAGAAAGAGAGGGGGGCAATGTTGATTTATCATGTCCAGCCAAAGGTCATTATCATTACTTGGTACTGATGGGGATCGAACACGGGACCCTCCGATCCTGAGGCGAACAAGGAGATATCTTACTTGACTAAAGCACCGTCATGTGATCGCTATGATAATAATGAACAGTCATACAACGTTTTACATAAATATAAGCAATGCAGCTTCATTCTAAGACCTTCAATTAAAAACAAACGGAAAAACAAACACAAAATTTTGTAACCGAATATGAAAGGCTGAAATACAAGTTCTATCTAGAAACTGACATCCCATAATCAAAATGTATCACATTTGATAAGAGTATAGTATCAAGTGAATTATATACAATAAATTCAATTACACCACAGATAATTTGAAATATTCTGACTGGTTAAGAGCCCCTGCATATGAGCCCGTATACACCGTGAGCATTCCTGTATATACCGATGGAACCTCATCGTATTTGCCTTTTCTCATTGGCAAGAGAAGCTATGTAAGCTTTGTTTGCATTCAAAACAAAATGACCGCCGTGCCAATGATTCATTTTTTTCAGCGACGTTTGTAAACACTGGCGGCTTGTGTTATATCAATTCTAAAAGGCTATGCCGAGGCCGTATACCCCGTCAAGAACCTATATAATGTCTGTGAGAGTAGATTGATAAATAATATAGATACATGAAAGGAATCACGGAGCATAAACAGACAGTAGATCAGTATACCCAGCCATTGTCAAGCTTCCACCAGATAGATACATGAAAGGAATCATGGAAAATAAACACTAATCACAATTGCGCTGCAATTGTACTGACGAGATTCTGTAATGATGAAGGATTTGTTGTGTTAATTATACCCATAAGTCTAAGATTACATACAAACATCGGCGACAGCTATGTAAGATGTTCATTTCCAGACCACTTTTCTTCCTGTGCAATGCACATTCATTTCAGTTATTATTTAAAAGGCTTTTTTCTATGTTTCATACGTATATATATATACTTATAAATAGGATAAAATGATTAAAATTGCGCGAAACGATTTCCGTGTTCCTTCGTCGTAAGCCAGCGTTTTGATACCGGCACCATTTATGTTCTATTCAATGCAAGACATTTTTGGTTCACTGACTGTGCTCTGGACCAACTTATAGATCATATATTAAGTCACATATACCACATCAAACAAAACAAATAGCATGTAATATTATATTTATAATCTGTTGAAAATGTTGGTGAACTTGGTTTTACGGCACCGCTACACTATATGTTTATATTGGAATTTCAAAAGTGTTTGAAACACTTTATAACGGTAGAGTTTAATTTCAAATTTACAGATATACTTTACTGGAATTTATACTGGAGCCTTTTTATTTGACTTTTAGTACTAAAATATGTTTTTTTCAGAGAGTTTGAATAACTTTGATTTTTTTCCACAAAAATCTGAGAGCGAGCAGCTTTTATTCGTTTAGAATTATGTACATAGACCGCCTGCTGAAATTATTTCTCCATTTTATTAGGACTAAAATTACACAATAAATCCTTTCACTCCAAACACGACTCCGGTTTTGTGTCGAAATAAGCTTTCTTAGTTTTTCATGTGAACAGATTAGTACAGTCATCCTAGCTCAAAAATATGCTAAAGTGGGAATAAATTTGAACAGAAATGAAACATGTATTTTCAGTATCACCAACATCTGTAGTTTCAGAAACCACAAAGTTCCCAAAAGTTCCATTGGTGGAAATAGTTTATTTTCAAGGTCAAGGTCACGCCCTTTAAATGTTAAATAGGGTTAAGTTTACCATTACTTATTGCATCTTTTGCAATATTTTTGTATATTTTAATGGTCTTTGTATTATTTCTTTCAAACATTTTGATTAGCAATCTATTCTAAACATTTTACAGACATTTCTATACTTGACCTCTAGTTGAAGGTCAAGGTCAAATGGTTGTTTTTAGTAACAAACACGTAATTTAACTTTGTATTGCATGGTCATTTGTTTATTTTCACTTTTCACCTGTTTCTTCTTTTGTTTAATGAAAACTGACTACTTTTACATGCAAAACTATTTACAGTGATAAGAAATAAAACAAGAAAAACTGTGATACAAAGTATCACAGCGGGCCAACAAACAATAATCCCATGTAAATATTTTGAAAATTGGTTATAGATCTAATTGATATTGAGGCATGGCCCCAAAAGAACTCGAGGGAACCAATTCTGGTTGAACAAGCAAAACCTGACACGACACCACATCTACTGACTGACCTGTAGTATCGAAACTTTACTGTTATCAAATATTTATACAGTATGTCCAGGAATGCTCTATGACCGTTCCTGGTATGTCTCAATTTTCATTACCATTATCCTTATTAATTTGACATGAATGAAAATTTTTATGATTATTTGCCGTAAAATATTCTTAAAAATTAAAAATGATTATTAAAACAGCAGAAAAAGTTTTAAAAAAATTGGGTGTTGATGGGATTCGAACTCGTGGTTTCTAAAAGTACACGTACACAAAGAGGTGAGCTATCGGCTTTATCCATTACACCACAGAGGCAGACTTATTAAAAATGGGAAAAATTGCTAAGACAATATCATATATGTCTAAAAAGGCCATAAAAGAATATTCAGTCGACTCGTTTCGTTTCTATAATGTCAAAGGTTGCGTTGTGAAAAACCTTTAATCAATATCCATTTTTCTAGGTGTAGATTGCGACTGAAACGTGAAAAGCGCTTTTTCCTTTTTTACCAGCGTATATTGTTGCGCCCTCTATGAAACGAACGACAGCTCAATTACAAACGCTACTCTTGCTTTTCCAAAAAAATTGACTGTGTATCAGTTTTCATCTCAAAGTCCTCGTTTTAATGAAGAGAGACGCTTGTTCGATCTAGTGTTTAAGTCTCCATGCATCTTTTACCACCACAAAATGCCCCCAAATATATGCTGAATGAAAATATATAAACAGGTTAATAGGATTTCTGCGAAGAACAAGTAAAAGACTCCTACCTCCGGTTTTAAACTTACTTTGTCATATAAAATGTCTGGCTCGATGCTAACACCTTCAACCAAAAGGGCGAAGTTATCTCGAGTCAGCAAACAAAACCACTTCCGTTATTATAATAGAGGCAAGTTATGATGTAACAGATAAATACACAACGGAAATCAAAGCACTGAAGGGACTTGTGTTGCTCGGGAATGCAGATAGGAATAATCGTTTTTCGAAAACCATAAAACTAATTTTGAAAACCTTCGTCATCTGATTTTATTCAAGTAAATCTATGGTATTTAAATCAAGGTTTACTGCCATTTAATGTTGAGGTATGGTAATGTCTACATATTTTTTCTTTTTGCAGCAAATATAATACCAAAACAAGAAATTATCAGTGATCTCATTTTCATTCACAAATTCTTCATTATTGAAGACAACCGTACTTGGCAGATGCTCTCTTTATTGAAATTCCCTATTAAAGACTATGAAGGATATTAATGTATGTTGCCTGACATCAAATTACAGAAATTCCCACTTAAATCATAAAAAAACATGACCAAATTCCAAAAGATAGTGAAGATAGGTAACAATTAGTTGAGAACCAAACTTCTAGAAATTCTGAATTGATACGTACACACGAAATTAACATTTGCTGATGATAATTGAACTTAAAACATTAAAGTATAGCATTACCATTTTAATAATAAAAATGCAAAGGAAATGCCCAAATTACTGACCAAGAGAGATAAATTTTCATAAAAATAGATAAAGTAATATTAAGCTATTAGTATTACTGAATAGAAACACATGAAAGACACTGATACATGTTGGCAATAATCAATCGAAGTTTAAAATCCAGTAACAGAAATTCCTACTTTAAAAAGATGGGGGAGTAAGTGGGACATATCTTAAGTAAATGCGCTGGTGTTTGGTCCGAAAGACCACACACACAACAGCTTTAGTTTTTCAAACATATGTATGAGCATCAAGCCTGTTGTGTCCTGTTCTGAATACTGAATAGCTTGTTCCCATTTGTCTAGTAGATGGTAGCCATCTTTCTGCCTCTACACTCTTGTAAGAATCTTAGTCGCCGTGATCTTTAATATTTTCATAAGTGGAGTGACTGGTCGACTCTTATCCCTTGATTTGCCAATTGCTCTGCCATCCCATTGCCATGAACACCATAGTGTTTTTGTATGCATCCATTTGAGTGAGACATTCTGCTTTCTCGCTGAACATGTTATGTTCTTGGGCAAGGGATTACAATTTGACATAAGCCAATGCTTTATGGACTGAAAGTCCTTTTCTGACTCTTCAGCAGTTTTCGATGCTGTATGATGGCTTCTATTTCTGCTTTGTAGTTGTAACAGTGCTTGCCTGCTTGTATGCTAACTATCTCTGACCCACCAGTTGTGTACATTATGAAAATACCAGCACCGCCATCTTGTATAGCAGCTGTAGCAGTCTGAGTACATATGCGTCTATGTCTCTGATAATCTTCTGAGAACATGGCTTGTGCTATGGATCTCTTGATATTTTCATCTTCCACACCACACAAGTTGGAACCCGGTACTGTAGTGCAGATACTAATGTTTGACATGTTGTACCTCTATGGCTCAGGCAGATCCCACTGATCAATAGTTGTCGGTGACCCAAGATAGGCAGCATTTGCTTTTGTCAGCTTCTTGCATTCATGGACACAGTGCTGTCTTTTCAGACGATGGGGCCTAAAGCTTTGTTTTCATGGGGTGATCTGGCAGGAACTGGTACTTGCTGCCTTGCATTTGCGCTTTTGCATCCCTTCTCTTATCAATAAGTAGAATGGCAGTGACTTCCTCCATTGCCTTAAAACTGTCAAGTAATTATTCTTAAGGCCTTGTTTTGGACCTTATCCGGCACTTGTTGATTTGTATTTGTGTCCATCGTCTTAGCTGTAGAGCTGTATTTAAGGTGGGCCTCACTGTTCCCAAGTATACTGTATTCAGTATCTTCTCATTTGCTCACTCAGTTAGTGTCAACTAACTTATGTATTATCGCTAGCTTTATTGTCTCCTGTGTTTACATGTACGCACCAGTCTTCTGTCCATGTTGAAAGCATGTCGCAGGTTGCTGCATCCTAAATATAGCAGCTGATGCATCGAAACACAAGGTAGCCTGCATAGAGGAAGCTTCAAATCCTCTTGGAAGCTTTTTTGAAAAGAAGAAAGAGGGTGGGTGACAATACATTTCATTGAGGGCCACTATGTGGTTGTAATAATTTACAACTTTGTATCCCATCAACACAGACTCTAGCCCTTACATTGAACAGATAGGACTTGTTCTATTTGTACATTGTGCCCCTGATTCATTCCATTCCGTAGTAGCTTCACAAGGAGACAGTTAGTCCAGACTTTATCGAATGCTCTTTGGAGATCAATCCAACTAACAAGTGTTACTTCTTTTTCTTTGATTGCATCTTCGACCTCCTGGGCAAGGTATATAGGTTTTCTGTTGAAATCAGCTTGTTTTATTGTTTGCTAGCCAGAATTTGGTTGATGTCCACGTGCATGTACCATTTAATTCCCTGATTCAGTGTTTGCACAATCATCTAGAATTCAGCTGATAGTAATACTAAATACGAGACTATGTGACAAATAAATATATGCTGACAAAAAATAAAACTTGAATAATCTGTTTAAGTAATTACTACTTTAATCATCAAAAAACAAGAAAATGACCCAAAAGTTGGTCAAATTAATACATTTCCACCAAATTTAACAAGAATCAAGGTGCTAGTAGAATAGAAAAAAATATGAAGGATATACATGTTGACAATAATTTAAACTAGAAAGGTGTTCAGTAGAATACTTGTGTCGCCCTTCCTCTTACACTTTGTCATAATAACCATTAATTTCGTGACAAAATCCAAGTACACAAAGGGTATAACTCTGTCAAATATGATCTTGACCTACAAAATATGGCGGCATCATGACCCTTTTGTCATAAGCTATACAATTTGAAAGTTTGATGAAGAAATCTTAGATTGGCAAAATTATAGCCAACGTTAGGTTCTCATGACAAAATCTAAGTACAAAGTGAGCATGACTCTGTCAAAAATGACACTGACCTAAAAAATTGGGCGGCATCACGAGCCTTTTTTCATAAGTAATATAATTTGAAAGTTTGATGAAGAAAGCTTAAGAAATGGCAAGGTTATAGCCAACATTATGTTTTTCTGACGAACTGACGGACTGGTCCAACTGACAGACAAAGCGATCCCTGTGTATCGCATTTTCTCTGAAAGGGCGACACGTAAATGAAATACAGAAAATGTGATTTAAAACATAAAAAAAAAAATGAAAATTACCCAAAATAGTTTGTGACTATGGACAAAATTCGCTCAGATATTTAATTCATAGATACAGTAGATTTAAATAAAACTAGGAATAACATAAAAAAGAATGATCAAAATAAAAAAATACAACTTCAGAAATACCACTTAGAACATCAACAAGAGCTGTCAGTAGGACAGCGTGCTCGACTTTTTAGTGCTTGCCTATAAAAACAAAACTTTGACAGTTAAGGGCACACAAGACTTTAACTAGGAATTTCTATGTACAAATCAAGAAACATTTTCACAGAGTTATCTTCTCTTGCTTACAGATAGGTCTCATGCTGGTACATAAGTACTCCAACTTTCAAAGTAATATTTCAAATGGTTAAGTCAACAAGTGGACAAGAATGAAAATTTTAACTGAGTTTCTAAGTCAAAAAGGGCCATAATTCAAATAAAATCCTTGACAGAATTACCTTCTCCTGCCCATGTTTTGGGATCATGATGGTTTACAAGTATTCCAACTTTCAAATTAATATCTCAAACAGTTTAGTCAAAAAGTGGACTGGTACGAAAAACTTAACCAAGATTCCAAGTCGATAAAGGGCCTTAATTTTTAAAACAAATCCCTGACAGAGTTACCTTCTCTTGCCTACAGATGGGGGTAATGATGTTAACAAGCATTCAAAATTTCAAAGCAATATCTCAAAGGGTTAAGGCAATAAGTGGATTTTACCCATATTCAATGTATTTTCTAAGTAAAAAAGGGGCATAATTCTGTCAAAAACCTTGACAGAGTTATGTACTCTTGTCTGTTGATGTAGGTCATGATGGTAAACAAGTATGGTTAGTTTCAAAGCAATACCTCCAATGGTGTTGAAATAAAGTGAGGTGGTACGAAAACTTAACCAAGCTTAATACACTTTCTAAGTCAAAAAAAGGCCATAATTCTGTCAAAAACCTTGACAGAGTTATGTACTCTAGTCTGTAGATCGAAGTTATGATGGTAAACAAGTATGATACGTTTCAAAGCCATACCTCTAATACTTTTAAATTAAAGTGGGGTGGTACGAAAAACTTAACCAAGGTGTGACACCAACGCCGATGCCGAGGCGAGTAGGATAGGTCCCCTTTTCTTCCAAAAGACGAGCTAAAATGGATTAAAATGCCCCAAAAATTAGATTAATATAGATATTTTTAACCACGTATGTTTTAGTTCAAAGCTTAAGTAGTTTTGAATAGAAAAAACAAAAACAACATAAATATGAATTGACAATCGTCAATAAAAAAAACGAATTACAGAAATGTCCACTTAAAACGGCAAAAAAGCACGAAACTACCCCAAAAAGTTGTCGCATTTGGAAAATATTCACCCAAACAGTTTTTATTGAATAGTTACAGTAGCTCCCAATCGAAAAATGAAAATAACACAAATGTTTGTTGACAATAATCAAAATAAAACATTAAACTACAAAAATTCCCACTTAAAACAGCAAAAAAGCATGAAAATGCCCCAAAAAGTAAGTAAATATGGACAATTTCCACCCAATTTTTTTCATTACATAGTTACAGTAGTTTTGAATTAAAAATTGAAAACAACATAAATATTTGTTGAAAATAATCAAAATAAGAAATATAATTACAGAAATTCCCATCTAAAACATCGAAAAAACATGAAAATACCCCAAAATAACATTTCCACCACACATATCAATGGGAACTTTTCTTTATGTTAAAAGGTAGTCCATTTGCAAAGTCATGGCGAAGGATTCATTTCTGTTCAAATTTTTTCCCGGTCCAACCCCAGAATGACTGTACTAGATATGTTTGTGACACTATCAACGATTAGTAGTGACAATTGTCAAAACAATGAAAAGGGACAGCAAACTATGATATGCGCATTATTAACATTCCTAATACTGTTTTATAGGCAAAGTTTTGTCTGTCTATACTGCAACAATTCAGCTTTTATGTCGCTTATGAAATGCATGAAGTATATATAGCAGGTAATGAAATACTGGAAATGACAAAGCAGATTAACTACATTATAGTTAAACGGGTTCATATGATTTGAACATGGCGTTAAATCAGCAACTTCCTTTGAGTAAAAGTACAAAGGAAATTGCATCTCATAAAATCCTGCTTTTGAACAGTATATTTGCGTGCATGAAATTAATAAGTTTAAAATACTTCTATAAAATCAGTAGGAACTACAATCGCCTCTTATATAATTCGTCGTTTAAGTGACTGTAACGGAAGTCAGACGTCCTTGTCTATATATTTTATCTTTATTTTGGAGCAAAAACTCAAGAGACTAGACAGCTTTGCAAAGTACAGCAGGAACTAGGCTAACGAACGGTTGATTTGGACACCTGATGAGGATGTACAATCACACAAACTTCAAACTGATATTATTCTATTTGTTTTTTGCTTTTTTGATGTTGTTTGAAGTGGTATATGGGGACTTTTCCGACGAATGCAGGGTTGCACTTCTAAGTATGAATAAATCAGTTCCATACACACTCCTAAAAATGTTTTCTCATTCTTATGTTTCAATACAAAACCTCATTCTTCTCAATCAATGCTCCATTGATAATAATTCAACCAGAGTCGTTATTGCGTACCCTAAAATTACGAAGCATTTTAGTGTTGGGTACAATGCCGGAGTATGCTAAATGTATATTACCTTCTTTCCCGTTCATACGAAATTCTATTTACGGATCATTGGCCAATCAAACGGCTGGGAATTTCCTGGAAGAGTAATAAATTATTATAGTTTACCTTCTAAGCAAAGTATAAATGTTTCTGATATCATTAACTTCGAAAAATGATCTGTAATTCTTCTTAACTATTTCAACGCTGTTTAATTACTATGCCAAACATTGATATTTTGGTCATATAATCTTAAACAAGTCGATATTTTATGCTTGGATATCATTATTACAATGCTATACCTTGTAGCGTGTAAGGGTGCGAGTGTTGTTATTTCTGACGAGACACTTTCTAGAAAGTACTATGAACTCTGAAGGTTTAATTATAGTTAAACACGTCTATGTATAATGTTTACAAACATAACCAAGTCAACGTGCTTCACTCTATTTAGAAAAGACAATTATTGACATTAGTCGCAATTGTTCACTTTTTTTGGTGATTTCTTTAACAGAAAACCCACTTATGTCATAGAAAGTTATATACCTTATCAGATTTTATGTAACTTACAGCTAAATGGCGACGAAGGTATACAATTAACGATGTAAGACTTTTACAATTTTGTGTCGTAGTCGGCACTATTCATTAGATTTACTGTACTGTTCTTATAATACAATAAGATCATTGATCTCTGTTACCGATTGAAATCAATTGAGGCAGCTAGAAGTTACTTGTATAGCTAATTGCGTCATCTCTAGGGAATCGGTGAAAGAGGAAGATCATTTTTGTCCGTACAGCTTGATCTGTGTGGTAACTGAAGGGACAAAAATATATGTCCTGTTCAGTTCATGCTACGAAAAAACTTCTCACTGTAGTTATTGAAATAAAATTGGTAGAGGAATTTAGAGAATGATAGCTCTTATACGAGAATGCTCTCTGACATTGCAGTAAATAATGCGAATAGAAAACGATTATTATATCATTCGGGTGACAAAATGGCTTTCTAGCATCTCATAACCCGATATGTAACAACATGCTGAATGCCATAAATCTCGATAGACGAATAGAAAAAAGAATTTATGGCTTTTATTGCTAATACTTGCGATTTTGCAAATTGGCATGATTTACAAAATCGCGTTTATTAGCAATAATAGCCATGCCAAAAAATTTAAGCCATTAAAAAAAATGTCCGTGCGATATTAGAAAATAATTTTGTCTGAAGATTTTGCTAAAATTACTCTCTGGTTGATGACAACTATGTAACTCGTCTTTCATGACATACGTATTTTGTCTGTAATATTCTTTAATTGACACAGTCATCGCCATTTATATGTCTGCTTTATATTATCTCGTGTCCTTGAATTGGTTTAGAAAGTCCTTTAATTCGTACGAAATGAGGATTTCAGTGGATGTTATTGAAACATTGCCCATAATGCTCATATAGTGAAATATTAAAACGAATTTAGATTGAAATCACTTATACTCTAAGGATATAGACTAATTAAAACGATTGTTCGCATACCTTATGGTTTCATCATACCTTATGGTTTCATCATACCTTATGGTTTCATCATACAATTACAGTAATTTTAACATGGTCATTTAGCAGATAAGCACAGAGATGTTTCCTTGGCCGCAAACGTTGATATTTAGTGACTAACATTTAGAATAATATTATTACTTTTTACATATCAAAGAAGACAAGGAATCACTTATACTTTTGTTTTGCCAACTTCCTATCTACTTGTATTTTTACAAATGTAGTTATGTGAAACTATCACGCATACAGTATTCGAACTTTATTTATGATATGCTCCTAAAGTAGATGCCGACCGAATATTAGAAAGTAACAGTTAGTAAATATGTAATACCTTTTTGTACTCGTATCACAGTTTGTTGATTAGTCTTTGCACTTGAAAGCAGACATTCCACATAAACATACATTAGCTAGTAATGGAAGTCTTAAGGAAACAAGTCTTTGTGCATTTTATGAGCTCCTATGAAACTGACAGAGAAATTGTCAGCAAAAAGTTGGACCTGTCATAAAAAGTATTGGCAGTTATGTCATTTTTATCATAGACTAGGTGGGACAGACTAGTTATGCCAATTTAACACCCACTATTACCCTTCGGATTTTGTAAACATGTCAGAAATTAAATATACAGAGTTGTTTCTTTTATTGACAAACATAAATGAAAATATACCCAAAATAAAATGTAGATTGTTTTATTTGACTAGGGCAATCAAAACGTTTGCGTATTTTCTCCACATTCAAAACGAATAAAACTAATATAGAGAATTATAAAAAAAGTGATTAAGTTAATGCCTTTCTTAAATTTATGTGATCACTTTGAACTGTAATATCACTTTAAGTGTCTGAGGGACTTGGCAACTGTGGACTTAGTATGTCAAAACGGGTTTTAATCAGTAGGATCAGTACATTGTATCTGTACACCTTCTTAAATCTGAAACTGAAATATTGAAACAAGACGTAGAATAACTCGACTATATTTTATCATCATGATGTACAAATACAGACACCCTTAATCTGTACTTCCTACAAGACAATGTCATACATCTTTACTTACTTTCCTTCACATACTACAGGAAATAGACCGAAACAGTTCATTTAGATGTAATGCACCGTCATCCAAGACTTCGCTATAACATTTTTATTTCCATTACATATCCATTTTATGTTCTCAAATGACAAGACAATTAGGACCAGAGGAACTGTTACAGGAAATGGTTGGTACGAACGACTTGGAATATCCCTAATTATCGTTTTGGGAATTTTGTATGAGATATAACGATCATAATGACAGATGCATGTACTTTCTTAAAAGATTCATACAAAAGTCTAAAATTCTAGTGTATTAGCTTACATAATTATGAACATTATATATTGGCTAGAAATTCGGTCAAGGAAATAAATTCTAAATATACATTTTGCCGGTCTTGCTGTCGTATATAGATGCTACAGTAAGGTACAGTTGCTGCTTTGCGAGTTTAGGTTATTAGTTTTAAAACAACCTATATGTGTATTCTAATTTGCTTTAAAAAATATTGTTTTGAAAGAAAAGATAAACATTTGTATTTTAAAGGACTATTTTGGTAGTGATCAAATTATTGTAAAAAAAAACAACTTCAGATTTCACCATTTTCTACTCAGATGTTTCATTTTATAGGCTCACTTCGAATTATTTGCCCCAGAAACGGCGTATCCTCTTATTATCTGGCAATTGAAATCTCAATCCTCTTCCATCCTACATCAGAAAATAAGACGGAAATATAAGATATATTCATGTCTATGACACGAACATAACTCCTCCATTCATTTCTACAGATTATGGAAAATGGGAAAATAGAGGCAATGATAATTTCCGCCTTAATGTGAAAAACTATTTTAGAAGATATGTTCCTGAAATATAAATGTTTTTATAGTCATTTCAAAGATGATATCGCATATTGGTGTCAATCACATTGTAATGTCTAAATGAGGATGCGTGATTTATTGTCTCTTTCAGCTGCTGTAAATGTTATATTTGTCCTCATTATCTTAATTTGTTGCGTATGTTACTGAATACAGAAATAATTTGAATCGATTTATTATAGAAAAGGTAACAAGTAAACAATATAGTTGTCATGTGACCTGCGTACTGATGTACTATCCTACCAACATACGTGGAAGCTCTTACCGGACAGATTCTCGTTCCAATGCAATCACAGATGATTACTGAGTGAAGAGAATAAAGAGAAAACAGGCATACCCTCTGGCAGCTATGGTTTTGACAACAGGCATACCCTCTGGCAGCTGTGGTTTTGACAACAGGCATACTCTCTAGCAGCTATGGTTTTGACAACAGGCATACCCTCTGGCAGCTATGGTTTTGACAACAGGCATACCCTCTAGCAGCTATGGTTTTGACAACAGGCATACTCTCTGGCAGCTATGGTTTTGACAACAGGCATACCCTCTGGCAGCTATGGTTTTGACAACAGGCATACCCTCTAGTAGCTATGGTTTTGACAACAGGCATACCCTCTAGCAGCTATGGTTTTGACAACATGCATACCCTCTAGCAACTATGGTTTTGACAACAGGCATAATTCTCTGGCAGCTATGGTTTTGACAACAGGCATACCCTCTAGCAGCTATGGTTTTAACAACAGGCATAATTCTCTAGCAGCTATGGTTTTGACAACAGGCATACTCTCTGGCAGCTATGGTTTTGACAACAGGCATACCCTCTGGCAGCTATGGTTTTGACAACAGGCATACCCTCTAGCAGCTATGGTTTTGACAACAGGCATACTCTCTGGCAGCTATGGTTTTGACAAACAGCCTGTCTTTGAAATGTTTCTTTTTTAGAATCAGACCGAAGTGTTTAAGAGCTTTTTATAGTTGACTGTTTATTTATTCTTATTTAAACAATATAAACGATTGTAAACCTATAATATGTGTATATGCAGTTTCATATAGATTTGTTCACTCATTTTTTAAACAAAGTTTTATGATTTTAGTCAGACAACTGCAGATTTCGCATAGTTACATGATGATAATGTTTTCACATTTTAAGTTAATTGAGAAAAATATCTGAGTAGAATGTTCTTTATGTCAATTGATATTTGTACTTTAAATGATTAATTGGTAATAATGAAATGCAAAATTATTATTTAAAAAAGTGTTTTTAAACTTCAAAGTGCAAAATGTTTTGCACATTTGTTTCATCTTATAAGCTCATCTCTAATTATTTATCAAAGAAACGACATTTTCTCTTGAATTCTGGCAATTGAAATCTCATTCATTTGAATTTAACATTAGCCAAAAGACGGGAATCTCAGATAAAGTCCTGTCTGTGACATGTATTGTATCCGTCTATTCGTTAATACAGTTTATAGAACAGGCAAAACTAGAGCATTGAAGACAATGATAATTTACGCCTTTATGTGAAAACAATTTTAGAAGATATCTTCCTAAAATAAATGTTTTCTGTATTCATTTGGAAGATGATAACGCACTAAGGTGTCAATCAAACGAGGCTTTACTACCTGTCCAGTACCGACGAGAGTCCTCAATTCAACTTAGCAACCTAAAATTGTCCCGATATAAAACTATCAATGTATTTTTTTGCTACAAGATTTAAAAACCATTATCACCTATGACGGTTTCAGAATAGTTAATTTTATTGTAAAAATGGGGAAACAGTCATGCTTTTGTCACAGGGATGCATTTTATAAAGCAAAACAAACTAAGTAAATCTGAAAGATAAAGCCATGGGTGTTGTTTTTTATTCTTGAAACCCCTATCAAATCACATAAGTACATTCATTTGGCCATTCAAGTTATATCCCGTGGTCTTTTCCTATAATCACATATGTCCCGGTCCATGTTCTAACATTACTCCAATTTACCGTTACTTCTCACAAACTTGTTTTTACTAACCTATGACCCTTGGCTATGCAATGTGATGTGGGTGACAAATGCAATGGATCGTTGCATTTGCCATCTACACCACACGGTGTATAGTACTTGTATTTCTATGAAGAAATAAATATAAATATCTTCGATATTTGTTACAGATCTTCTCAGCCCTTGTCCAAGATGGTCGGACTTGCGACCTTTATAAATTCGTTGCCACGCCGCTACATATAGCAGCTGAGGGTATTTACTGTTTAGCCTCTACCGACTAAGCCAGGCCGTGACACTTTCCGGTTATCATGATATTTGAAACGTTCTCAACAATCTTTTAAGAGGATCAGATAACTTTCATTCCAGCATACTCTATAACTGATGTCGAACTAAATTACCTCAAAACATTAATAATAGAATCTTTGGAAATATCATAAGTGAACCTAAAAGTTTCAGCTATGCATGCATCTCAGTCATTATCGATAAAATCAGCGGTTTAAAATATACGGTAGTACCGTAAACCATTCAATTGTCTATGTAGATTTGTTGATGTACAATTAATGGGTGGATGCGATTTATTACAAAAACCCTCTATATTGATTAATTGTGGTAAAATAGGACATTTTTCGCCATAGGGTCTTCTTTGAAATTGTATTTATTTATCATTTTACGTTCATTGAACACATAATCTATGTTTCGAGAATATAATCTGCTAGATGTAGGGAGTGCCTCTTTAATCATAAATGATTTTTAAGTGAAGAATATAAAGTTAAACTGGTTAAAGTATCAGTCATACCCTCTGACAGTTCCCTCTGACAGCTATGGTTTTGACAAATCAGCCTCACTTAAGAATCATCCCTGTGAAATAGTTTTTAAATCAGACTGATGGTTGTTAGCATTTTTTTCAAGTTAACTGTTTATATAATCATATTGGGAAACAGCCTATATACTAGTAAACAATTTAAACGAGTCGAAGCAATTCATGCAATCTGATGGCATTTGTTAAAGCATTATCTGTATTAATTTGAAATAAAGCAAGTGGTTTTAAACTAGTAAACTTCAGCCTCTGATGAAAATAATGAAAAACAATCCCTACCATTCAAATGCTTGTAAATAATATTAGTTTGCCCAGAATTCGTTGGTATATTGTTAGCTTGAAATAATGTTGGAATATTGCCAGCGGTTTCACTTCAAAACTAAAGTGATATTATATGTAACAGCCTGAGGAATACTGGCGTTCCGAGTAGTTTCTACATGTACGAAAGAGATGTAAAGTTTTTTCCCTACGAAATGACATTTATTGAAAACATGTAGGTTTTACATTATGTATGACTCCTGGTAAAATTAATGTGCTGTTTTAGGAGAAAGTCAGTACAAATACAAAACCTTTTGAACTTATAATGCATATTACTATTATTCTTGACAGGCTGCCTTAAAGCGCTCGCTCTCAGTTACCGTTGAAAAAAATATTTTTAAAAAAAAATGACTTTCTTATTCATTAATATAAAACAAAAGGCTAGAATGACAAAAAAGCAAAAACTAGGTGGAATATCTCTAAATTAAAAAAATACCAAAAACCCCCCCCCCAAATCCAAAAAAAAGCGTTGCAAACGCTTTTGAAATTTCAATAAAACATATAGTGTAGCGGTGCCGTGCCGTTAACCGACCTTTTCAATCGATTTCGCAAATCCTACCTAGATTTTTGCTTTTTTTATTCTTGCCTTTTAGTTTTATATTTATGAATAAGAATGTCAATGTTTTTGAAAAATATTTTTTTTCAACGGTAACTGAGAGCGAGCAGCTTTAAAATCCAGACAGCTCTAATAAATGGTTCATCACTATTAACTTATAATTGAGATTCTTCGAAAAAAAAAATGTTACTTTTATTACGATTTTATTACCAAACGGAACAGACAGCAAAAAGCTTTTACTTCAGCAAACTAGGCCTGTCATAAAAAGTATTTGTTCTGTATGTCAGTTGTGTTAAAGACTGCTTACAACGTCATTCTGAAAAGAAAAAGGAAATTGTACAAATACACTTAACCGATATTAGAAACGCAAAGAGTTCTCCTGTTGAAAATTTTTATTTGAATGACGCTATTGTTTTTATTTCTGTTTAAGTCATTTTTTAAACTTTTATTGAAACTTTTACAAGAATTCAATTTTATATTGTTTTTGTTGTGTATGAAGTTTGAATAAATTTGAAACACGATAATACTGTTAAAATGAATATTTTGCCACTTTTGCGTTTCTAAACCTGTTGAGTGTAGGTAGTACATTATTAAGCTTTTTTCTGCAGTGGCAATATTTCTGCGGTTATTGTGGTCGGTCAAACAGGATACCCCAGAAATGAAATCTGCAGAATATTTGACACGAACTTTGAATAGGTTCATGTCTTTTTTCATGTCAGACATACAAGAGGGAAACACCAGTATTTCCCACGGTCTGTGCCGGTATAAAAAAGGTTTTGTTAACATTTGTTTACTTCAGTGACGCTTACTAAAATATATAATAATTATATACTGCTATAGACTGTACCGGTATTGATTCACATGCACACATCCAGTAAGGTACATTTAAAGGCGTATTACTTCCATTTGTCCATCTAAATTTATTTGAAATTCAACCTGTTATATATCGTATAGAAATATTAACTATATTTGTTACTATATATGACAAACAACATTAAATTTTATCAAACTATTAATGTTTTAATGTTCCGTTATGAAGTTACTGTACGAAACTTTAAGTAATATATTGTTTCAGCGTTTATGTTTCTCTCTTTCACTTTCGATACATTGTGGGGTTATCTAATTTCCGAAACCGCATAATTTAAATCAAATAAAACCTACAACTAAAGTCGCACAAATAGAGTCCGTAGAAATAAACACATACATCATTTAACCAAAATCCGCAGAATTTGGAGCTCGCAGAAGTAACCACTTGTACGGTATATGATACATGCATTTTATAAACGCTCAAACCATGTAGGTAAGAAAAATGCTTAAAGCCAATTCTTTACATTTCCTGTGTAACATAACTAACCGAAAACAGCGACAAACTTCCTGCTAGCATTTACGACTAGGGCTTCTAGTGGTGTTAGTGATATGACACGTGACATTAACGCACTTGATTTTAAAAACAATAAGCTAACACACGACTCTTTCCAATTATACGAAATCTTTGGTTTCATTCTCTGGTTTGTTACTGAATTTATTGCAGCCTGAGCGGAAAGCTTAAAAAGATAGTTACTTTATAGAGATGATATAAAGAATATATAAAATTATGAAATTTGGGCATGATACTGGAGTAAATACACAAACGTTGGAGGTATTGGTAGTGAAACACGTCAGAAGAAGTTTAAGTGAAGCTTAATTATAACTTTGGCCTATCCCAGTAAGGTTTCCGTTGTAAATATGTTGGCAACATGTATACCAACCCCCGTTTTATTTTGAATTTTGCTTTGAAAACACATTAAGATGACCGAAGCCAATACTAGTATCAAGGAATAAGATTAAACAAAAGGTCAATGGGGAGGCCAGGTCAGCAACTATGGGGTCTTCACTTACTCATGAAGAACATTATTTCAAATGTTGCGTGAAAACAATAAAAGCAGTGATACATAAAGGGGATGGCAATTTTCTAAATAAACCTTGAAACCTTTCAAGTAGTCAGCTGTCAAAACGGCAGATTTTAATATCTAATGCAACAATTAGCTTATTCACCTGTTTAGGAAACTTACATGTTCAATTTCTTTGTCAGATTCCTCGAAATGATATCAATTCATTAATTTGCATATATTTGAAGCTCTACAAGTCACTGGAAATGAAAGTGCACTATTATTTTCTCGTTAGTGATCAATAATAGCCATAGATAAATCCCAAGCTTATCAGAGTGCATATGAGCTCATTGCTTCTCTGAGTTGACATACGATACGTTGCTTAAATTTTAGTCTGTCACGAATTCCTACAAGATCTTGTCAGACGTCTCCTCTTTTTTTTCCTCCGCGCCATTACAGAAAACTGAGTCCGTTTTCCCGTCATTTGTTATTCATCTGTAATGCAAATGTCGTCAGACTTCGTTAAAACCATTTTCTTCCCATTACATATCAACTTTATGTTCTGAAATGACAAGGCAATTAGGTCCTAGAGAAAATGTTACAGGAAATGGTTGGTATTAAAGACTTGGACTTTCCCTAATTATCTTTCTGAAAATTTTGCATGTGTTATAACGATCATATGACAAATACTTCTATATTGACTAGAAATTCAGTATAACTATTTGCCAGAAAATAATCAAAAGGATCTAATTACTCAATTTACTGGTCGTGCTTTTCGGTAGTAGTCGCTGCGGAGTTGAAAGGAGAAATCTTTTCATTTAGGTATTACAGACCATTCAGTAAGAAAAGATTATTATACAGAACAGAACAGAACAGAACAGAAATTTTATTGGATTTAAACAAAAAGTTTCTCATCCATGACATGTGTATAAATCAGTCAAAAATCAAAACATACATACATGCAAATATGCAAAGTACAAATCAAAATACATATGATTATTATACAGGGCCGTTGACTGTTCAAGAAAAATGGTCCCGAGTTGGGTAATGGGTAGCCTAATTAATTTGGCGTTTCAGTGTGACCCCTTTCACAGTTCTGATATTTTATAACTGTCACACCTCGACAACTCTAAAATGTCAACCTGTAAAATCGGTCTGCCTTTGAAGTGGAAATAGTGAAACTAGGTAAAGTGGTCCCGCAAGTGGCGAATTAGGGATAACATGAGTGTGATCTCGGCAGGCGGGTGTTTGGGTCTATCCTCCGAAAAAATGTTGTTTACATGTCTTTAGACTGCATCTTGGGTGTATTTTTAAATTCAGGTAAGTTTGTAAAGTTTTTATAGGAAAATGTAAGAACTTTTAGTGAAGCACAGCATTTTTTTCATTTCGAAAATCTGTTTAAGTGGAGCGATGGTGCAGAGGTTAAGGTGGAGGCCGCTCATCTCGGAGGTTGCGGGTTCGAGCCCCACTGGGGTCACGACGTACTTCCAATACTGGTTTTTTTTCCAGGAAGCGGCCTCGAGAGTGATGTGATAAGCTACAAGCTTTCTTCACAATCGAGCTAAAATAATTAGTATAAACTAAACTGAAATCTGTTAAGAAAAATAAGAAAATATGACCAATCGATAAGTGACTAGCTTAAAACCATGATATTTTAGTTACTTTAGACAAATTGTGAAGACTCACTGGATGTTTTGACCAAAAGTGCGTTATGTGTCTAGTTGATTTGAGACTTACATGAACTCTGCTGACACGTTCTTTATACTTTTCTGGATATAAAACTGTTATCTAAGCTGCTCACTCTCAGTTGGTGTTGGAAAAATAATCAAAAATGAAATACTGAAAAATGAATATAAAACTTACGGCTAGAATCAACAATAGAAGTAAAACTCTAGGTAGGATTTTGCAAAAATCAATTGAAAATAGTTTTACGGCACCGCTGTACTATCATATGTTTATATTGAAATTTCAAAAGTGTTTGCAACGCTTGATCATTTAGAAGCGTATCATTTCAAATCTATAGATATACTTTACAGGAATTTATACCGAATGCCGAAAAGAAAAAAATTGTTTTCTGTCCAAAATCAAAAAAGTCATACTTCAACATGAACTGGAAGAAATCAGTCAGTTGTTGTATCTGAGGAAATCTTACTTGGGTCTTTCACACCCTCAGACAATGTCATCATTGACCGCTCAGTAACTGAATCAACAAGACAATACTTCACAACCCTTAATCAACTCACTATAGAAAAAGAGGTACCCACCAGTGTGTTCGGCCAAAAAAGTGGTCGACAGGATCGCCGCTTGGATAGTGCATTTATTGCATTTCGAAAAGATTATGTGATAATAGTAGAGTACGGAAATATTTATGTAGTTCAAAGAACACAATTGTCTGCTTAAATTCTCTCCTCCAATCATTTCCGGAACAAAAAACTAAATGCCATTTCCTCTTGAGTTCACACAAATGAAATGTCAGACACATTAGAACAAGATCGAGATCTCAGATATATTTCCTGCTTGTACACATTTATGGAACACGCTAAAGTAGAACGAAAAAGGCAACGGTTATTTTTGCTATTATAAAGACAGTTTAGATTGCAATAGCTTACGGTCAGTGTATTGGTATACATTTGGAAGACGATTAAACATAAAAGAGTCGATCAAATAAGAGGTGTGGAATTTATATTATATTTTAATGTCTAAATGTAGAAGTATGATAATTATATTCGAACAGAGGCCAATTAAAATATCTGATATCTTCATTTCTGTTGCTTTGGCTACCAGCTTTCATCATTAAAAATAAGGATATGAAGAAATCTTGGGGATATCTTCCATAAATACTTGCTATGAAGTTTGGACAAAATTACCAATGTTGTTTCAGAGATGTTGTTTGAAACAAAATGTTGACTAGTAATGGATGACACATGCGACCACAATGGCATCCCATGTGCACCTTGAAATCAGGGGAGGTCAAAATGAGGACAAAAATTACCTAGACAGTATTTACAATAAATTTCAATGCTTTGACCTACCTGTTTCAAGTCTGGCCTATTCGCAAGATTTAGAAAAAAATAAAATTTGTATGTGGTTCACAACATGAATTTTCACAACTATGAATGAAATCAGACATATAAAAAAGTCAACTAAAGCACTTCGACATTGGGTGTACTTTAGTGAACAAAGTAAAAAAGGCATTTCAAGGTTCTAAGTAAAACAGATATCTTTCTGACTGAGCAAAGCAATATTGGCCCATCATGCTCTGGTAATATTTAGTCAAGTTGTATCTTTTTACAAAGTCAGGTTCCATAACAATAATCAATTCTGTTCTTCAGCATATGTATCTTTATATTAAAGGTGGTCAATCACATTTAGGCAACATTTGATGACAATTTTTACATTTTTGTATATTCTGTTAGAGATTTATTTAAGGAACAAAATGACCCATTACATAGAGTTAGATCCCTATTAGGAATTAACATTTTATTAACTTTTATAAAATTTTGTTATAACTCCCCTTTAATATGAAAGTATTTAAAAAGTTGAGTATTTCTTTTTTATTTCAATATAATTTTTACTTTTACATTTGCATTAGATAGATAGATATATAAATATTTAACATTCTGAACCAAAATGCAAGTTTTAAAACTATGTGTAGCTTCTGAATTCATTTATTTCCAATCTATCTTGGTTGCGCAACCACGATAGGTAAAAGGAGGTAATAATAATTTTTTGCAAACTTGCATTTCTAATGAATTCCATCTAAATATATAGTTGTTAATGCAAATATTTTACAAATATAATGCAAAAGGTCTTGTATTTATATCTTCCCTAAGGCAAAGTATGTGAATCAAATTTGTACTTATGATAGAATAACTCTATCTTGGTTGGGCATCCAGGATAGGAAAATCAAATTTTAAAAATACCTCCAGTGAAAATCTTACTTGAATTAAGTGCTAAGTGAACATAAATGAGTGTAAATGATTTGGAGCCTTGCTTGTAAAAGTTTCTTAAGCACAATCTCATGCTCAGCAAAAAACATTATGCTCAAGTAATATGAAGCAAAGTCAGTGTATGTTTATTAACAAAGTGGGGCTTGATATAAAGATACCCGAGGCCCCATGCTAATAAAAAAATTGGAGCACAATCTCATGCTCAGCACGAAAACATGCTCAAGTAATAAGAACTAAAATCAAGTTACATTGTTTTACAAAGTCTGGTTTCATAACAATAATCAGAAGATCTTTTCTTGAGCTTATATAATTTTATATCAAACCAGACTTAAATAAATTTAACTCGATTACCTGAGCATGTTTTCATGCTGAGCATAAGATTGTGCTCAAAATACTTTTATAAGCACAGGATCTGGTTTCTATTCAACTGACAAAAATTTGAGTTTAACAAAAGAATAAATAAATTATACTTTGCCTTTTCAAAAACAAAGTAGGTTTTCCAGTTTTCAAATATCTTTGTAATGTTCCAGAAATCTCCAAGAGGGAGAGAGGCTGTAAATAGGTTGCACATGCCTATTTTGAATTATAGTTGAAGTACTTTTCTTCAAATGATGTGCAAAGTTTATCATCGACTGTTTACAACATTCAATAAAGCGAAAGTAGGACAAAAATACCGGCACCCAGGTCAAACATTCACTCATTTTTTTAAACAGGAAAATACTCCACAGCTATTGTAAAGTTTGAGAAGCTAGTTTTAAACTGTATTTCCCTGTTACAATTCCTGATTCGAAAGAAAAGTCGATTTGGTGTTAGTAATGGACCTTTTAGTATACTCTTTTATACAATGAAAAGGAAGTGTACACCTAAAAACTCAAAGTGAAAGCTACAAGCCATTCAAAGAATTATAGTAGTGTGATGTTAGGTCTAGCAAAAACTATCTTCAAGTATCCAAAACTTCAATAAGTTGTGTGTATCAACATTTTCATTGGTTACCTTATTTATGCTGCTTCCTGTTTCTGATGTTCCTCCAGATTGTGCAAAGCACTTTATCAAATCAGGGTGAAACTATGTACAAATAAATATAAACAGAGGTCATTTATGAAAGAACGTTTTATTTCAGTACTATTTTACATAAAAAGAAAATTAAACTTGCAAGAATACATACAACAAAATGTTTTTATCACAAAGTTTGAAGACCAGCTTCCTCTATATAAAAAAACCCATAAAACACATTAAAGTCTTTAGTAACAAAACATTGCATATTATTTCTATGTAAATACATGTATATATAAATGCAACAATGGAAGTCTAGAATATATAATTTTCTTAACTAAGACATTGCTGTGTAAAGGTAGAATCCTGTGCTCTATGAATAGATTTAAACCGATATGATAATATAGTAAATACCCCATGAAGGGCTATCAAATAGTTGCATAAATATGACCAAACTCTACACATTTTTTATGAGAATAACCAACAAAAATCAATCTTTCATTTTGATCCAACAGGCCAAAATAAATGTAAACAATGCTATTTATGATTTAATTTTACATCGTATTTGTTGATGCTGTTCATTGTGTAAATTTATGTAACAGTTTGTGATGTAGGGTTTAAAAATAATCATATGTCTGACCCTTAATGTATATGCCATTAACCACCGATAAAGTTTTTTATGTACATTTTCTGCCAATCGAAAACTGCTAAGTTTGGTTTAGCAACAAAAAAAAGAAATTTGATTTTCTGTGTTTACAACAGAAAGTTTGGTCAAATAAAAGGCAAATGTTTCACTATGACATATCCAAATCCAAATTGTAAAAGTACAAATTTTCTGTATCACTACCAGATTCCACCTTTAAACATCCTTAATTTCACAGTATATTAGCTGGCTGCAATACTGGTTAAAAAACACCGTCTTGCAAAAATATTTGTTTCGGTGTACTGCAAAAGAAGCTATAAGCCCATTTTTCAGTAAAGACAATTTTTCAAAAGCAAGAATTTTTCTTTCATAGAATTTATCATTTTCTTGAAAATACATGCACTGAAAATCATTTTATTAAAAAAACATAAAAATACAACATCAAAATGTCTGACAGACATGTTAGCTACCACACTTCAATTTCATCTTGTCTTGCTTTGTCATGAAATAATGTTCCATTCCAATGTATCCTGATCATTTATCATTCTGTATAATTAAAATCCTTTAAACAGGCAAAATGCAAATAGAAGTCAGTAAAATGCAAAATATTCAAAGTAATTTGAGATTAAGCAGTCTGGAAATAATTTCCTGGCCTGGGGTTGTCACACAAAACTAAACTTTGTTTTGCAAAACTTCAATGTGTTTCGCTGTGTAATGAAGATAACATCATGCATTTAAAACACAAATTACAAAAACAACCAGCAGCAAAACTAGACTTTAGTCATTAGTATGCTTTCAGTGCATTAAGAAACAAGCAAATTCAGTGAATTTATATCCCCTGCAAAATGAAATGAAAACGAACCACTGGAAAGTGTATTGGTTTGCTAGTTGCAGCAAAAAAGCATCTTTTAAATTTCACCATCCCACTGGGGCCTCATCTCACCGGTGGCAATTATTTTCTTCAAGTTGCAATCATTAACAATTTAATTGCTGAAAGTTACACTGAATCAGTATAACTGGTTTCAGACAACAAAAATTTATAAAGAATATGTAAGAAAAGCCCTTAAGGGCATTTATAAAAAAAATGTTTTCTAAATTTTCAATTATTTCAAATTCTATCCTTTGGTTCATTAGTTAACTGACAGACCAAGCCAAAACAAGATTCCTCTACCTTTGATGGGGGATAATGGTTAAAGTATTACAAGAGAGTCTCAAAGGACCTGCAACCCTCAACTGAGTTCCACTTGGAACACCTAGACACCTTAAACCCTAATGACATGTCACATTTCGACACACAAAGCTAACTTTTGAAATACTAATTTACATTTATATTGATTATAGAGTCACTTGTTGAGATTCAGACATTAATTTTCTTGAATATATTTTGTTTTTAAGATTTTCTATTTGCATATTAATGGAAATTACCTTACGCTAAACAGACAATGTTTTTTGATGAATCAATATCCCAAGAATAATGGACGAGTGGTCACAATAGCTTACTCTAGCCCTTTATGCAAGTTGAGCTAAAGTCACAGCAACTAAAGGATTGTATTAGATCAAACTTGCGAAAGGTTACTCAAGGTTACATTAAAGTCCCAGGGGCACTTGGTTGAAAAATAACTTAGAGTTCTTATATTACCAAGAAAGGCGTTTTACTGGCGAAATATATTGTGTTTGTACGAAGAAAAGCACAGTATATTTTTCAACGATAGTTTAAAAAGAAAGCAACACTTCCTGACAACGCTTTTTAGTGAAGAAGAGACAAAAATATAAAAGAAAGGTGTATGTCAAAACTGTTTTAGACTAAAAGGACACAATTCTATAATTAATATATCTGTAAATTCATTTTTCTATATGTTTAACATGATGCTGGCACTTTAAAGGATATATAAAAAAGAATATGTTTTGTAATAGTTGTGAAAAACATTGTCTATGGTAAATTAACAAATATTTAGTTGTTAGTGAAAATAGTTGCTACAGATACCTGTAACTGGAAAAAGAAGAGAAAATAACAGAAGCATGTACATGTACAAGCTCCATGAAACATTAGAGTTAGTCACAAAAATGTCTAATAAACATAACGAAAATCAAACTACTTTTTCCAGTTATATGGAGTCTTACATTTGTTTAATATTATTATACATGTATAGATTTTCTCCTGTGATCTCTACATATGATAAGTGAGAAAAGAAATGCTATTTCACTTTAACTTTGGTCAATATCATGGTAAAAAAGACATAACATTTACTTTCAAAATAAGGGGCCAAAAAAGAAACAACATTAGGCCAACCATGAGAAATACAAAGAACAACATAATCACAGTAACTAAAAGAAGAATATTTTAGACTGACTGTCAAACTGATACATAAAAACATAGAATAATTAAGTATCTTAAGTTATAATAACTCATTAACCTATAAAGTAAACACCATATTACATAATATGTACAAAATTACAAAAAGCCATATGTCAAATCATATCAGACATTTTTCTTAAAACTTAAATGCCAGTAAGTTATTACACTGTATTTCTATTTCATATTTTCAACATCTTTTATAATGGTTAAACAGCAAAACTTCTGAGAACATATACTCCAGGGTCAGACTAATATATGATATCCCTTTGCAACATGTATTTGATTTTTGCTTCATTTTAGTTCCAGTGCTCAACACTAAAAATTTTGTTGGAAGCAGCCTTTACATCATCCATTGCCTGCTGCATCTCATCTCTGGAATGTTGTACTTTGGCTCTGTTACGGATGATCTTATTGGCTACAGCTACCCGCTCCTGTATGTTACCTTTTTTGTCATTTGTCAATTCCTGTTGCTCAGTATATTCTTTGAGCATCTTTTCCATGGCAATATCATACTTCTCTAAGGCAAGGCAGACATCTGGACCTTCCTTTAGGATGGACTTAGAAACAGCAACATACTGCAAAATATAAATTGCTAATGTAATGATTTTAGTTGCATTAAAATGGAATAATTAGTAGATTTTTATTCTGAATGAAAATCTTTATATCCCTGTTCCAGGCTAAACTGGCTTATTTAGACCAAGTCACCTTTTTCTAGTTTGAATACATACTGTTTTGATAAAACTTCATTTTTTTAAATGAGAAGCAGATCACAAGTTCAAAGGATGACAAAGGTTTGACCTTTGGTTTGACCTTTGACCCGATTATCAAAATATCTACTTAAAAAGACTATGCTACCTATGAACTTTGTAGACAATGAGCTATGTCATTTTCTTGTTAATCAGCCAAAACTGCTAAATATTATGGGAGCCTTGCTTTATCAAGAATTATTTTAAGATCTGTTGCCCCTGACCCTTGCTTTGCCCCAAATGTTTATCCATAACAATAAATATTTTAATTTTCACGATCATCATAATCTTGAACTTTGACCAAGCGATCTGACAGAAAAAGGAGATATCTACAAGTGAAAACAGGGATCTGATACACAATCTAATAAATCCCGCTGAAAACCAGCCCCCCAACAAAATGTGCAGACATTCAGCCATACATTCTTCAGCTACTGATTAGAAATCCTTGTGACATCCAGACAGAAAGCACAGCATGAACATGATTCTTTAGACTAGTTGTGATACACAAAATTACTCTTCAAGAACATAATGTTATTTTGCCAAAATCATTTGGGGGAAAAAAAGTACACTCAGACAAAATTCTCTGAAATCTAAAACATTTTGCATGCTATGTGGAGTAGGGAGCCCTGAAAAACTACATGTTGGATGTCCTTGATAATTTTGGAACATAATTTTATATATTCTAATCTTACATCAAAACCGACCTCCTTTTCTTTGGTCAGAAAATCAGTATGATTTACATTTTCTATTATTATACCTCACATGCTTTTCCCTATATAAAATTCCCATACCGCATCGGTGAACAAAAAATGATGTTACCCATGTAACATCATGATGTTACACCCCTGTAAGTCTAAAATAGATTATTGTCAATTTCTTAAATGATCTTACCCATGTAACATCATGATGTTTCACATCTGTAAGTCTAAACAAGAGCTGTCCCTCACAAGTGACGAATGCCCCCGAAAGAGGTGCCTCACAGTCTGTGTCCTCTCCATGTGCTCAATAAATGTGCTATGTAATTTTAAAATCCTTCATGCATGACAGAGTAATCATGCATACAGTATTCCATTACTTTAAACACTAAGTGTGACCTTGACCTTTGAAGTAGGGACTTGGGTCTTGCACGCAACACATCCGCTTGATGTGCTAGACATTTGTGCCAAGTTATTTTAAAATCCTTCAAAGCATAATAAAGTTATAGTCCGGACACAAATGTATGCATATATACAGGATTCCATTACATATAAACTCTAAGTGTGACCTTGACCTTTGAGCTAGGGATGTGGGTCTTGCACGCGACACGTTGTCTTGATGTGCTAGACATTTGTGCCAAATTATTTTAAAATCCTTCAAGGCATGACAAAGTTACAGTCCGGACACGAATGTGTGCATATATGCATCTATACAGGATTCCATTACCTTCAAACTCCGAGTGTGACCTTGACCTTTGAGCTAGGGATGTGGGTCTTGCAAGCGACACATCGTCTTGATGTGCTAGACATTTGTGCCAAGTTATTTTAAAATCCTTCAATGCATGACAAAGTTACAGTCCGGACACGAATGTGTGCATATATGCATATATAGAGGAATCCATTACCTTCAAACTCTAAGTGTGACCTTGACCTTTGAGCTAGGGACGTGGGTCTTGCACACGACACGTCGTCTTGATGTGCTAGACATGTGTGCCTAGTTATTTTAAAATCCTTCAATGCATGACAAAGTTACAGTCCGGACATGAATTTGTGCATATATAGAGGATTCCATAACCTTCATACTCCAAGTGTGACCTTCACCTTTGAGGTAGGGATGTGGGTCTTGCATGCGACACGTCGTCTTGATGTGCTAGACATGTGTGCCAAGTTATTTTAAAATCCTTCGATGCATGACAGAGTTACAGTCCGGACACGAATTTGTAAGTGGGGACACACAGACGGACGGTGCGATTTTAATATGCCACCCTTCGGGGGCATAAAAAAGATTGTTGTTAATTTCTTAAATGATGTTAACCATGTAACATCATGATGTTACACCCCTGTAAGTCTAAAAATAGATTATTGTCAATTTCTTAATTCGTAGTTTTTCGGTATAATGAAATAAATATCACATGCACTTGAGGGTGATAGCAGATATTGTGAACCCTTGAAAAGTCAACCTCGGGTTCGCATCAGTTGACATTACTTTTCTCGGGTTCACAATATCTGCTATCACCCTCAAGTGCATGTGATATTTATATAATATTACCAGGATTCATATTCAATGGCAGACTTCCCTATTCTTACTTTTGGTGCATATGTTAAGTGTCAGTCACACCGGACTAACAGACGTGCAACAGATATCTTTTTCTTCAATCTGTTGGCGTCCGTTCGCATACATTTCTCGTCTCTTTCTTATACGGTCTTTGCGGCCCATGTCCACTGATAATTGTTTGTGTCTGTTATAACCGTTGGCAAGTTTGAGCATGTTCAAAACTTTCCAACAGATAAAACTGATAAAAGTTATACGGTAGTCATCTGTATTATTCGGAACTTGTGCTTTCCTTATACGTTTTGTACGGAACGAGTACGTTATGTGTCCTGTATTTGTCCAGTTTATATCTGTTGATGTCAGGTGACCCGATGTCGCCACCAGACTATTAACTGACTTGAAACAGATTCACTATATGTACTCGGTATGTACTCGCTGTGGCAGTCACGTGACCGGTGCAAATACGGCCTTGTCCGTTTCTCGTACGGTACATAATTATGCTTTACATGTCAGTTAGTTATAAGGCAATATCAGTTCCTCATACGTTCATCGTAAGGTGATGTCCGTTAATTATACGGTGATGTCTGTTAACAGTCTGTTTATCATCCGCTACATGTCCGTTTTTCGTCCGGTCATTGTACGTTTCATGTGCTCGTTACATTGATCGCGAGGCCAAAGAGAAGCGGTGGGGACAAATTTACCAACGGACACCAACAGATAAGACTGATTTTGCATTTTTTTTATCCGTTGCACGTCTGTTAGTCCGGTGTGACTGAACCATTAATGTCAGATTTCAACTAAACAAAAAGACAACTACATTGTATATGCGTTTTTTCATTAAGCATCAACAGAAATAGAAATAAACTGTTCTAGATAACAGTTGCTATGGCAATATTTCTCTAAAATTATGAAACAAATGATGAATTTATGCAGGAAAATAAATAGACTTAAGTATTCAATATTGTTTTTGTAGACAAAGGGACTGATAAAAGCTTGATTTTATAATTTTTCTATAATCTGTCTTTTAATACTGAAATACAGGTTCAGATACATTTCTTGTTATGATGCTGGTTATTTAGAGCTTTGTAGCAATTGGTGAATTACCAGTTAAATGAAGAGTTTTTTAATAATAACAGCATTCTTTTACCCATAAGATATTCTCTTGTGTCTTGTATTTCAAGCTATCATGACAACAAACATTTCAATAATATCTTGAAATAAATATATTGCTCCTTTACGCAATCAACTTTATGGTCAGGTGCTACAGCAGAAAATTGAAAGAAATGAAAGTAAAAATGGTACAATTTCCTGAAATTATTGTAATCATGACGTAAACATGTTGCTTTTTCTGTTACAATTTCCTTTTATTACACAACCTACTCTACCTCGTTATGGAAGATCCTGTAAGCCTGTTTCCATGGTTTCGTCTGTTTGATTTCCTTGTCATCTTTGAAGCTGACATCCATTTTGATAAATCCTTCATCTTCAACAATCTACATGTATTAATACAAAGTGCATAAGATTGTATGGGTAGATTTACAATGAAATTAATTGTGGTAAAATGAGGCATTTTTCGCCATAGGTTCTTCATTGAAATTGTATTTATTTATCATTTATGATGTGATGTCAGATAGCTGATTTTCAGACTTTTTTTACCACACATTTAAAAAGATTAACATGCACAAATTTACACTTGCAAACTTTGCAGAAACTTAAAGGAAATAGGACACTTCTCTAGGGATTACCAATTTCATTTCTCATCTTGAAGGCAGATTTCTCATTTTACATGTAAGAGAAAAACAGATTAAAAACTTGTATGCTGATTTGAATGTCCCGTCAATCTGAGCAATTTATTTCAGTTAATTATAAAAAAAGGTTTCCTGCTAATGAAGTCACATTTTAGTCCACTTTCTCCATGCTAATGTTACTCTATAACAGATCTTTGATGCCAGAAAAACCTTGTTAAAGACAAGTTTAAAAGGCTGAATTCTAACCTCGACTTTTGTGCCTTTCCTAACTGCTGTTTTCATGCCCAGAATGCATTCCTCTAGACTTGGCTCATCCTCATTTACTATACCTGCCTTCTTACAGGTGTGTTTAAACCTTGCTAGAGATACAGTATGGTAGTGGCGTAATACCACCGTCTCTTTTACCAGCCCATCCGCTTTCTCAATAATCTCATCTTGCTGTAAATTAACAAATTATCTTAACATAATTTAACTATCTCATTAATCAGTATTATCATAAGGGTTATACCTTGTGTCAAAATTTTACAGAATGTGACTAAATGTTGAATCTGCTAAGTATTTAGTATTCCAAAGGAGACAATGGAAATGCACTTTGTCAATATATCTGTCTTATCAAAGTCTGATTAAGCAACTCACTTGATTTGAAGTTGATATTATTTTAGAAATAAAAAGGCAGTGATTCCAAAAGTAATATTAACTTTGCCTCAAAATATCATTTATATAAATTCTGATAATTATGGTTTAACAATTTGCTGTCAAGTCAAACTGTGTTGGCAGTTAATACAGTTGCCTCAAGGCAACCACTCAAACAAGTCAGTACAGTTCTTATAGAAGAAGAATTAAACATGTGTCATATTCTTTAATAACAGAGTACTTTTAGTAGTGTACATGTACACAGTACTTCACTTTCTGGTGACAGAGAAAGTGTTCTTCAGCACATAAGAGAACTCCTTAATGCCAATTCTTCATAACAAGATGTATTGATATAAAAAGATTTAATGACCTGAATTATATTAGTGCAAAATTAACTTTATGGAATAAATACAGTGGAAAATAATGCTCTTAAAGTAAACTGGTGTTATATAATTAGAGGTTTAATGTTGGTTTCCCTATTTCATTAGCCTATTTTCTATTATTTATTCCCTTGGTGATTAGGCAGTAGAGGATAGAGGTCAGAGGGTACACTGTTTGAGAGAGGCGAAGATGAGTTAGCAAGTGATGTTGACATGTGTATGAAAAAGCCATTTGTAATGAGGTAGATTTCTTGAAAAGGTAAAACATGGACAATAGCGTCATAATGATCCTAAATTACCCATGAACACCTGCAATGCATATTTGGACATAAAAATATGCATGTCCAAATATGCATTGCAACTGATGCAGTACTTCTTAATACATAATTTATCAACATCAGAGCCCATACCTCAAGTGTGTATATTATCTGATTCCTTACTGTCAAACAAGGCATGCCACATTTAGTTGTGTTTTTACAATAACAAAAACATTTCCAAGAAAACTGGAAATAATTCTCTTATAAAATTGTCCTAAATTTTACATAGATGCAATAATCAATAGTAAAATAATAGCGTATTAAATCAGAAAATGACATGACATACCAGGGATATAAGGTTATATATTTTAAGAACAGTACATTGAATTAGTGTAATAATATTACAGCTAACTCATTTCAAAGAAATATCTTTGCTTTGTGACATCATGACTTTGTGTGATATTTTTATATTTAATAACATTTACATCTGCTTTTAACTTCTGTTTGTTATTTGAAGTATCAAAGCATGAAATTGTTTATGAAAGAATCTTAACAACTCTCTGTCATAGTGACTGTTCAATGTCACCACAAACATTTTTATCATTTTTGTTTGTCTTCAAAGTCCACTGTGTCACTAAACTTGGAAATGTCACCCTAGCACAACAAATCATTATAAAGGGTGCAGTACACAGAGAAAAAGCGAGTTTTACCAAGAGTGGTGATCTATGGTAACAACCTTTCCTTGGTAATTATCACTAAGTACATGTTATAGCTAATTGTTAATGGGATGTTAATCAGACCTCATCTAGGTGCATACAAAATGTATCTCTATCCAAGCCTCAGCTGTTTGATAATTGGCGCCTCAGCATCAAAACCATTTCAGAAAAACTTGGTTCAGTGATATATTTTTTTTATAATGTTTGTATTGATAAGAATAAGCATCAGTGAAAAATAAAATAAATCATATAATATTTTCAAATGTGATTAAGGCTTCCATGAAGCACCAGTATGATTAAGGTTTCCAGGAAGCAACAGAGTGATCATTAAGGTTTCCAGGAAGCACCAATGTGACAAAGATTTCCAGGAAGGACCAGTGTGATTAAAGCCTTCAGGAAGCAACAGTGTGATTAAGGTCTTCAGGAAGCAACAGTGTGATTAAGGTTTTCAGGAAGCAACAGTGTGATTAAGGTTTCCAGGAAGCAACAGTGTGATAAAGGTTTCCAGGAAGCACCAGTATGATTAAGGTTTCCAGGAAGCAACAGTGTGATAACGGTTTCCAGGAAGCAACAGTGTGATAAAAGTTTCCAGGAAGCACCAGTATGATTAAGGTTTCCAGGAACCACCAGTGTGATAAAGGTTTCCAGGAAGCACCAGTATGATTAAGGTTTCCAGGAACCACCAGTATGATTACGGTTGTCAGGAAGCAACAGTGTGATTAAGGTTGTCAGGAAGCAACAGTGTGATTAAGGTTTCCAGGAAGCACCAGTATGATTAAGGTTTCCAGGAACCACCAGTATGATTACGGTTTCCAGGAAGCAACAGTGTGATTAAGGTTATCAGGAAGCAACAGTGTGATTAAGGTTTCCAGAAAGCACCAGTATGATTAAGGTTTCCAGGGAGGACCAGTGTGATAATGTTTTTCAGAAAGCACCAGTGTGATTAAGGTTTCCAGGAAGCAACAGTGTGATAAAGGTTTCCAAGAAGCACCAGTATGATTAAGGTTTCCAGGAACCACCAGTGTGATTACGGTTTCCAGGAAGCAACAGGTGTGATTAAGGTTTTCAGGAAGCACCAGACTTAGTGTAATTAAAAGTTTTAAGGAAGCACCAGTGTGATTAAAGTTTTCAGGAAGCACCAGTGTGATTAAGGGCACCAGTGTGATTAAGGTATTCAGGAGGCACCAGTGTGATTAAAGTTTTCAGGAAGCACAAGTGTGATTAAGGTTTTCAAAAAGCACCAGTGTGACTAAGGTTTCCAGGAAGCACCAGTGCGATCAAGGTTTCTGGGAAGCACCTGAGTGTGTGATTAAAGATTTCAGGAAGCACCAGTATGATTAAAGTTTTCATGAAGCACCAGACTGTTTTTAAGGTCCAAAAATGTCAAATTTTTAAAATGCCCTCAGTCTTTCTACCTGTATTTTTGGCAAGTGAAAATCTTAATTCACAATCAGAACTGTCATTGTGAGATTAAGCAATTTCTGACCAATAGCTTCTATTTACAACCTTTTTAAAAGTACCATGGAAAACAAGTATTAACAAGAGCTGTCACATGACAGCACGCTCGACTATTCGAAAGGTTGTTGGTAAAATGGGTTTTTTGTCAAAGAACAGGAGTATTGTGTAATTGTCTGTAAGAATTAAGGTCAAAGATATGAAACTTGTTCAAAGACCTTTGTAAATGTACATTACATTCAAAGCCTTACTCTGGATTCTGTAAGCCAACTGGAGGGAGGAGGGAATAATTTCAAAGAAATATATAACCTTGTAAATTTGATCATGAATAACTTTGTAACTTTTCAAAATTGATATGTATAGAATTAAAAAAGCATGACCGCTGCATGCTGCATAATTATTCTATGATATTTCAAAAGAAAGCCATTTCGAGTATTTCCATGTTAGTCTGGTAAAAACTGTGACAAAATTCTAAGTTAAAAGGGGCATAAATGTCAAAAATCAAAAACATTGGTGAAGATGTTGACAGTAAACAAACATTTTTAGTCCATAAAAAAATCAAAGTTAAAAAGGGGCATAAATCTGTCAAAAATCAAAACAGAGTTATGGGGATTGTTTCCTCAGATGTAGATGTTGATAATAGACACACTTTGAGTTTCAAGTCAATACCTTTGATAGTATTCAAAACATTTGACTTTATAAAATCTTTTACTAAATATTCTAAGTTAAAAAGGGGCATAAATCTGTCAAAAATCAAAACAGAGTTATGGGGATTGTTTCCTCAGGTGTAGATGTTGATTGTAGACACATACTTTGAGTTTCAAGTCAATACCTTTGATAGTATTCAAGATATTTGAATTTATAAAAATCTTTAACAAAAAATTCTACGTTAAAAAGGGGCATAAATCTGTCAAAAATCAAAACAGAGTTATGAGGATTGTTTCCTCAGGAGTAGATGTTGATGGTAAAGATATATTTTGAGTTTCAAGTCAATACCTTTGATAATTTGCAAGATATTTGAATTTATAAAAAACTTTAACCAAAAATTCTAAGTTAAAAAGGGGCATAAATCTGTCAAAAATCAAAACAGAGTTATGGGGATTGTTTCCTCAGGTGTAGATGTTGATGGTAAAGATATATTTTGAGTTTCAAGTCAATACCTTTGATAGTATTCAAGATATTTGACTTTATTAAAAACTTTAACCAACGCAGACGCCGACGTCGGGGCGAGTGCAATAGCCTCCTTATTCTTTGAATAGTCGAGCTAATAAAAACTAGAACTATCAATGAAGGTGATGAACACCCCACGAACACCCCACTGATGCAGGATATAAAATTTATGTAACATTTGATGCTTTAATTATTGGACCTGCATAACTTAAGGCTTCTGTGAAGTATAATTAAGTTCTGAGCAGGGATTTTAGTGATTAAGAGTGCAAAATATTTGATTATGTCAAATTAATTATGTGACCTTGACAGATGGACGGACGGCTGGACAGACAAGCTGAAAAAAGTATACCTCCCCTCACACTTTGTGTTTGGGGGTATAATAAGTTAAGCAGCAGATAGAAGTAACTAAAGCAATATTTTTTTTTACAAGAAGTTAAAAACAGGAGAAATAGATTCTACAGAAAAACATCTTATAATTATTAAAACAGCAAGAGGATATTTTTGGCAGTTCTATTAAAGACGTGCTGAAAATATTTGACTGATAGATATATACTGGTAGAGGGGAATATGCTATGATATGAAGCAGTAAGGAGGCTGTATACTATGACTACATGATGAAGAACCCACTACTAGTAACTACAGATGTCTCTAGAGGACATGTATTTACCTGCTCATTCCCAGTCATTTCAAGCTTACTGTACTGGTACATTTTGAACACCTATAGTTCAATATGTTTGTATAGTAATGTTCATGTACAGTCTAATTATGTAAGGCAATTATTAAGATAATTGTGTAATACAAAAGAAGGCAGGCATTTTAATTCTTCAAACAAGCAACAATGCAAAAATCAATGTGCCTTTTTACAATCAGAGAAATATGTTTCAGAACATATAGGGGAATTTTTATATTAAATATTTTAAGCCTCTAAGGCAAAGCTTTGATTGCAAATTATTTCCATGACAGCACTCACTACCTCACATTTATCAACAATTGCTAGTAAGACTGTTATGTTCATAATATTGCTGATAATATATCTTCTCATGTTTTCAAATTGTAATAACCAATAACTTGTGTATTTTGAACTATAATCCATATAAGATAAAACTTCTTTGCTCAAAACAGGCTCATACAATTTCTTTAAATGCTTAACAAAAACATTTTATAAATTTCTTAGAAATTTCTTACAGTTGGTAAAAATGAAACTGAATATATGAAATATGTAGAGTGTGACAGACACAAGTTTTATACAAGGATGTCTGTCTTTACCACTTACCTTCTCTATGTCAGTTTTATCAAGTTTGTCATAAATAAAAGGTCGGTCTTTCTTAGGATGTTTGGGTTTCTCTGCGACTGGCTTCCATTTCCTAGGAATGTTACGTTTCTCCAGGATGTTCCGTACCAGTGACTGTATTGCCATGGCAACAGAGCTATCCGACTGCTTAGCTGATACCGCCACACTAGACAAAACAAAACTTGTGTAAGTAGAGATTGTGTTAGTAATTTCAGCCAGTTATTGTCACATTGTGCAAAATTATAAAAAGAAGCAATATCATAATATCAATATTAAAGTCATCTCCTTATAATCATTGTCAGTTATTATTCAGGACATCTTCAAATGTTATATAATACTCATAATCTCAGCCATCCCTACCTTCCAATGAAGTTATGATCCTCTGCAACGGTCTCTAGGTGAACCACTGCCTCATGTCTCAGCTCTACTTCACCATTTACATCCATACTTACAGACACTGAAAAAAACAAAGGCACCACTGTAAAAACGATCCATCATTCAACTGACGGAAGCCGATAGAGAAGAAAAAGAATGAAGGAAGGAAATACTCCTCTTAACTATTTTGCTATCAATTTACATGATGAAAATAGAGCACCAATTTGAAGAAATAAATAAAAAAGAAAGTTGTTTCCTTTCGCAGTTTGTGTGTATCTAAATGATGGCTTTTATTTCATCTCTGGTAATTTACTGCCGCAGAAAGATACCAGTAATGGTATGCTCAGCACTTCACTACTCTAGTTGGCTTTCTACATCTTTATCATAGCTTGATATTACACTGGTAAACTGGCAAATGTTCCTGAATATTGTGTTTAAATTAATGAAATATTTAAGAAATGTTTATCATTTAGCTAAGTTTGTTTCTTCAATCCAATGAAATCTGAAGTTGTATTTTGTACCCCCAATGCTATCTGAACCTTGGGCATCTCTGAATCAGAATAGTCCAAATTCAAGGAAGCTAACTCTACAATGCCTTAGCAAATGTGTTAAAATGATATTTCAAGTTTAAAATAATTTCCTTTAAACCCATTGCATTTTAAGCAAGCACTTCTAACTTATGTCTTTCATTTTGAAAACAACAGCCATGAAAAGGAAAAAATTCAGTAACTTTTATTATCAGTACCCATTCATAGCTAGGTACATATGTCTTGCACTTTTACACATCATGGTACATTTTGCCTTGTTTCATTACAATGAAAGTATAGCTGCACTTGTTTATTTATATATTCTATAATAGGTCGAATATTTGCTATCACAAATTACATCATTAAATCTGATGACAGAACACGAAAAACTGTTTCCTTAAAGCGACTGCACTCCAGATGGACAAGTTACGATAAAAAAGAAAATTTTCAATTTCAAGAAAACATTGTCTTCTGTATCGGGCATTGTATTATGATAACGTGACAGTTTTCTAACAAAGAACCAAAATGTGTTTTTTGTTTACTTTTTAGAAAAATCACCCCGTGACAATGGGGTGGGCTCTTTGGTATATCATTTTTTCTCGCATAAATCAGCTGACGCCATATAGTAGTTAACCCAAAGGCGCAAAGATCCGCAGTTCAAAACCTGGCTCGGGTAAATATTTTTTCCTACCTTTTTTTTACTTAAAAAAATCTTGATGCTGACATTGTTTTTTTTCCATTATTTTTTTAAGCCATCAATAATTTCAGAAGTAATAAGGGATGACATTTCACAATCACATGCCAAAGTAACCTTTAAACATCTATTAGATTATAAAAAGAAGTCTTTTTTCTTCTTGAAATCAAGTAACTCTTAGACTAGTTTCTCTCAGGGGAAATTAAAATGAAAAGTCAGTGTTATCAAATAACCGGATTTATCAGTTATTTCAGAAAGAATTCAAACAACAAAATTATAAGCAAAGTTTTAAGGTAAGTGCTCTATGTCTTCTTCCCAAGGGAAATTTCATGTTGGGTGATGTTGTCAAAAAAATCTAAGACTTTTTTCATCACTCTGAAACTGGATTTACTTTGTCCTCAAAAATACTTGAAAAACCTTAAAATCTGTTACTATTTTGTATGACTATGAAAATTCATGTAAACATATTATTAGTTTTATAAATAATTCCTGGATCACAGATTGTGTCACCTGGGGCATGATATAAAAAAAAGAGTTAGTTTTGAAGACACCACAAGTTCGTTATTTTTTAGCTCAAAATATAATTATAATTGAAAAATAGCTCCAAATAATTTCATTATCCTAAAAAATCATAATCTATGATGTCAGCAGGCAAGAATTTGTTCAGCTACTGCAATTTTGCAAAAAAAAAATCTACTCCACAATGTTTTTTGGCTTAAAATTGGAGATGTCAGACAAGTGAGCAGCATGTAGAAATGTTAATCAATCATGCGTTGAACTAGAAATGACAGGCTACAAAAAACACAAGTCCATGACACATGCACTTGTTTGCAATTGGCATTAGCGATTTTTTTATGGATTGAGAAATGAAATTAACAGAAGAAAGGGACATGAAATAAGATTACCAACTGATTAGTAAAGATATTGAACAACGGCTGTCTGTAAGACAACACTCTTGAATATTAAATGCCCTTGACTATCAAAACATGGACGCCGTTGAATATCAAAACAGAGTATTGCCAATGAAAGGAAATAATGGTTATATGGCAATGTCTACACAAAATGGCAATTTCTACACAAAATGATACAGTTATGAGACTTGATGACCTTGAACATTGACCAAAAAGACAATAACAGCCAGGTGATATTTCAGTTAGATATCTGCATTAGTTTTGGAGACAGCAACTTTCACGCAAAACTTGAAGTCGAATTTTCTAAGCCCAAAAAGTGGGATAATTTTGTCAATATTCCTGAAAGAGTAATGGGATACCATTACACTATTTATTCACCTTGGAAAGCCTGTGTAATGTTTCAATCTAATATCTACATTACTTTTGGAGAAAGCAGCTTGAATGCAAAACGTTAACCTGCATTTTTAAGTAAAAAATGGGCATTACTTTGTCAAAATACATATCAGAGTGATGGAACTTACCTACTCTGAGCAGGTTTAATAGCCTAAAAAAATTATAAAATTTGGGAAACAATATCTGTAAATGTACGCAATATCTGTACTATATGCATTTGTACCCAAAACTTTAACCTAGAGAGAAGCATCAAATCCTCTGTTTCTAGAATGCTACATGATAATTTGTGAAAGTCAAGAATGGACCAGATGGAAGCCTTCACTTACACCACAGGAAAAGGGATTAATAAGCTCAGGCTTGAAAGCTGACTCACTAGGTTACATTTGGAATGCACTGGTGATCACACAATGGTATTTCGTACAGAACATTTGAATGTAAATATCTTTCTTGATTTTAAAAGTAGTGCTTTAAATCTATCATATGAATATATATAAATGTGCAAGAAAATTCTGTTGAGTCATATTATTCTTATACATCTAGTGTTAATGCTTTTGCTGTTTTAAAGCTCATCTATGCTACTATGAGATATCCATCATATGTCTAGGGTCATCCACTTTCAGATTCTCTTTTAAGATAATAATTGGAAAAAGAGGTACAAATATACCTTTGTAAAAAATAAATTATTAAGTAACACTAATAATGACAAGACATCAACTAAACCTTGTCACCCCATCCATCACAACACCTACATACATTCAAAATCAGAACATTATCTATCATTATGGAGGATTCAAAGAGAATTAATATCCGCCAGATGAATTTCCAGATATTGATATTTTAGTTACCTGTCTATAACAATCCTAGACAACTTACCTTGTCTGTTGGCAAGGTCATTGTAAATCTGCTCTTCTATCTGTTAAAATAAAAGTACATTCTGAAGAACATTCTGTGTACCTTTATAATTACAGAATTATTCTGAATGCCTTTAAATTATAGTGAAATCTGTATAAAATAGCCAGTCTAGGGGTACAACAAAGGTGGTCACTGAAAGCAGTAGATCTTAAAATGACTGGCATATAACAACACTGGCTGCATCAGACAAGTGGCTCCATAGAATAGGAGCCCACTGACACTAGTTAAACAGTAATTTCTCAAACATTTAAATATGTTTAAAGGGACATAATTTCAGCTACGCATTCCCAGTCATTATCGATAAAATCAGCAGTTTGAAATATACTGCAGTACCTTAAACCATTCAATACTCTATGTAGAGTTGTTGTTGTACAATTAATGGGTGGATGCGATTTATTACAGAAAGCCGCTATATTGATTGATTTTGGTAAAATTAGCCATTTTTCGCCATAGGTTCTTTTTTGAAATTGTATTTATTTATCATTTTACGTTTATTGAACACATAATCTATGTTTCGAGGATATAATCTGCTAGATGTAGGGAGTGCCCCTTTAACTTAAATTGTACAATAGTCAAAACTCTGTCTATGTCATATATTATATGTGTAATCATTTGTAGCTCACTTTCCAAAGTAAGACAAAATAGAAAACATGTACATTTTGTGCGCATAAAGAATTTTTCATATTGATTGTGAGAGATATGAGTCTTACTACAAAACCTGTCTGTCCAAAATACAACCTGTCTAAAAAGCTAATAACATCTTAGCTATTTAATACCAACTGTAACAAAAGACATTTTTCCACTTAGCTGAATGCCACTATTTATTTGATAAAATATACATGTATCTGAAAATGATACAATTCCACTTTGCTGTCAGAAACCTTTTAAGTAAAATTGAGTTCTGTGCAAATTGCAACATACAATAAATGTAATAAGTTTTCTGTTTGTCTGCGGTTTTGATTGAATTTCTAAAAAATTGTAAATTCAATGTACGGCTTTACATCCTCCCAAACAACACTGACAATCCTTTCACCTAGATTGTAACTAGACAAACATCTCCAATCTGAACAACATCTGAGACACACTTTATGAAATGAAATATTTAGGTTTTGCAACAAAGAATGCCCTCAAATTTAAAAGACTTCGATTCTGAAATGATTAATCAACTCTTTCTTTTAGCCTTTTCATTTTTTCTCTCAGGTTAAAATGAATGAACAGTGCCATTCCTGTACCCTAACAACCCTGTTTAACGCCTTATAATAGAAATAAAACATTTCACAATTCATACCCGCACATTCTTTGCAACATCTGTTACCAACCCGAATAAAACTACAGTAATATCTGTCTTAAGTGTCCAAGACATTAAACAAGTGCTGTCTGTAAGACAGCATGCTCCACTATACTAACTACTTGCCAATAAAACAAAATTTTTATCAGTAAAAAGCTAAGTATAAACCAAAAGACTATACTGAAGTTCTAAATCAATCCCATGAGTGGTTACAGAGGTATATGCATGATAGTACTTTGCATGCAAAACTTTAACTAAATTTTCTAAGTCAAACAAGGGCCATAACAGGGTTCCCGCTGTCGGTCGCCAATGGCGCCAAATGCGACAATAAATGAATTCTGGCGCTCAAATCTTTCAGTTGGCGAATTTTAGTGGCGCCAACAAATTAATCTCGGCAATTTCGCCATGTCAATCAAAAATCGATCGCTGTCTGTTGGCTCGTATGCGAAAGAAGGCGGAGCTAATTAAACGCTACCTGATAACGAGCACGTGGCCGTCTAGGTCATTATCAAAGGTGTTAATTGATAAACAATCATAAAACATAATGTAATAGACCTCGGCGAATTTATAATACGTTGTTTGTAACCCGGTCACCGGATTAAATAGCGATGCTGTGTTGACACGGCTCCGTGTATTGTAATTCACTGATTGCGCTTCGGGCGATCAAAATACAATTCATGTACATGTATACCCGTTTTTCCGATAATCACGTGTCATTACTGACTTAAAAAAATTTCGGCATCGTTTTTTTATTGTCAGTATTTAAATTATTGACATACGTGTTGCAATTTTAATTTGCAAGTTGTTCTGGACGTATTTTTTTATGAATTTCTTTGGCAATATTATTCGGCGCCTTCTTAATCTTCAGTATTTGTTAATATTTATCTAACACTTACTTAAAATCATTCAACATACTTTTGGACAAATTTTGTTTTATTACAAACTGTTTAAATCGCGAAAATCGAAAAATATAAGTGTACGAAAATCAGTTCTCGGACATGCGAGGTCGCGAAAATGTGTGTCAAACGGGGAATGTAAACTGTTACTTTTATTTTTGATCTCATGGTGATGCAGAACACGAACAGAAAAATATCATATGCAAGTCTAGAGTATATGAACTCTATGACCTGTGCCTCAACCATAAAAAGTCTCACATTGGCTCCTGAAAATGTTATTTTGACCCTTTAAAATTTACAAAAATGAATTAAATTTTGTATCAGTTAGATCTACATACAGTTTTTGCTATCTGACATGCTATCAAATCTTAACTAAAAGTCATATCACTCGGTCCCCTCTCCCCAAGAGTGTTCTGTAGGCTTTGAAGACTAGTGGCTCCAACTTTGGAGCCATTGGCGCAAACTTTTTCTGATTGGCGAATTTGTTGGCGCAAACTAAAATTGACCCAGAGGAAACCCTGCATAATTTGTACTAAATTCATACAAGAGTTATCTAACTTGACAGTCTGACACCCCTGAAGACTTTAATGAAGTTTAAAATCACTCCCATCAGCGGTTACTGAAATATGTCTATTATAGTACCTTGCATGCAAAACTTAAACCAAATTATCTAAGTTCAACAAGGGCCATAATCTATAATAAAATTCAGTAAGGAGTTATCTAACCTGATTGTTGGATAACCTTATAGACTATATTGGAGTTTTAAGTCAATCCCATGAGTGGTTTCTGAGATATATGCATGATAGTACTTTGCTGCCTTTGCATGCAAAACTTTAACCAAATTTTTTAAGTCAAACAAGGGCCATAATTTGTACTAAATTCATACAAGAGTTATCTAACTTGACTGTCTAACGCCCCCAAAGACATTTATGAAGTTTCAAATCAATATCATAAGTGGTTACCGAGATATATCCATGCAAAACTTTTACTAAAGCTGCAACAGCAATGCACAAGTGACCATAATAGCTCTCATATTCTTTGAAAAGTCTAGCTAAAAAGCCCACCTGCAGAAAGTGGTTAAATAGCACAGACATATTAACATAAGAAATGATCAGTTGAGGTACATCAGTACTGGTTGCTTAAGGTAGGTGACTCTTTCATAGAGACTATCACAAACACAGGTTCAACTTGTATACAATTCTCTTATTACTAAGTGTCTAGTGAACCAAACAGACAGGAGCCACTAACAAGGCTCATCTTTGAGCACTTTACATGTTTTTTTTTGCAAGCTTCCGTTAAGATGTCATACATTTTAAGACATCTTACATATATGGATTAAGTATCTTGTAATATCATTAAAAATAAAGTTCAATTAAACTATCACCAAGCAAATATTCCTCAGCTGAATCTATTTTTCTCATGCAAGAAAACTTTTCTCTGGGGCAATACAAAATGTACAAACTAATGGAGAAAACAGATTTCAAAGCTTTCACATCATTAAACAAGAGCTGTCCTTCACAAGTGACGAATGCCCCCGAAAGAGGTGCCTCACAGTCTGTGTCCTTGCTACCATGTGCTCAATAAATGTGCTATGTAATTTTAAACTGATCCATGCATGACAGAGTAATCTTGCATACTGTATTCCTATTACTTTAAACACTTCAAGGTGTGACCTTGACCTTCTGACGTAGGGACTTGGGTTTGACACGACAACACCCAGCTTGTTGTGTTTATCATTTGTGCCAAGATTATTTTAAAATCACTCTTTCATAAGCATAATAAAGTTATAGTCCGAACACATAAGTTTATCCCAATATACAGGACCATTACCTATAAGCTCTAAGTGTGACCTTGACATTTGTGGTAGGGACTGTAGTTCTTGACATGCATCACATTTCGTGCGGACTTTAGATGTGCAAGACATGTGTGCCATATTATTCATTAAAATCCTTCAGTAGGCATGACAAAGTTACAGTCCGATAAAAACAAGTGTATATATGCATAATATAGGAATCCATTACCTTAAACTTATGTTTAGACCTTGACCTTGAGCTAGAGGACCTGGGACTTGCACTCCACTTTGACAAAGTCCAATTGATGTGCTAGACATTTGTACCAAAGTTCACATTTTAAAATCCTTCAATGCATGACAAAACTTACAGTCCGGATCACGAATTTGTGCCAAGTATATGCACTGATATAGTGCAATCCATTACCTTCAAACTCTTGAAGTGTTGCCCTTTGACCTTTGTCACACTGAGGGACCTGGGTCTTGTCATTTGCGAGACACGTCTGTCTTCCAAACATTTGCTATACTATAGTTGCTGCCTAGTTATTTTAAAATCCTTCAATGCATGACAAAGTTAAGCTGGTCACAGGAAGGTCTGCAAATATTCCAATTTCACACAGTCTAACTTCTTCATATCTTCAAGTGTGACCTTCAACCTTTGAGGTAGGGATGTGGTTCTTACACGAAACTTGTTTCTAGCTAAGACATGTAAGCAAGTTTTTTTAAAGAATCCTTCAATGCAACAAAGTTACTCGGACACACTTTCGTAATTTGATATCCTCCCAACCACCCAGACTGACAGCTGGGTTTACAGTACGACTCGAACATGTCGATGGCAAGAAGACGGACTGTACAGAAATGGACAGTCGAAAGACAGACAGCAATGATGGTTTGAAATGCCACCCTTCGGGGGCATAAAAACTTGAAATTTAATTTTCTTATCGCTTAAAGGCTTCTTACTGTGACAGTGCGGCCTTGATAAACATGACAATCCTGTGCTCTAAATTAAACTGAATACATAAATGGCAAATTGATTTGCAAAACAAAGTTTCCTAGAACTTAAGACCTTCATTAGGGATGGTCATGCCTAATGTTCTGCCATATTACCCTACTTTGACATTCTAGTCAACGAGCCCAGTCTTGTTGTGTTTATCATTTGTGTTAGATTATTTCAAAATCACTCTTTATATAAGAAAATAATTACCATGTAACCTAAAACATAAGTTTGATCCCAATGTTCAACCCTGACCTTAAGAGCTAGAAGCATGAAAATTGTGTGCGACACACTGCCTTGTTGTTGTAAACAATGCATCACATTTCAGTAGCTACGGAACTTTAAATGAGCAATTTATATTGCATGGTTCATTAAATTCCAACAGTAAAATGACATATTTCAATTCTATAAAAACAAGTTTAATATGATAACATAAATTGTTACAGTTGTGTTTAGACCTTAATTGTGCCAGAATATCTGAAACCACTCCACATTTTGTACATTAAGTTTACAAATAATATGTAGGTTTATAGTAAATGTTGCACATTTTAACTGAAAGACAAAACTTACAATATCAAATTTATTGCCAAGTAGAAGCACTGGGAAGTTTGCAGGGCTCACTGGAACCTCTTGGAATGGTTCCCCATTTGACTTGTTGTCACCATCTGAGGGAACCAGTTTTGTGAGTTTGTTGAGAACTGTCTGTTTCCACACATTTGCCATATCTATAGTTGCTGTATCAGTGAGATCAACAACCACTGAAATTGAAAGAAAAGAAACTGGTCAAAGGGAGGTAACTGGAAATTTTCCAATTTCACACAGTCTAACAGTTCTTGAAATCTATCAAAATGAATTCTAAACTCAACTGGAGTTTTTTTACAAAACTTGTTTCTAGCTTAATACAGTAAGATGTTTTTTGTAAAGAATATTGAAAAAAATTCTCTGCACACTTTCCATAATTTGATATCCTCCCAACCACCCAAACTTACAGCTGGGTTTTCAGTACTATTTCTCTAACATGTCTGTATGGCAAGAATACTAATTGTGCAGAAATGGGCAGTCAAAGACATACAGCAATGATGGTTTGAAATTCATCAGGTTATTGTCATTTTGATTAACGCTCCTACATTTCCTAAGCTGGGCTCAGTCTTCTGTAAACATGAACAGTAATACAGTACCATTATTTGCTCATAAATGTGCTAAAAGAAAATTTAGTCAGTGAACAGCACAATATCTACCTCTGGCAACTTAACAGTCAAATTTGTTGTAAATTTTAAATAAATGTGCTGTGTTAAACACTGCACACGCTTTTTAACAATCTGATCCTCTTGAATACATTTACCTATAGCAGCATCAAGGTTCCTAAAGTAAGACTTGTGTAGATCCATGTCCTCTCTACCAGGTATATCCCAGAATGTTAGAGAAACTACAGTATTAGCTGGAACATTCAACTTGCGCACAACATTCTCTGAAAAGTGACATAGTACATCCACTTAAAACTTATCCCACTAAGTTCCTTTCCTTTTTGATTATGTTAAAATTGAAGTATCAGTAATATGATAATAATCTGCTTTCAGGGTTGTTTTCCCCCTACCTAATAAACAATGGTCTGTTGTTCTGATGCTTTGTCATACAGCACACAGGCCTATTGTCTTAATAAGGCTAATAACTTCAAATCAGAACTGCAAACCTGTTATAAGCCAATAAACGATGCATGTATGGAAACTATTTCTAAAAGTTCTGAAAACAAATTGCTACCGTAGGTCATTGTTGTTAATTTTGGTTTATTATTTTGTAAGTTTACATTCTACACTGACAGAAATAACATACCAATGGCAACCTTCTTTGTTGATACATATAGAGGACTGAACTGGTTCCGAAGATATCTCAGCAGAACACTTGTCTTTCCTACACCTGGGTCTCCTGCAAATAATTAAAATACAGTATAATTTGTGAAAATTGCACTAAACTTATCCTAAATTTGCGAACCAAAATCCCAATATCTTAATGGTACGAACATTTTAAGCTTTTTAAAAAATTTGTTTCTAAATTTAGCATAACTTCAATCAAAGCTTAAATTCCTTTAAACTGATGAAAATTATAAAAATCAAAATGTGTGTAACAACTTGACATTTTTCATTACTTACCAACTAAGGCTATTTTAAGACTGGGCAATTCTTGTGGCAAAGATGGCCCACCTGAAAGGAAGTTTGAAATAAATACTTTTACAATAACATACATGCATATGCCATTGAGTACCACAAAACCTGTTGCAAAACAGTCAACTTGAACAGTCATTTAATTAATTTACCAAAACAGCACAGAGCTCATAGACTGAAAGTCTGGGATTGAGTCCTCACTGGGAACATCTTTGGACTCTGGACAACTTGACTAACTGTTTCCATTCACTAAGTGGTACTTTGTAAATTATGGCAGATTATATTGTTTGATAGTTTAGTTCAAAAATGCCATACACAAAGTCATGTTGCTGGCTTAATCCCCTACTTGTGTTCAACATCGGAAAGTCTAAAGTAATAGAGGGTAATAGGGATAACACAATCACCTGAATGAACATGTTGAGTAATGTCTGCTGCTCACAAGTGTTAGTGTGACTAGTAAAAGAAAACTGATGCTAAATACAATGATGGAGCCACAGTAGGTGTTTCAAGATCTACCTATCCATCAATTTTGACCTGTGCAGTAGGTGCAAAACGGGTTTGTCTGAAAGATTTTGACCATAATTTGCTTACAAGTAGGATGCCTCTCAGTACAAATTAACAAACAATTATATGCAATTAAATCAGCTTGATCAAACCACTACCTATATTGAGCACAAAGTTCCTCCTTAGGATAGACAGAGATATTTCAACATTGCCTCTCTCTCTTTAGTTTCAACTGGAACGAGTTTCAAGAGTGATTTCTCCAAGGTCTTCAACGCTAGTATTACTATTTCTCATTTTAGCACTGATGCAATAACAAATAAATTAATTCATTGTCTCAATAATTCAACTCCAAACGCAGACCCATTTTACATACGGACATTTTACAGATATCTGCGCTTTTACATTTATTTGGACTAACTAATTCATTAATTCTCAATTGCAAAACAAGTTCTTACCACTTAGATTAGTCATTCAAGATGGAATCAACCTACGACAACTCCACAAATAAAGACCAATTTTAAAGGGCGAAGCCCAACCATAGGTAAACTTATGTAAGAGTATTTAATTGAATACTGAAAGCAATAAAATTAATGAATTCACGATTACCCATGGAAGATTTCAATTTGTCCGCACCCATGGACGATACGATAACATACTTATAACGATGCACAGTCAGTACGCAATCGCAACGTCGCAACAGGATGAAGGGTAAGGAAATTTGCCGAAGACTTCCGATTGCGTCTACAGGTACTCTGTTGTTGTTGTAATCAAATTTCTGCAATTTTTGTGTTTGAAAACGCAACACTTCAGCTTTGTACTTTGAAATGTAAAGATATCCTATTTAAACACATTGCTAAAGTTTGATGCTCTTTCTTGTGACGCCATAAAAAGCACCATTTCTTTTTGCAATCAACCCTTAATGCATGACTCTATGGATATTCGTGACCAATAATTTTCTTGGACTTGAACCGTTTTTGTGTCCCCTAAAAATTCGTACCATTTCTAAAATTATGCTTTCGCCCGATATATGTAGTACCGTCAATATACCAATTACCACGATATACCAATTACCGCGAATTTTCATTAAATACTTAAGTGTAGCTTTCTTTCTTATTTGCCGTATTTCAAATAGTTTCCTATTTCAAAACTATCTGAAAAATATTTTATTTCTTAGGTTTGTGTTCATTTTTGGCAAGCAATCGATAATCTTTAAATTTTTAGATAGAATGATAATGTGAGGACAGTTAGTCTGGAAATGACCTCCATTCCAAACATTAGACAAACGTGTCACTACAATTTTTATCAATGAAAATGTTTAGAAAAGACAAGCTGTCAGATAAGCGTAACTATATTATGACAGAAACAAACTGGTAAAAGTTTCAAACATTTTTTTTCCAGATTCGCGGTAATAGATATATCCGAAAGTATGAAGACGAGTGTCGACATGGATTTAGTAAAGCTTCCTTTTCACACTTCATACATCGTTTTGATTTATGATTAGGATTTTTTTTAAAAGAACAATGATGAAACTTTATATAAAGGGCATAGATGTCAGATGTATTTTGAGTACTCAAATGCGCACATAAATTAACCAGTAAGACTCGCGGTAATTGGTATGGCCATAATATACTGCCTATTTACATATTGGCAGTGGCTAGGTAGCCGTGACCGGCTACTTAGTCGTTTGGTCTAGGTAGCCGTATCTGGCTATCTAGACCAAAAGGCTAGGTAGCCGTACATATATTTCATACGTTTGTTTCTTTTTATTTTAAACAGTTTAATACATGTTGCACAAGTCATTACATTGTTGGTACAATACACCTGTAAACGCGACTTGTTATATTAATATCCTTTGAATCACACATTGCCGCCCCCGCAGGGTTTGCGAATCACCGCTATACTTTGTAATTGTGCTTATTGGGTCCACCATCCTCTAAACAGGCTATAATCGGTACGACCCGTCACCACTATACTATCACGTCATGCGTTTTATATAGGAGTTTTTTATCTGAACCTTAAAATGTGGATTAGAAATATCTTTTCCCGTTTTAATCCGCTGTAACTGATCAATGTTTATTTTCCTCTTGTCATTTGTCACTCGTGGTAGGTGTGAAAATTTTGGTCTGTCATAAAGAATGACAAATTTAACTCATCAATTAAGTCCAAGCTATGTTACACCATTGACTGAGTAATGTTTATTAATTTGTGAATGTGAAAAATTATTTCTCTCTAACATTTAAAAAGTTTGGAATGTTAAATTGTTGTATCCCGAGCAACTTGTACAGTTTGGAAAAAAGTGTATTATACGGCCGTCCTGTATATCAAGTATATAAGAATGTTTTGGAAAATACAGCCGTCCTTTTTTTCTTTATTATTTGATGAATATTTAAATGTTTGGTATAAAATAAAAGCTGAAATTATTAACTTTATGAATATTTAGAAAAAATTGTATATAGATGTATAAGTAAAACTTTGATAAATTTCGGCGTAAGATGGAAACTTAAATTCAATATCGGTCAATATTTCGGGCATTTAACTGTTTTAAGAAGGCAGTGGCAGGGTCGGTACTACTGCAATCCTTGTCTCATATTAATAAACAAGTAAACCATTACACATTATATACTTTAATGAATGATTATTAAATACCGATTCTATGTAGCTCCTCGTAAGAAATATATGCCGGCTACCTAGCCTTTTGGTCTAGGTAGCCGGATCCGGCTACCTAGACCAAAAGACTAGGTAGCCGGTCACGACTACCTAGCCACTGCCTTACATATTAGTTGTTGACTTTTTAGCAACAACTAGAGATCGAATAATCTAAGTTTCCATGGATGTCAACATTTGAAAAGGGCAGTAACAAAAAAGAGAAAGAAAATTGCTTTTGCTCTTGGGAAAGGAAATGGTAAGTAGATCTATATCTTGTAAAAAGGCCTTTCTGCCTTTAACTGTTTAAATCTGTTTTCTTTTTACCAGGTGTCCGGGGTGTGCTTATTCCGCTTCCCATCTCCTACTGGATCCGCATACTGCTGGTATGGTCGTTTTAAAGGAAATTTTGAAGTAGTACTCTGTTCATGCAGATCTGAAACGAATATTTAAAGTATCATTTAAAGAAATTGGTGTTGTTTACTTATTGCGTAGCCATGCGTTTGCGTCATTGGAGTTCCTGTGATCGTAAATTTTACAAATCGTGAAAAGTGGCAGCATACGAATTAAAAACCAAAAGAAAATAGTAATTATAGATACTATTTCCGTGAAAAAAATCCAAGAAAGTTTGACACTAATGGAAAGTATACTAAAACACATATTTAAAAGTCATTTTTGAAGCAGTATGTTGAAGAATCTGTTCTTAATATACCGCTATTTTTCTCTGTTGAGATTCCTACTGTGACACCGGCGGAACTAAGGAAGCTTTCCCACAGTGCATTTTCACATTTTTCAGATTTTCAATTGTTTTGACAGCTACGAAATGGCTAAGAACGGAGAGCCAGATTATGATCAACTTGGTGATGAAGGAGAATGCAAAGTTAAGATCATTTGTCTCGGTGACAGTGCTGTTGGTAAATCAAAGTAGGTTTCACTTTGCCTAAACTCAATTTTCCAAAACGTTCAAGAAAACAAATTCAATCTTCATGCATCTGTGCATGTCACTCAAACAATGAAGCTTTATTATTGTATATTTACTGGATTTGTGTTATTTGCGCATTAAATGCAGAATAAAGTTGGTTAACTGGTAACGAAAAAAGCATGAATTCCATGACTTGGTAACACTACAGTCAACTTCTCTTTTGAAAACCGAAATCTAGTCAGCAGTCCATTAAAATATTTTCTGTTTACCATTTTTGCATCGCCGGCAGACATATTTGTAAGGGAGGTAGTACTGACTTTTTTCAATACCAATTAAAGCTCCAGTTCAAGTGTCCAATAAGAAATCAGTATTTGAAATTGTTCAGTACTACCTTTTTAGTTGTGTGATGACGACCTCAGAATTTTTTATTCCTGTTTGCCTAAATACCAAGCTATTTTCCCCCTAAATTAAGAGTGAGGGCTCCTTTCTCTCTCGGTTAAAAAAGCCCTGGGCATATAATATCACCGTCTGTTAAGTTAACACTAAACGGCCACTGTTATAGTAAGAAAAAAAGCCCTGCAGACAGGTTTTAGGTGGTATGTCTGTAAAGCGTTCACTGTTTAGAATCCTAATAAAAAATATAGATATTTAGACAATTGCCAGATTTGTAGGTTTTGCATAATTTTATATTTAGGAAATACATTTCACATTTTAGTGATATACCGGTTAGTATATCACTGTGTGGAGTGTAGATGCGTAGTAATCTAATCACAAAGGCCAAAGGTAGGTATATGACGCTTAAATCCTTCTTTGCCTATATGGGAGAAATTTTCAATAGTGTTAGAATCGAAATTTTTATTATACCCCCAAAACGAAGTTTAGGGGGGTATATAGGAGTCACCCGGTGGTCGGTCGGTTGGTCGGTCGGGCGGTCTGTTGCATTTTCCTTGTCCGGAGCATAACTTGAAAACTACTAGTTGGAATTCAATACAACTTCATACAATGGTCAAGCACATTGAGAGGAAGTGCAGTGCACAAGAACTATAACTCCATCTTGACTAATTACAGAGTTATTGCCCTTTGTTACTTTTCCTTGTCCGGAGCATAACTTGAAAACTAAAGGTTGGAATTCAATACAACTTCATACAATGGTCAAGCACATTGAGAGGAAGTGCAGTGCACAAGAACCATAACTCCATTTTGACTAATTTCAGAGTTATTTCCCTTTGTTAGTTTTCCTTGTCCGGAGCATAACTTGAAAACTAAAGGTTGGAATTCAATACAATTTCATACAATGATCAAGCAAACTCAGAGGAAGTGCAGTGTACAAGAACTATAACTCTATCTTGAGTATTTACTGAGTTATTGCCCTTTGTTAGTTTTCCTTGTCCAAAGCATAACTTGAAAACTACAAGTTGGAATTCAATACAACTTCATACAATGGTCAAGCACATTGAGAGGAAGTGCAGTGCACAAGAACCATAACTCCATCTTGACTAATTACAGAGTTATTGCCCTTTGTTACTTTTCCTTGTCCGGAGCATAACTTGAAAACTACTAGTTGGAATTCAATACAATTTCATACAATGATCAAGCAAACTCAGAGAAAGTGCAGTGTACAAGAACTATAACTCTATTTTGAGTATTTACTGAGTTATTGCCCTTTATAAGTTTTCCTTGTCCGAAGCATTACTTGAAAACTACTGGTTGGAATTCAATACAACCTCATACAATGGTCAAGCACATTGAGAGGAAGTGCAGTGCACAAGAACCATAACTCTATCTTGACTAATTACAGAGTTATTGCCCTTTGTTACTTTTCCTTGTCCGGAGCACAACTTGAAAACTACTAGTTGGAATTCAATACAATTTCATACAATGATCAAGCAAACTCAGAGGAAGTGCAGTGTATATAAACTATAACTCTATTTTGAGTATTAACTGAGTTATTGCCCTTTGTTAGTTTTCCTTGTCCGAAGCATAACTTGAAAACTACAAGTTGGAATTCAATACGACTTCATACAATGGTCAAGCACATTGAGAGGAAGTGCAGTGTACAAGAACCATAACTCTATCTTGACAAATTACAGAGTTATTGCCAAGAACAATATCTCTTTTTAGTTTGTTTGCAAGGCATTATGTTACTACAAACTTCTTCAGTTTATAAAGCAGTCTTTTGGGGGTATTAATCACATTTAGTGATAGCTCTAGTTTGATTAGGATTTATTTGAAAAGTGTAATGATTTTCATTCTGCAGTCCCTGTTTTTTAAAGTCTGTAATGTGCTGAAGGAATTTGTCAATGCCTATCAATAGCAGTGCTGTTTTAAATAATACCTGTTCTCTAATCACCATACTTAATGTTTTTATTTTTCAGGTTGGTTGAAAGATTTCTAATGGATGGATAGTATCCTTTATTTAATAAGCTTAGGTTTCAAATCATCCATCACAATCAAACATAGTGTTCATTATTTATAGGAAACTTCAAGTATTGTGTACCATTATTTATACAACATTTTGTAAAACCGAAAGACAGTCAGCCACTTTTGTAAGAATGAAAAAGTATTCTTCTAAAATACTCTACAGAATAAGAGACAATTAACTTAAGTAAGCTTTGGAGCTCCTTATAGTACAAGTTAATACAGTATAGACTGTTGCTGTGTAATGAAGAATACTCACTCCAAGTCCAAATTCCTGGCTATAAAAGCTTAAATCTTAAAGAAAAGTTTTATGTTTTAAAAAAATCTTGTCTTAACTAAAATTTAAACTAAGGAACTAAATGACAGATTTGTCTTTTGGCAATGGTTGTCATAGTTGCAATTGCGCAAGAGCAGCAAGGGCTTCAATAAACACCTTCAATCTATACTTTTGACCAATGAACTTGATTTACATTTCTGTTACATTATAATGAATGTGGCTGCTATCTGTAGTATGTGTCGCAGCGTTTAAATGTTTTTTTCCTTGACAACATCAACAGTAAACCCCAGCAGCTATCTACCTACGCTTTAACACTTTTCAACTACAAGACAGAGGTGAACAAACAAAAAGTTCTTGTTGGTTAGTACATGTATATTCTAACTCTTACTTCAGTAGTCAGTCAGGCATAGCAGTACTTAAATTTTCATATAATATTCCAAAGTTAGATTTGGATTTTAAAAATATCCATAAAATTCCTAAAAAGTATAATGGCATTTTAAGTTGGGATGCAAAAGCATCAGTACATAATGCTTAATTTGTATTCTATTGAACTAAAGAATGTTAATTGATGAATATACTTCTATCTGTGTAGTTCAAACCACTAGCTTGGTGCTTTATGAAATAAGTGAATTATGTAGCTACTTTATTGCCCTACCATGCATTTCTGAGTTTAAACTGTTTTGTGTTGTAACACAGTTTGCTGTTCAATACAAGAGATGTTTTCAAAACAAAATTATAACGAACATGTTGTGTAAAATGTTTCTAGTTTTTCTAGAATACAAGTAGCCTTACTCTGGTTATGTTTATGGTATGGCAGTAACAGTAAGCATACTTTAGTACTGTCTACTGACCATGAAATATTTGATGATGTTTGTTACTTTCAGATTTCTGGGACACAGCTGGTCAGGAACGCTTCAACAATATGCACCCATCATACTATCACCAGGCACATGCTTGTATAATGGTAGGCAAACATTAACAGTTACACATTTACCTACAGAGCTGTCATTGATATTTTGTTTCCATTTGCTTGTAGAACTTGTATCTCAAGTTTCAAATTTTCAAAATAGATTAGAATTTTGCAATGTGTGCATTTCCTTTCATGTGGTACACAACAATGCCGTTTCCTGCAAGGGACTAAAGCCAGTCTTGTGTGAACAGGAAGCTAAAATGCTGCAGGAAGTATTCTTAATCTTAGTTATTTTGTTTTATTTGATAGAAGTAAATGTTTTGTTATCCTTTATAGGTGTTTGATACAACGAGAAAAGTCACATACAAGAATTTACCTTTATGGTTAAAGGAGTTACGAGAATATAGACCAGAAATACCATGTATGTGTTGTGGTAACAAAATAGATGGTGAGTATCATGTCTGATAAGCTCATGAATATCAACACAATTTTATACATGCTACTTAAAATATTTGCTGGATTACAGTATAGTGGGAGATCTATTTTCAGATAAACTTACAGATTTGTCTGGTAATTTGACTGCTTTTTAGCTCGACTATTCGAAGAATAAGGAGGCTATTGCACTCGCCCCAGCGTCGGTGTCGGCGTCTGCGTTGGTTAAAGTTTTTAATAAAGTCAAATATCTTGAATACTATCAAAGGTATTGACTTGAAACTCAAACTATATGTTTACCATCAACATCTACACCTGAGCAAACAATCCCAATAACTCTGTTTTGATTTTTGACAGATTTATGCCCCTTTTTAACTTAGAATTTTTGGTTAAAGTTTTTTTATAAATTCAAATATCTTGTATATTATCAAAGGTATTGACTTGAAACTCAAAAAATATCTTTACCATCAACATCTACACATGAGGAAACAATCAGCATAACTTTGTTTTAATTTTTGACAGATTTATGCCCCTTTTTATCTTAGAATTTTTGTTAAGTTTTTTATAAATTCAAATATCTTGCATATTATCAAAGGTATTGACTTGAAACTCAAAATATATCTTTACCATCAACATCTGCACCTGAGGAAACAATCCTCATAACTCCGTTTTGATTTTTGACAGATTTATGCCCCTCTTTAACTTAGAATTTTTTGTTGAAGATTTTTTAAAATTTAAATATCTTGAATACTATCAAAGGTATTGACTTAAAACTGTGTCTACCATCAACATCATCATCTGAGCAAACAATCCCCATAACTGTTTTTATTTTTGACAGATTTATGCCCCTTTTTAACTTTTGATTTTTTATGGACTTGAAACTGAAAATGTATGTTTACTGTCAACATCTTCCCCAATGTTTTTGATTTTTGACATATTTATGCCCCTTTTAACTTAGAATTTTGTCACAGTTTTTACCAGACTAACATGGAAATAATCGAAATGGCTTTCTTTTTGAAATATCATGAATAATTATGCGCATGCAGCGGTCATGCTTTTTTAATTCAATACATATCAATTTTGAAAAGTTACAAAGTTATTCATGATCAAATTTACAAGGTTATGTATTTCTTTGAAATTATCCCCTCCTTCTCCCTCCAGTTGGCTTACAGAATCCAGAGTAAGGCTTTGAATGTAATGTACATTTACGAAGGTCTTTGTTCAAGTTTCATATCTTTGACCTTTATTCTTATAGACAATTACACAATACTCCTGTTCTTAGGCAAAAAACCCATTTTACCAACAACCTTTCGAATAGTCGAGCGTGCTGTCATGTGACAGCTCTTGTTTCTCCTGCATTCACCCGGTGTTAATGTTGCCATACTTATGACATCAGGCATAAAACAGAAACATTTTCCAGAGTACCATATATATTAAATCTTTAATCCAAAAACTTTCTTCTTGAGAATGAAACACAGAAAAAGTGTTTATTTCTTGAATGAGTGTGTAATTTGTGAATACTAGAAGGACTTACTTATGTTCTACTGAAACAATAACTATGTCCTTATGTCATAGATTTCCTATGTCTCAAAATGTAAAACAGTAAGTATGAAGATTTCGCAAGATTTAAACTTAAAAGAGAATTTTAATTATTTCAGTTGATTACAGTGTAACAAAGAAAAGTTTTGGATTTGCCAAGAAACACAGAATGCCGTTCTACTTTGTGTCAGCGTCAGACGGTACAAATGTAGTAAAGGTAGGAAACACAGCGAACCATTCCTCTTCCTGTCAGCCCTGGAAGAAAGAAAATATAACCATAAATATTTTACTAAGCAGAACATACACACAAAAATATGCTGCTGGACTGCCTTTGGTATCAGGTTTAGTAAAAAGCAGAAATGTCAACCTGTTTCCAGTCATGTTGTAATTTGATGTATGGATTCAGTTCTACAAAATATTCCCCAGCCAAATAAAACCTCCAACATCTAGTGTTCACTGGTGCTAGACTTGAAGTTGACATCGGGTCACTGCAGTTTTTATAAACCATCCTTGCTGATAAAACACTTGTTTCAACACCCCAGACTTGCGCAGTAAGATAAGAACACTTCTTTATATATATTACAGATGTTTAATGATACAATACGAGCGGCTGTGGCATACAAGAATGATAGTACTGACTTCATGGATGAGATCATGAGAGAATTAGAGGTAAAATGTCTCATTTATTATTGAACAATATTAATTACAAAATGTGGGAGTCTCTGTTTGGCGTTATCGCCTTGTGAAAGAAGATGCCTGTTATGCTGAAACTGATAAGATGTTTCAGTATTTGTTAGAATTATTAAAATACATTTTACAGTTTTATGCCTAAAATGAGTGATCCTTTTTTCTAACAGTATTATTTATAAAACAGCATGTCTGTCAATTTTTCTCAGGCATTTTAAAAAGAGTATCAGGTATGTGTTGCACAATATCACACAAGATACATCCAGAGGGTCCTGGAATTAATTTTTAAATTTGATACACAATTAACTCTCTGATGTATTGTTCTGTATGATAAATATTAGGTATGATGTGAAAATATACGGTCAGTCAGTATTATAACGTGTAATGATGCAATGTTTTGCCGTGTATTTGCACTTGTAAAAATAGATATTTTATGCAGTTGAGTATAGGTGGCAGTGGTTGCACAGGAATGGAGTTCTCATTTTTTCTGTGCTTTCTAAAATGTGCAGATAAAAGTAGATAATCAAAATGAAGACAGGGTTCCCGCTGTCGGTCGCCAATGGCGCCAAATGCGACAATAAATAAATTCTGGCGCTAAATTCTTTCAGTTGGCGAATTTTAGTGGCGCCAACAAAATAATCTCGGCAATTTCGACGTGTCAATCAAAAATCGATCGTCGTCTGTTGGCTAGTTTACGGAAGAAGGCGGAGCTAATTAGACGCTATCTGATAACGCGCACGTGGCCGTCTCGGTCGTGATCAGAGGTGTTAATTGATAAACAATCATATAACGAAATATGATAGACCTCGGCGAATTTATAATACGTTGTTTGTAACACGGATTTAATTAGCGTTGCTTGGTTGACACGCGCTGTGTATTGTTACTTTGTAATTACAGATTGCACTGGGATCATAACACGATTCATGTATACCCGTTATTCCGATAATCACGTGTCATAACAGACTTATAATTTCGGCTTGTTTTTTTGGGTCGGTAATTAAATTATTGACTTACATGGTGCGATCTCAAGGTGCAAATTGTCCTTGACGTAAATTTTTCTCTACATGAATATATCTTTGGCAATATTCGGCGCCTTCAAAACCTTCAGTATTCGTTAATACTTATCAATACTTATTTTAAACCATTGAACATACTTTTGGACACTTTTGTTTAATTTAAAACTGTTTAAATCGCTAAAATCAAGAAACATTAATGTACGAAAATAAGTTCATGGACAGCGGAGGTGCAAAATATGTGTCAACGAGGAATGCTGTTACTTTCATTTTTGGGTTCATGTTGCTGCAAAACACGAACAGAAAATAATGTATGCAATCCTAGAGTATCTGTGCCATAACCATTGAAGCCTCATCCTGGCTCCAGAAAATGAAATTTTGACCCTTGAAAATTTATAAAAATGTTTGAAATAAATTTCCATATTAAGATCTATATACAGTGTTTGCTATCATGCAATCAAATCTTAACTACAAGTGGTATGACTCCTCTCTCCTCCAGTGTGTTCTGTAGCCTTTGAAGACTAGTGGCTCCAACTTTGGAGCCATTGGCACAAACTTTTTCTGATTGGCGAATTTGTTGGCGCAAACTAAAATTGACCCAGAGGGAACCCTGTGAAGATGTTGTATAAGTTATTTTATTCATCTTTCTGACAATACAATGCCCTCTGCAGGACTATTTCTAGTTTAACTCTTGTTACTTTGGAGAATAAAATAAAGTTAATAAATGTGTAACTTGTTACAGATTGACCGAGTTCTCACTCAAACATCTGTGTAATCTATGATGTTTCCTGACCGGACAATCAGATAGACAATTAAAATTGTTAGATAGATGTCATTATATTTTGACATTTCTTTTGTAATTGTTTTCATTTAAAGAATCATAACATGTGACTTTGATTGTCAGTTGTCATTGTCACACATTGTACAACACTCAAGTTAGTTTATCAAGGATCTGAACTTAAATGACTTGACAATTGATATGTTAGCATGTTTCACTTCTATCAACATATGTTGAGTATGTAAAATCTGATTCATAAAACCTTTTACCAGTGTATGATCTCTTGTGGTATATTTTTAATAAGTTTTTAGTTCCGGTATTGGTCAGCAGTAAAAACAAAAGCATAATTATTGAACTAGCCAGTATGGTGATTGCTGTGTCATTAGCTAGAAATGTAAATTGATGAATGTTTTAGATTAAACAAATCCATCTCCAGTGCCAGTCTGTTTCAAGGTTGCAGCTGTTGATATTCATTGACAAAAATTATATGAATTCTAATTTAAACCCACTACCTATCGGGCCGAGCTAATCAAATACATTAAAGGGGCACTCCCTACATCTAGCAGATTATATTCTCAAAACAGATTATATGTTCAATTAACGTAAAATGATAAATAAACACAATTTCAAAGAAGAACCTTTGGCAAAAAATGCCTCATGTTACCACAATTAATCAATATAGAGGCCTTCTGTAATAAATCGCATCCACCCATTAATTGCACAACAACAACTTAACATAGATTATTGAATGGTTTATGGTACTGTAGTATATTTTAGACCTCTGATTTTATCGATAATGACTAGAAATGCATAGCTTAAACCTTTAGTTTAAGTTATAATACTTCTAAAGATTCTATTATTGATGTTTTGGGGGTTATTTAGTTTGACATCAGTTATAGGGTGTGTCCCTTTAATTGAAATCAGCTCATTCAGCTGTAATTGATTACTCAAATCCAAGTATTCAAATGTATTTAATAACTACTGTCTACTGTTGCCAATCTGATTACATGTAATGTAATGTTTTTAATTACAATGCCAAGTAATCATTAATACTGTAGATTACTTTCTAAATGCTCAATAACTATACAAAATGCAGAATATGAGTTGAATCACAAATTTATTGTTGATGACTGTTGTATTATATAAATAGACACTGAGAAAAAGAGATTATTTCTTAGTATTGGTGTTTGAAGATGTCAGAATAAATGAATGATATTGTTGATTATGTTCAAATTATTAAATACAGTTGTACAAATAAAAACATTGCATAAAAGTTTGCCTTAATTCCTTTTAAAAAATGAAGTTAAATGTTGGAAGTAATCAAAAGTAACCATGTAATATTGCCAAATAACCATAGTAATTGTAATCAGAAAATATTAAAAAATACTAAAGTAATTGTAATCAGTTACTGATCCCATGTGTGCTACCCATTTTCTAAAAGTGATTGAATAAGTTCATCTGAAAAGCAAGTGTGGCATTTACTGATTCCTTTCTAGAACAATAGCGGTTATGTCTGACTTACAGAGGGTTGACTTACATAGATATCGATCTTCATAATGGTAGTTAAATGTTAATTTGACACACAATAGAATGTAGAAGATGTTTTTTTACCTGTTTACTACCTGGCCATAAGTTAATTTTGCCTGGTAAGTCGTGGTAGTAGTTTTAGCTTTAATATGTATAATATAAATTATGCCATAGACATTTTGGAGGCTAAAAAGTAGAATTTAACACAAACTCTTAAAACTAAAGTGATAACTATAAACTCTACTTTTTTCAGAACTATCATGAGTTATTTAAATGTGTTTTATAACAATTGCTATGCTTTCTTGCATATTTTAGAATTTTGAATTAGAGACAGACTCCGGCTCAAAAGAACAACCTGAAAAAGACAATATATCTGACAGTGGTTTAGATTCACCAGGCACTACTGATGATAAAGTTGAAAACAAAGAATCAAACAGACCAGCCAGCTGAGGAAGGGTCCAGATTAGATACTTATTGATTATTTATTTGCTTGTTTTTGTTAGCGATGTGCAAACATTCCTGCCAGTGGAAGAATAGAGTTAGTCAGGTCATTCCTAATGAGGATATAAGAAATCAACTTGTTAACTGCATGTGTGGAGTGCATTATATTTTTTGCCTTATGAACATTTGAATTAATGTCTTTGTATTAGATACAAAAGTAGAATGTGGCTGTTACTATGGTAACTGGGCTGATACTTATAGCAATGAAGATTTAATTGTCAAGAAAGGTTACTGTTCAGATTAGATATTCCAGCAGTCAGTTTGTTTGTACAGATGATGTTTTGTGTTTGAAAGTCTTCCTTGAAATAATAACAAATTGTCTTGATGTAAACATAATGTTTAAATGTTTTGTGATGTGCTGTGTATAAACCCCTTTTATCATCAACTGGTCTAAGTCACTGAGTTGCAAAGCACAGTTACCACTTTTATGTGTAGATTCATTGGTTGAGTCTTGCTTACACTCATACCTTTCATATGAAAGTAAACATACCTGTAGTTCTGGCAAAGGTCAAGCAAGGGGTCTGGTATTGGTTCAAAGGTCATCCTTGATCTAATGGTTGAGTAAAGTATCTACATTTGATACATGGCCCTAATGGTGCTGTATAATTACTGAATAGATAAGGTACCTGTATGCAATCTGCCAGCAAAACTGTTCATAGGAAAGGGTAGCAGTTCGTGGTAGGGTCTGCATAGCATATTAGATTGCTGTGTACTCCTGAACTTCACACCCCTTGCCCTCACCAAGATCTGCTGTCACACTGTTAAAGGCAATCATAGAAAATGTTTAAACTGAAACTGCTAATGAAAGTCTAAGTATTGTTAAATCAAAATTGTTAGAGAATTGATTTTGCACAGAAAAAAGTATATTGCATAGAGAATCATTTTATATGACCAAAGTATATGCTGTTTATCAGTGTCGGTCACATGTATGTAGTTAATTGTCATAGTTGTGTTGTTATGTGTAGCTATATATTCCCAAGTGTTGTGAAATGGTGCATATTTAGTATAATTATTAAGTGTATAATAGAATTTTCTAACGTTTTTTTAAAATTCTGTTGAAAAATCAAACAACTTTAACCTATAACTATAACTTCTTGCATGTTTCCTCAAAAGTAGAATCGTCCTTAGAATAGTTCTTACCATACAAACTCCCATCATTATTTGGGCTAAAGTTGTTTCTCGGTTTGCTTTTTGAGCATTGACATATTAGTTTCTTATATGAGCACGATGTTCAGATTGAAATATCCGTCACTGAGGGTAACTGTTTTGGCGGGAACAAGGCTCTGCCGAGTTCCCGCGAAACAGTTACCCGAAGTGACGGATATTTCCATCTGAACCAAGTATCTCATGGTAGAAACTTTTTCTTGCATACCGTCTTGCACTTTGAAATAGATATTTAAAAACAAACTTATTGAAATGATGCATTTTGATATAAAAACAAACATTCTTTAGATGTTATGTATGGGAAAGTGACGTCACATTGTTTATAACGTTACGTCACAAGTAAGCACGTAAGTCGTCTTACACTGGGGGTGTAAGATGAGATTTTCCAGCACTGGTAAAAACTGCAGATAACCCCATCCGGTATGCAAGAACAGTCTGTCTTGTATTTCACTACTTTCAGTCACACTTTTATGCTTAACATCTTTCATATTGATTGCATACATTTGTTTTTACTTTCATCTTCTTCCTAAGTCAGTTTATACTTTCATCCATTTTAGCTCACCTGGTACATGGTGTAAGGGTGAGCTATTGTGACCTCTTGATGTCCTTTGTCAACAATTGTTATGATTGACCTCTCCTCTGAAACCTCTTGGCCACTATTACTGAAAGTTGACTTGGGTGTTCCTTGTTTGAACCCTACTAAAATAGCTAAAAGAATTCTGATCAACCAAAAGGGAAATATTTGAAAATCTTCTCTGAAACAACTGATCAGAATGTAATTTAACTTGGCACAAATGATCACCTGATGACTACCACAATTGCTAAACTGAAGTTGATTCATAAAAAATGAGACCCCTAGTGGGTTAGGACTGTTTTCTCTATAATATATATAGAAACTGAATAAATCTTTTCTGAAACTACTGGTCAGAATTTAAGTTTATTTGACAAATATGATCACTTTATGACTCTCTACCAAAATTGCTAAAATGAAGTTGATCTCTTAAAAATTAAGTGCCCAGTGGGGTAGGGTTGTTTGAATCCCCCTCATGGATTTTATTAAGGTTTTACATGTATGTGTATAAACATCAAATACAGGTCAAGCTCACATTAGTTTGCAATCCAGTTATTCATACAGAAATTATGGCCCCTTTTCATATGTGTAATTGACAAAATTTAATTACAAGCAAACCAGCAGGGGCATCTGTGTCCTATGGACGCATTTCTTGTCTCTATATAACCTATATTGAAATTGCAAAAATCTCTTAAAATTGTGGTCAGAATTAAATTTTACCTTACAAATATAATCACTTTATGATTCCCAAACAAAATTGCTAAAATGAATTTGATCCCTTTTATACGACAGTTAGATATTACGTGCTACACAAGCTGCTGGTTGCATATGTTCTCTGTTGACTCAGGTGACCAATATAGGGCCAAGGGCCCTCTTGCTTATATCATTGGGCCTACAGTAGTCTTTAAACTACACCGGTCGTACCATATATACCTTGAATAAGGATGGTGGACCATAAGCACATCTAACAAACAAACCAAACTACATAGACAGGATGTTGATGTTAAATGCATCACATTGTCAATGAAGAGTCTAAGGTAAAGTTCAAAGTGATGTCAATATTGAAAATTCTTACTGATTAATACTTTATACCTATACCAAAATAGATCTGCATACATGTACTACTCAGGTGGTTGAACGAGGGGAAATTTTGATCATCAATCACCCATTATAGTTGAGTGTTGCAAGTTGTGAGTATACATGCTAAATAAGGACTATCAGTTCATGTTTTATTTTTTGAAATAATGAAATAAGTGTTATGCTCAGGACAGTCAATGTTGGTGACTTTGTTTAATTTTAAATCTGTTTATGTACATTTTTCTTTGTTGTAAGAAAGGGACACACTTAGAACGTAGGAGTTTATGCTATAGTACAACAAAGGGTCTAGGTTATAGTCATAACAAACAGTTATATTTACTGAATCCGTTGGTATGTTTCAGGGAAGGAAGATTTTTATTGGATTTTTTTAATTTAAAACTTTTCCTCACTACAACAAATGAAAAAGGTTGTTTAATAAAAAAAATTTCAATACAATTACTAGTAGCAATTATTGATTCACCTCAAGTTACCTGAACAAGAACATTCTGAAATAACTTTCCTGCTTTTGTATGATATGGAGCATAATAAGAATTTCATATAAAACAGCTATTCATGCAAATTTGCACGGAAAGCAACACTTTTGGCCTTGCACTAGTGAACAAGAACAAGTTACCTGAGCTACAGGACTTACCTTGATTAGGGTGCTAATGTATAGGTCTGTGTGTTGTTAAAGCTTTGAACAAAGATAGCATGTAGGGAAGTTGAGAGACAGTTGATTACAACTTTTGATTTTGATCTGTTCTGGAATTTAGGGAAAGCTGAGTTCACTGATCACTTAACAAGTTAAAGCTATTGTAAAAACATTTGATGTGCAGTCAGATTTTGAAGAAGATTTTGTTCAGGAAAAATAAAACTAGGTTCTCAGTGTGTCTCAGTCTAAACTTTTGTGATATTTTATTTCCATGTTGCCACAGTAACTGTAGATAGTGCTGCTTTTATAGAAGCATGAAAATGACAGGAAGTTCGAAAAGGTTTAGGTGAAGGTTGATTATTTGTGTATTCTTTATTTTGAAGTGTTGTAGAGAATAGACTGTCTGGAATGAAAAGTGTTACAGATACAGTTCTGGACAGAATGAAAAATTATTTTCAAAATGGTTTTATGTCAGTTTTTGTTTTGTTTGTATATCACCATATTGTACCTTACACAGCATATGTCAAGGTGTTACTACAGTTTATGTCATCCTGCATATTTGTAAGCTGTTAGGAGTTGAATATTTCAGCAGTATGTTTACTTCACTTATTGAACACTATGATTTTAATGGCCATTTTCTGTGAAATGTTAATACATACATTTTGCTGAACTAAAAAGTACCATAGAAAGCTTCTTCTTGGCCAACAGAAAAGTCTTGTTTCATTTTGTATATGTCTAACACCAGTTCAGTGCTTGAAATGAAAGGGGAGAAAAAGACATGTTTCCATTTCAAGTCTGCCTAACAAAGTGGCACATTCTTGATAGTAAATCTGCGGATATTTCAGTGTATATGTAGTTTCTTACTAATAAAAAAGGTAGATTTACATGAACATTAAAATATTTTGATGATTTGAGCATGTTTTCCTGCTATACCATATCAGTTGTGTAAAAAAAATTGCCACAACCAGTGTTTATTAGATATATTCTGCATATATAAGATCACTGCCTCAACCGAGTATTTCCCTAGTTTAGCAGACACTTAGGTTAGAAATCTATAGCTACAAATCTCCATGTAATAATACATGCCTGCTAAGAAATTGAAATGGATTGTTTGTGAAGATCTACTCACTAATATTGTACAAATTATACCAGTAGTTATAAAGATAAAAGTTTTAGATGAAAGGTTGCACTTAAGATGTTAGATTATAATTATATAATTATATATAGATTTACTTCAATTATTTATTTTTGAATTTGGCAAGTTGCCATTTTAAGGTTAGTGATGAATATATATAATGTAAGTCACTATGCTTTAATGGTATTCGACTTCATTCTTATATACATTATGTTGTTAGCAATTTTTGTGTTTAATGCTTGATAGCTGTATGAAATTGTGTACTATAAAGATTCATTGCATTATGACCACAATAAAGCATATTATTGATAATCATCCTATCCTGTTCTTAGTTACCTCCCTTTATCTGTAAAGTGTACATTGTACACCTTGCATAAAAATGCAGCATTTTGAATTGCTTTTACTAACCCATGTTAGCCCAAGCTGCAAGTTGTATTGAGTGAGCACACTTCAGGGTCTACATTTGTGTAGCCCAACTCCAAGGTACATACATGTATACAGTTGTGTCATGAGGACCAATCCATTACTTGCGTTTTTATAATACATGTACATGTATCTATATTGTTCACCTTAACAGCCATCTGTTGTGGACATTTCTTGAATTTCAAGTTGATTGAAAACTATCATATTATTGTAAGGTAAATGGTTACAACAGGTTGTTGTTATAAGAACAATGTTCCCTGTTTAGGATGAAATGTTATCTATACAACATACATTTTGTTTGTCTTGAAAGTGTTGTTTCAGTAATACATTTATTAGCAGTAGGGTAAAAAGAAAAGATCTGGAAAGTATGTGCATTAATAAACTTGCCGAGTGTGTCCTGTGAGCTGTTGGTGAAGTATAACTTTATCACAAGGTAATATCGATATATTTGAATATTTTTGTGCCAAGGTAAAGGCCTAATGGAGTTGCAACACTTGGACTTTAGATGTAATGCCATCTACATGCTTTAGTACTATCATTATACTGCACACCAGTTCCTCAGTATGGCAGTAGTGTAAACCTGCGTTGCTTATGTTTAACATGCTGTTAGTCCTTGGCTTTCCTGGGTTATAGCCCTTAGATTGAGAGTTTTATTATGCCTGTGCAATAATTTGCTTCTACTTCAGCTGTACAGTGACAAGAAATCGCTTACAAGTTTTATGCCCCCTGGAATATGTTTGGGTATATTATTATTGAAAATGTTGCCTGCTTTTTTTTGGTCTTTTACTTTTAATTCAGTTTTCATGTAACTTTTAACAATGTGTAGCCTGCACTGAAAGTCGTGTTGAACTGGCATACATCAACTTAAAGGGGATATTGGTCATTTTCAGTAGACCACATTGACTCTTTCCATGGTCACTAAGTCGAAGTTCAAAAACAACTTGATAGGACTTACAAAACAAGTTAATGAGGTACTACCATGCAAAACAAAGTATCCAACCTGATTGGAACAATCTATAAAGAAGGGTGCTTATTATCATGAACTTGGCATTTATTTTCATTGTGTGCTTTAATCAAGGATTTGCACTAGTCATGTTCACTTTATCTCAAACTCGGCATTGCACTGCTTAACTGGTGAGTTCTGCCTTGGCCATGATCAGTATATGAAGTCATCATTGTAATCTGTCAATAGTCTGTACTGTTAGTTATTCTGCTAAATTTTCCTGAAGCACCTTTATGTACAGAATATGGTATGGCAACATTGCAAGGTGGGCAAGTCCATTTTACAGAAGTAGTTAAAGCAAGGCTAATAAATGAAAACAACCGTTTTACATCAGTAATGGTAAGTTTATTATTCTCTTTCTTGGCAAGTAATTCATTTGTTTTAATAGGTAACAATAGAGAACAGAAATATTGCAGATTTATGTAACCTGCCAGCATTCCTAAGCCAGAACAATTATGCATAAATGTTTAAGAAAATATAACGATACATTATTCACAACTTTTACAACTTGATCCCCACTGGAAGGTAACAACTACCTTGCATATAAATACACAACTCTTGTGGAATGTTTCTGGTACTAATAGTTTTTTGTAAACTACCATATAAAATAGGGTACTCGTGTCAGTTTTTAAAATAAGGGACATGGCACCTTAATTGTTGCCATCATTAGATCTGTACTTTTACAAAAATTCTTTAAAATGTAATTACATGTATATTTTAAATTCTTAAATTTTATTAAAACAAAAACTGTACCAGTAATAAAGACAGATATACCACCATATCCATCACATTAACTGTCCTGTAGATATAAAGCCCACAACTCACTACCATTTTCTTCAATTTATAAATTGTTAACTGCCATTAGTTAGAAGAAACATGGTGAAAATAAGGCTTAAATACATTTGTTGCGTCTCTATCAGGATGTTTCAAGTTTTTCAGCCTCTTTTATTGGACAGTAATTTTCATCACAACAGATATGGGCATGCTAATGTGATCTCTATGAACTGTTTTTGACTGCCCAGGACTTTTAATGAGATGAATATGGTACTTAAATCTCTAGTAAAACAAAAACTGTACACAATGCCGTCTGATATAATGGATTCAGATCATTAAAACAAAAATAAAACTTGATCTTAAAGTCACCTTACATTGTTCTTATAACAACAACCTGTTGTAACCATGACAGCACTTAAGCTCCTTACAAAAACTGAAACATTCAAAGACCTTTGTATAATTACATAAAATGCATCCCAGTTTTAACCTAAAATACACTAAACTCTCATCAGAACATGATGTGTGTAGTTGATCAGGATTGTTGTCCTTCGTTACTATACTGGCCAATTTCATTGTTGATGTACTGTAAGGCAAACAAATTATATGATTGTATATGTTTAAAATACATATTTAAAACATTACTATTGCCTTACCAACATTAATGCAAATATACATGTTACTTTACTTTCCAACTTGATAAACTAGAGTTAAGGTTAAAGTGAGTATATTAACATATCAACTATTCTTCTGAAAAATTCAAACACACCTGTATGGTGAATGTCTTTTTTACCAAATATAGACAGAAATTAGCAAAATGTTTATTTTTATGTTCAATGTTGCAACTGTTTTTGTGTGGAGATATTTCATTGATCACTTGGAAGCAAAAAATCTCCCACAAAAAAGATTGAAATGACTGATCATAATATATATATGAAGATCTGACCTCGCCTTCAAATGTCAATCAGATACAATATATAACTACATTGTATCAAAACATTATGAATACAGAAAACTAAAACGTGGAGCTGCTGAAATGTCCATCATCATTTCAAAATAACATTTTTAAATTTCTGTAACTGCAAATTTAAATACATTAATTTTTTTGTACACTGCATTATGACATAGATGCTCCTGTAAAATAACTTCAGCACAAGATACATACATTTCTTCAGTTATGCAATATCTAACTAATGAATCATTAATTAAGTGTGCCAAGTTTTTACAATTTCAATTCAAACAAAAAAAACCTGAACAAACAAGCTTTGTCAATTTATTGTAAAGATATTAATTTGGCATTTCCGTGAAGCTAGGTTTTGTTCTAGTTTACATTACTGAAGCATAGACTGTCTTGTATTTTATGTTTTGACAACATTTTGCAATATTTCTCTTTCTATTCTGGATTTTGCACATACAAAAAATCTAAATTTTGAAAACTTGATGAGAAAAAAATGAACCAAATTATGAAAACAAACATGAAACTGAAGGTTAACACTGACGGGATAGGTAACTAACTGATACTACTGTAATTATTTATATGTTCATAAAAACAACTGATGTGTTATGTTACTGAACAGACACTGAAAAAATTTCAAGGATCATAATAATTATTATCAACTAAAAATATCTTTTCATTTGATCATAGAACAAGTTCATAAATTCACATATGCATTGTCCATTTAATTTGAAAAAGGGCCATAACTCAGTCAAACTTTGGTCAAATGTGACTGAATGCAAACCTATCTGTCCTATTACACTTCTTAAGTCAGATTGAGAAATCAATGAACTTTAAAAATACCAGATATACAAATAGTCCTTGTTACACTCTCTACACATTCCTTCAACTTTCTTAAAGAAAGGAATTTCAAGAAACTCTACATATCAAAGGGTATAGTATAATTTTAATTTTGATGGGTTTTTTACAGCCAAAGGAGTGAAAGACAATCTTTTATAGTTAAGTCTTGGTAGAGATTTTAAAAGTAGATTCTTGCAAGTTCTCACTGTAAGCTGAAGACATAATATTAACCAGAATAGTTTCCTATCCCATCAATGAACTGCGTTGTATAAACTGAACACTTAATGATTAAACAAAAACTTGACCAACTGAAAAATACCGCCATCATTAAATGCATACAGAAGATTTACAACATTTGGAATGGTTGTGCCACATAGTGGAAATGTAACCACCCATACATTAAATCTCCAAACAATATTCCCTGATCCATGTTGATATGTCTTTGAGAATGCATACAAACTTTTATGCTGACTTAACAAAAACTACAGACAGAGTGTTGCACTATGAAAAACCACATAACTTAAATAACCTCTTTTCTAGAAAAGCTTCTGTAATATAAACATCAAGGAAGACCAGGTTTTTTTTACAGGAATTTTGCAATATATACTCTTACAGATATATAAGTACATCAATTGTTACTGTCTGAACATTTCTATCATTCTGTTATCTATTAGATCTATATTGATGTTACAGTATATGTGTGTAGTTATAATGATTCAAATGTCCGATGAAAATTAACCTAGGATAACCATCAGAATCATGTGAAATAAAAAGCGTGCTGCCAATGTGTGATGCTATTCCTGCTGGCAGTACAAACAGACTTTAATCAAATATTATATCCAAGGACAATGACAGTATAAATGTTTGGTATAATGCTTGTGTTCAATATAATCCAAATTTAGGGACTGTAAATTTTGTATTTCAGTTTAGAGATTATATTCATATATCTTCTTATGTGATTCCCGACAGTGTTGGCATGATGTAAAATTCTCTTACATGTTTCTTGGACAAATAACCGAGGTTGTAATCATATAAATTAGTTGTAGGAAAATTTTTGATATAAAGAAACAAAATATAAATCATGTACATGTATTTTACAATCTTAACACATTGAATCTCTGGAATGCATAAAGTCTTCGTTAGAAAGGAATTTACATGTAAAATTACTGATACATGTATTATATATATTAAGACTTTTTACATGATATGTTATCTATACACAATATTAAAATATTAGTACCTACTAGAAATATATACAACTTATATATAATAATATAATCTGTCTGTGTAAATGAATTCCAATATCGTAATATATAAAAGAAATCTAGATTCTCTGAATGATGCACTCATTCTTAACTTTTCCTGACGTCATACATTCTTCCTCCCTTAGAAGGGAACAATATTATCACAACGTAGATTCCAGTCACTGGGTACTTAACAAGTCCACCTACAAAATATAGACAATGCCTGTCTTATCTGGTAAGCAACTCTTGGCTCATGTCTTATAATTCCAATGGAATGATCACAGTTTTAAAAATGCTATCTGTTTCATAACTTACACCCATGCCAATGGCTGTCTGGAATGTATTCAACTTTACAATCATTTTCCCTCAAAGTAATCACATTGTTTCGCACACTTCCCTTCTTTGTCTTTTCTACACTTCAACAATTAAAAGCTCTTTGAATAAAGCTTTACACTTTGATTTATAAACGCTCTGAGGCAATAACATTATTTGAAACACTACTTTGTCTGATGGCTGCTTTCTTTATTGACCTTTCAAGGTTCATTCTATGCCCAACCTGTGTCACACCAAGGTCTATATAGTTATTTCTTGACAGTGACGCCAACTTCTTTCCATCAATACAGTTTCTCTGAAAGCTGGATTTGTATTGGCTCATATTTAAACTGTCTAGCCAATCAAGAACATCGTTACACATCCACTGATCAACAGGTTTTTCATTAAAAGTTTTACCAGATTTCCTTATATTTTCTCCATCATCATTACCAAATTCTGGTGGAGGAGGTATCACTGTAGTGTCACCATCGTCAAAACCGGGTGGGGGTGGAGCTATAACATCATCGTATCCATTGCCCCGCCCATCACCTGACAATGATGACAATGTTGATAGTGATGACACAAGACTTGCGGTGTCTGGAGAAAATGCTGGACTATGCTGATGACTCATGTCTGGGCCACTTTCAGAAGAAAAATTTGCTGGTGGTGGAATAATCTCTAATTGCACAACAGTATTTTCTGGATTTCCCCCATCTCTAAATCCAGGTGGAGGTGGGGGTACACTTGTTAACTCTGCAGTAGTGCCATTTTTATTTATATCGCCATTCATACTAGTAACAGGTTTTATCTTAACCAAACCATGTGATGACTGGAACTCTGTGTAAGATTGATCATTACCTTTGGTTGTTTTAGGTTTCGCTGAAACTGGTGGAGAACTGTCTTTGCTGTCCACTGACTTGATTTCAATTGTTTTTGTTGGAATTTTCTCTGGTGTTCCTGAAGTTGATGACGACTTTGAATCTGAAGATTTCTGTTTCCTTTGCAACCACTCCTGCCTTCGTTTTTCTGCCAAAGCAATAAAATCAGACTGTCCGTTTACATTTTTCTCATTATTTACTTGTTCTGTATTAGTTAATGTTTTATCATCCACTTTCTTTGTCTCAGTATTTTTGTTATCAGATGGTTTGACCACACCAACAGAAGTTTTTGCAAGAGGTGTTGGCTTGAATTTCAAACTTTCTTGAGTCTTAGGTTTGGCACTTTTAACTACAGTTGTCTGCTTTGTGTCTGTGTTTGCATTAGATACAGGTTTGGTAGCAAATTTTGGTTTGATTTCTGTCAAACCTGAAACATTTACTGGCTTAACTTTAAAACTGAACTCTTCCTTTTTAACTGGACCTGTTTTCACTGCACTTGATTGCACTGTAATATTAGGTTTATTTTGAATATTTAAACTGTTATTTGATTTTGTGTCAGTGTCTTTCTTTGCACCCCTTAAACCTGCTATCTGGAATTTTGCAGCCTGAAGTTTCTTTGTTTTCTGTAATCTACTTTCAATATCATCAATTACAGAAGTATCTGCCTGTTGCTCAAGTTTTTCTCTCCTCCTAGCTACTGCTGCTAAGATTGCAGCCTGATTAGTGTCTTTGACAGAAATTGGTGCAGGGCTTTTTGGTTTTTGTTCGGTCATTTTGAGACCTTCATTCTCTAAACGCTCCTGCCTCTTTGCTACAGCAGCCGCTATAGCATCAGCTGGTACAGGCACTGGTGCAATGTAATCTGCTTTCACCACAGATTTAGTTCTCTTGATTTCATCAAAAGATGGCGCTGGTGGTGGTGGGGGTGGTGGAGGAGGAGCTGCTGCTGGTGGGGGTGGAGCAGGAGGAGCTGCCCTTGGTGAAGGTGTGGTATCAAAATCTGGAGGTGGAGTTTCTGGTAATGGTGGAGCCTCAATTTCACTAGGCTCTTGCTGTCTTCTTGAAGGCTGCATGTTAACTTCTGCTTTCACTGTCATAACACTAGTTGTCTGACTGGGTGGTGTCGGGGCTGCTGATTTCTGATGCTTAGATGACTGTGATGTTTGCACAGGTGGCGTAGGAGCAGGTCCATTTGGCCGAGGAGGAATTACAAAACCTTGTGATTGTACTCCATAACTGGCCATCTGTTTGTCCTCTGTTGGTATAGAAGAATGGATCGTATAACGTTTTGTTTGAGGTTGCACAGCTTCTTTCTTTTCACCCACAGAAATCACTGTGACAGATTGTTTCTTTGGATCGCGCATCTTGACTGGTGAAGGTGGTTTATCCTCACCACTGTCACTATCATAGTCTGGTTCTGGTTCATATACACTAGAGTTTCTACTTTTAAGTTTTTCTTTTCCTTCTGCAGTAATCAATAATTTAGCATTGGGGTGTTTCTTCAAAAAGCCTGCAGCATGGTCAAGTACTTTATCCTCTGCAAATGACACGTTTTGTTTATCAACTTCTCTAACTAACACAGCACCTGCACTAGGTGTACGCTGGTGACCAGGCTTGTATGAAGTCGCCTCGTTTGGTTCCTCGTTAAGTTTAGCATTAGCACCAGGACGAAAACTTGATTCATATGCCGAGTCTATACTGTCCACCTTATTTGGGAAAACTTTTACACTTGCATATGGTGACTGTTTGCTAGTGTTTATCGTTACAACTTCACTCGATGAGGAATCACCAGACTCACTTCGAGGAGGTTTAGGTGCTTTCTTCTTCGGAGAACCGTTCTCCTCTGGGGGTGGAGGTGGACGACCTTTAGGTCTGTACTGGACCCCTGTGGGGGAAGCAGGAACATTAACTACCGTTGCCCCTGAAGATGAAGTATTCACACCAGGCACTGCATAAACATTTTTTAGCTCACTGGATTTCTTGTCAGGAACAGTAGGAGTTGCATAGATGGTCTTCTTTGCTTTGGAGTTACTGTCCAGCAAATCTGGTGTGCTTTTTGATTTTGATTTCTCAAGTTTCCCATCAACCCCGATATTATCCATATCAATACACGACACTCGTTTAGCGGCAGTTCGATTGCGAATAGATGCTGTCTTAGTTTCCTCAGCCTCTCTTTTATCTCTAATAGCTTCATCCAGCTTGTCTGTAAAATAAAGTAAAACAAGTTTTAATAGTCAACCTACTAATTCAGAAATTCAATAAAAGTTAAAATGCGAAAACTGGTATTCATTTAACAGTATCAAATTTTCATTTTCTGCTTAATTTCATGCTAAAATTTCCATCTGTAGGCTACATATTAATTTTCAGCCACAATATTGGGGGTAAAGACTAATTTCAGATTTAAAAAAGCAGGCTAGATGGCAGAGGCTAATAGAATAACAAGCATTGAAATACAACAGTTCATAGTTGATAGGATATATGAAAAAGGTAAGTGCACAAACTGCATTATAAGGTCATAGACAAGATATTGATCACTATTTTATAATAACGTTCCAGCTTTTATTCTAATTTTTTCATTTGCTGAATACTGACCATATGAAAATGTTGTTCTTCAATGTAAAATAACGTATCATAAAACAAAGGGGGATTCTTTTGTCTTTATAATAAGCAGAAATTGTACTAAAACTAAAAGTATGTTAAACTTTTGGGAGATTTGCTTCCCTTTATCAAGTAAAAAAATGCAAATAAATCAGCTCTCGCTGCTGCACTTTAATGTAGTTAAGGAAAACATATTAAGTCCTGAAGACTTGTATTACAGATGCAGATTTATTTTAATATTCAAATTTTGTATCTATTCAACAGAAATGCATAAAACTTTCCTCTACAGTATGGGCTTTACACAGATGCACAAGTACTTGCTGTTTATGATACAGAAAGCAACTTTTACTGGTATATACTGTGTTAATTTGTGTTGAACATGACAGGACTGTCTGTACAACTGTACATTCTGATCATGTTTTGAATTGTGCATTCAGTAACATATTTTCAGTAAGATCTGCTATAAATAATAAATGATTCTGTCAGAACTGAACAATAGACAAGTTCTTAATCTAACACAATAATGGTTAAGCTGAAAGCTAGCTGTTAAGAGATATAAAATTTCCACCCACATGACACAAAATTATCGAAACATTAACGTCTTTTGAAAAAAGCTCTTTTCAATTTTTTCTTTCTGTAAAATTAATAGGTCAGCTCTGTGTAATTTCAATGGCAGTGGCTAGGTAGCTGGTCTAATATTTTGCAGAGTTATGCGGACTCATTCCTAAATATATGAGAGTTTCACTGAGATCAGATTAATTAAAAGTCATGTACGAAAAATAGTATAAATCTATCAAATCTATACTTTATCAAATGTAGATTTGACCATCTGAATCACATGACATCCCATTTTGTGACTTCATATGGCTTCATGCACTTGTTGCATCTCTCAGTTAAATTTTCATTTTTTATGGCCAATTTTTCCTGGATTTTTCTCTTTCTAATTTGAATGAAATAAATATCATATGACAATGTAGTTGAAAAAAAACAAACAAGAAAATTCAGCCTATGATTAAATCATATATGAATAATTATGATAATACAGATCCGGTTACCTAGCCACTTCAAATTTCAATGCCTAACTTGAAAATTTGCTACCATTTCGCTGACTGTAATTTTTGTATTTTAACCTTCAAAATATAGAAGTATTAACTGAGATTTCTTATGTCATGTAAACGTAAGGCACAAAACAGGCAATATATCAGTTGCAAGTGTCTTTTTAGTTACATTGCACTTTTCACATCCCCTGACCCTAAATCATTAGAATGGCATTTAGCAAAGCATTATATAGTTTATGGCATATAATTCTACAGAGAGCAAGATACAGTAAAGTTTGCAAAAAGCTGCATGAATAAACAAAAGTGTTGCTTATGCCGATTGGTCAGACATTGGTTGTCTTCAATATATTTCTGGTGCTTACTAAGTACAGGTAACTTAAATTAATAGCATGAGGTACTGATATAATCATCTATGCTGCATATTTAACAATGTTTACATATGTTTTAGAGAAGCGGTCATAAAGTATTTAGCACCATTCTGCCCAAATTTGAAAGTCACCAGTAATAATTTTAATGATGACCCGTCAATCTTTACATCACATTCGCTGCCCTGTAAAATATATATCACGGGCCCTTGAAATTTATGTTGTTTTTGTATAATGAGCTTTGTAGTACTCATAAAAAACAAAACCATATCCTTGTGCAGTGTGGGTTATGTAAATGTCAAATAGTAAAATAATCCATGCAAATAGGTACATTATATATAAATTCCTTAACATGCATTGGGACAAGTTTTTCCAGTTGGTAAGATTCTTTACATAAGTTTTCTAACAGACATCTAGTTCTTGGGATAGTTATCAAATTTCCATTTTCACTGTCCCTGAACAGTCAATATATCGTAGAACGCTTACTTCTTCAATATTGACTGATTATATAATGGTAAATTCAGTGGAGTTTTGAAAAAAAATTAGTGTCAAGTTAAAAGCTCCATGACTTACCCATTACAGCCATTTCTTCACTGATTGCTTGACCTTCTGACCTTGACATTGACAAAGAGGTTCTTGGGTCACGCTGAGGAGGGGCAGGGGCTGAAATAAAGATATTTTAATTCAAGCATAAGTTCAAACACATTAAAAAAAACTATGTAAAAAATAAAAGTTCTACAGTTTTACACTCTGTTGGATTTTTCATAGATTGCAATATATTATAACAAGACAACAGAGAATCTGTAACTTTCAGTATGTAACATCAAACTAAATTACATTAGTTACATTACATTTCATTGCTTTACATTTTGCAGTCTTGGAATAATACCATTCCTATTCAGCATCTATGCATGATCTTTATAAAGTTGCCATTGAAATATGTCATTGAAATATAATCCAAACCACTGGTTCTCTACCTTTTTTCTTCCTATTTGGCATGGTCAAAGATTTATCCTGTTGTACAAACCAGTCTGGCGACCGGCTTGTTGGCTTGACAGTTACAACTTTCATTGCGAGTGTGTCGCCGGTGCTGCGTATCAAATGTACCACACGATCATGAGATGCACGTATAACATTTTCACCATTGATCTGGAAAACAAAGAAAACTGTTTATTTCTTAAAAATATATTGCAAATGTCCATTGATGTTCACTTTGCATTTTTATGTGGAAGATGTATTTAAAACATTGAAAAGGCTCAAGACTGTATGTTTTCTTCTGGCCAAATGAGTTTTGAACGCAGATATTTTGGAGATAAAAAACTGTCTTTAATACCAATCAGTGTAATAAGAGAGTTATTAATGTTATCATACTTATTACTCAATGGTGGACAAAGTTTTGCTTACTTTCTATAGAAAATTAGCACATCAGGAACACCTTAATAAACCTTGCATGACTCATGCGTGTTCACATTAGTGAAAGAAAAATGGAAAACACCCCTTTAGAAAACAACTTGTGTGGCAAGATTTTAGGGCAGGAGAGGGTCATTTACTCATCACTATATAAACTGTACTACTACGCATTAGGTGAGGACCGTGCGTCATGAACCCTCCTCCTATCCGCAGGATTACCTATTCTAACTGATATACTATTACATAAGGAAGTAAATATCAAATCTAGTATGATCTATTTCAAACCACAATGTACATCGTTTGTGGAATTTAAAATTGATAAAATTTTTAAATGACGAATTCAAATATGATAAAGTTTGGTTTGATAGTTTCATATACAGATAAAACTACCAAATATGTGTCGAAAACAATCAAACAGAAGCTATATTTAAACAGTTCAAATACATATCTCAAACATAGGGCCATCCTAATCAAATTAGATTTTATGGTTATTGAGGGGTTTATCAATGTGACCTATAAATTCTGATGATAACAAAGGTTCACTATGTACCTCCCAGTATGTAAATATCATAAATCTAAAGATTTTGAGTTTATTGTATGTCATTTATATGCAAAAGATACCTCCTTTTAAATATTCATCCTACGTTAGATCCAGATTTAGAGATGATATATATGCATAAGTTCCTAATACAAAATGTAAATTTAAACAAGATACATATGTTGACATAGTGGCTCAGGTAGCCAGTTAATATCTAGGACATTAAAAACCTTTCAAAGAAGTATTAGTTAAACTTTCATTAACTATATAAGGCCCCCATCTTCCAGAATTTCAGTCTATTGTGCTGAGTTTCAAGAAAAATCACTCCATAAAGAAACATGTTTGGTTTAAAGACTGTTTTGATGGTATAATTTCAGTATTTACAGGTGGACAGTTTACATAACCACCATTCCTAGAGGCCCAGTTCTAGACCTGTACTCTGTCAGAAACTGCCATGAGACAGGAGGGTAGCAAGGTTTGACGCCATGACCCCTAATCATATCAATTTAGTTAGTGAATTAGAGAAAAGATTAATTCAACAGTCCTCAGAAGCCCAAGCACTAGATATCTTGCTGCTGATTTCTGGAGCAAAGTTTTGTTTTGGTGGCTTTTTGATAGAATAGAGGGATAGAAAAGTGCCCCCTTTCTGAAATCAGCATTTGTGGAGAACAAAGCAAAAGCAAGAGCTTTTTCCATAAAAGGACCCAATCAAAATACCAGTTAATGTAAACAATAAGGCACATGACTTAACTATATATAGGTCACCCAATAATAACAGTTCAAGATATCTGTGTGCAACACGGCCAAAACTAGTCCTAATGTAGTTAAGTGTTGAGCTGAAATTTGTAACACACATAAAGCCTTTTTCGGCAAGTGATGGTCTTGCAAATATCATTCAAACTTTAATGCACACTGATTTTACCTCAAGTATGAAATCTCCTGCTTTGAGCCCAGCTCTGTCAGACACACTGCCGGGATCCACACTATCCAGGTACTGCAGAGCAGGGAACTCCACCGTCGGTCTGAAGTCCAACTCTCCGCTTGGCTTGAGTTGAGCTGAAACAAAATACAATAATAAACTTCAATTAAAATTTTGAACATTTTCTATGTTTAAGTATATGTCTTAATTTGCCAGGAAACAAAACATATAACAAGCTGTTACTATGGTTATATTTGTTCAGCTGACATCATTAAATTATCATATTTCAGGCTTATTCTTGATTTGTCATCATAAGTACAGCTTCATAGACATAAAATAAGATTTCAAAGGTATAAAATACAAAATAATAGGATCTCCAGTTAGGAACATGCTAATGAGATGTAAAACACCACTAGTTTCCTGACCGATATTCAGTAAAACTATCGGAGTCTGAATTATTATAACCAACTACATGTTACCTGAATCAAATGGCTCAAAAGTTACATTAACCCCCGTCACCCCTGAACCTTGTCTACGTCCAGGGCGTCCAGGGCGTACAATATTGCCCATGTTACATCCCGTTTTGGAATTTTGTACAACACTAGCTAAATTAGAAACTTCTATTTTGATAATGAGGCGAGTTTGTTAAGTGATTTTTCCAATTTTTCCCACAATTTTTCTAATCGTTCATGGCCCATTTAATTGTACATGTGATGTTTCATAATAAAGTGTTTTCATTATGTTTCTTAACAAAAGCGGAATTTGGCGGATTAGTAGTTTAAGCACAGGCCAAATAAATATTTGTCCACGTATATATTTATATGGAAATTTATCAGCAGAATTATTTAACTGTATAAAAACATAACAGAACTTTCAAAACATATGTGTCACATTCCCCTAGGTAATGCCTGCTGGTTGTAGCTGAGAAACAAATGGCAGATATTTATGGAATAGAAGTCAAGAGAAACAAATGGCAGAATGATATTTATGAAATAACAGTCAATAAACCCTATTTCTGATGAACGTTAAGCAAATTTGTTACAATGTCAGTCAGCCAAGCATTGCATCAGTTTTGAAATAAAGAAATCATTTTTTACTATATCCCTTATATGAACAAACAATGCTTATTTTGTAAATAAAAACAAGCAAGAGAAATTGAAAAGTGATGTTCTAGACCAAAAAAAAAACCCACAATATCTCATGCTTTCATTTTAATTTTAATTTTTTTTGTCTGGGTCTTATCACAGCCATCAACTGAAACCCTGGAGGCTACTGATGGTGCATGGTGATAATTAAGTTCAAGTAAGTATAAATAGTCCTATAAAACACTGATGTCTTGATACATTTAAATGAACCCTATAAATTTGTTTTATTCAATGTAAACATTATGATATCATTTGTCATGGTTTGAAGTAAAGTTTTAGCAAAAATTAGAGATTAAAACCATGGGTTTTGCCAGACTTTTCCTAGCATGAAGACAGATAATGTCTAGACTTTGTATATCATTGACTATACTACCATGTTATTCCAGGATATAATATAATTATGTGGCATGATTTATTAAAGTATAATATCATACCAATCCTAAATACACACACATTTATTGTTGGTACAATAAAACTTGCAGTCAAGATTTGTGGAATTTAGGGATGAAAATAATTATTCTTCAACCCTGTGAATTTTTTGGAGTGTAGGCGCTAAAGCATATACATGTTATTATTACACTAAAATGACCCGGGATGCAGGATGGACTCTGGTAGAGACTAGATCATTTAAAGTATACAACTTCAGTAAATGCCATTGCTGGACCACATTAGTCTGTGGGCAAACCTACTTTATTCCTTCTAAGTACGATCTGCTGTGAAGGAGAGACAGCAGCAGTTTCAGCTACCAATTTAGGAACAAATTACAATTTACCAACATGCAATAACATTGTTAATTCGCCCATATATATTATGGAAGTCATCTGCATGTTATATTTTCATTAATTTCTCCTCACCCTACACCTGCCTGATTACAGCCAGATATAAGTGACTCTAGTAAGACAAGACAACAAGATAATTGTATAGTTCTCACCATATTACAGTATTATTGGCAGGTGCCTGTTTGATGGATCACCATTACACATTGATTCATCATTTATGTTTGTCATCTTTGACCAAGGTGTACAATAAATATAATATTATACAAAGACAAAAATTGCCCTCAATTGCTTATGTTGTTTATGTGACAGTTTTTAGAATGTTTCTTGTTCAATTTGACAACTTTTTATTGCCTGCTTCCCTACATAAAGTTGAGGCGGAGTCAAAATGATTGTAGTTTCAGTGTTACCCTAAATTGCAACGAAAGCTTCAATCTATTTGCAGTACACTGTTACAATACTAAACCCACTTCCTTATTTAGATATCAAAACCTGCATGTGGTTAGAGTTTTTTTCTTATTTTTTTATCAGTTTTCTTCAGATTAATATTTCTTCTGTACTTTACATTGTGATTACATTAACTTTGTACCTGTACTTCCGCTTGGATGATCTCCAAGGAAACTACGTCTTTTACTACAATCATCAGTTGACTTACTCCGACCAGATCGACCACTAAGAAAACTGATTTTCTTTACTTTTCTTCTTAATCTGTTCATACTGTCTGTTTTTATCTCCCTTGATTCAGGCAGAACTGATGCTTGATACCAGTTAAACTGAATAATTGTGCATGATTTCAGTCATTGAAATCATATCAATATCATGAAACACTTTTATCATACGAAAACCACAATAATGACAACTCCGACTGTCTGTACCTGTACCACAAAAGCACTATCGTAAAATATTTACAGAAAATTATCTCAGATTAGTAAAAATCATTTAAGAATGGACAATTATGATAAATATTCCCAAATTTGTAAAACAGACTTAAACGTTGATGTTAAAGACTAATGTCCTGAGAACGAAGCTGATAAAAGTCGGGCGACAGCTGGTACGAAAACTAACGCTGTGTTTTTCATCTTGTACGTGTAGTATGATTCAGACTGATCAATGTATCCCACAGATGTGCCATACGATAAAATCCCAATCAACTGAACACAAATATTAGAAATAATATACAATTCAGGTCAACAATTTACGCCTTACGTCGCTAAGCTTAGCGAAAGAAAAACATGAAGACAAGTCCTGTTCTGTTGCGTGATTTGAACAGTCGGAAGTCGCCATCAAAGTGGTCCGAAATGAAACTTGGACAAAACCTTTCTAATTGACATATTGCAGAGGTAAATTTCCATAAATATGAATAAATATTCATTTGTTTAATTGATGAATGGGAGGTTTGTCAAGTGACAGATCTTGATGTCAAAAGATCTGCGACTTTTAAAACAAAATTTTATTTCACATCAATCAACGTTTAATTGAAACAAAAAATTTCATCCTTCATTATGAATGGGAGTCTGACTGTTGTGATATAATAAAGAAATGATTTAGATAGAAATTGTGACTGGAATTAGTTTGTAAACATAGTAATTAAATTGCAGTGCCTTTGTTATTGGATGGCTGAGTATAGAAGACTGTAAATTATTGTATGTTCAATGCAAATAAGTCCTTGATTCAATGGTGCCTGCCTATGTTCCAATTCTCTGCTGCAAAAATATCATCAAAATAATTGTTGAATTCCTTTACTCTTTATTGACATTTTTAGAAAATAGTTTTGGTCATTGTCAACTCTGAGTGTCACATTACTGTTGACTGGAGGGTTTATTTCATAAATTATCTTGTAAAACAATCTTATGACAATGTAAAAATGTGTTAAGTTTGACCCTACTGGCGTTTTGGTGTTGTTTACATCACTTCTGTCATGAAAAATGTTACACTTCATTCCTTGCTTGTTTTTCGTATTTTGGAATTGAGTGTTTAACGATTCAAAGACTTTCAAATGAGTTCATTAGTGCCTTTATCAATTTGTCCTAATTGAATTCCTGAAGTGACTTTATCTTTGTGTCTAACTTGCTTAAATGTGTTTTAAGCTGACATTAACTGATCAAGATCTGCACTAAAGTAAATGTGCTGAAGAAACAATGTGAACAACTGTCTCCATGCATACACCATGGACAACTGTCAGCATGTGTTCACCATGGACGACTGTCAGCACGCATACACCATCGACAACTGTCAGCATGTGTACACCAAGGACAACTGTCAGCATGTGTACACCATGGACAACTGTCCCAGTGCACAGCATGAGTGTGTACACCAAAGAACATGCACATGGGCAAAAAATGTTACAGAACTATTTGTTTTACTTACATTTAGCACCACGTAGCACAAAGCCATATCCCTCGCTAGCCCTCTGTAGCACCACTGTTCTCGGACCATAGTCACTGAAAATATAATATAATATATGGTTATACTACAGTCTATATAATATTATCAATATTGTACTTTTGATACAATCATTAAAGGTATAATTATTGAGCAGATAAATTTCAGTCATTAGTTGATGAAGAGCAAGGTTTGTGTATAGCAAACCTGACAATAGTGATGAGAGAGTGGTATGAAATTAACCACTAGGTCAACACTGAATGAGTAACAGTACCAAAATAATCAATCAGAAAGAAAACAAAAGCTGTAATAAATTATGAATATCAATAGCTGACTAATATCATAGCAAAGGTCACTGCTCGTCTGAATGATCCCATGTTCTTTTATATAGATTTCATGTTTTTGCACTTTAATTTACTGTAATATTTGACCAGTGTTTCAGTTCTCAACTTCTGACAATCACTTGTAAGAGGACCCCTCATATACATATCTAGTAAGAAACTTGCCTATTCAATACTGCATTCACTTCTACGGGAACCATCTTGCATTCTAAACCGTTACTTAAAGCAAGGGAGAATTTCCCATGAAATTTTCGAGAAAATATTCTCTTTATAGAAGATGGCATTTCTCTTGATGAATATATCACAATCAAAATACTACACTACTTCTACCACTGTGTTCTGTACAGACTTAATTCGATCTGAAAGGTAACATTCTGAAAATCCAAAAACTGACATCCGAGAAATCCAAAATTCTAATCCTCAAAATTCCATTAAAACATAAAATTGCAATCCAAAGAATGAAGATCAGAAGTGCAAATAAGCTACATATTCAACAGCTCCAGAGAAAGAACTCTCCAAGCTGAAGACAGTTGCTCAAAACTTTGAAGACTACAAAATTGAGGAATGTCAAAAGATCAGACAGTGATAGAACCGGTGATTAACATACTTTTCATTGGTAGACACTATACTTTTCACTTTAACATAATGTAATTTATAAACCATGAAAAAACCTTAAAAGGGGCCCAAAGGCATAACGGTTTGTTCCTTTTGTAGACCTTGTAATTCACACGTTCTGCACATTGTTGATTTTCTTCTATGCAAACAAATTATTGCAAAGTGTTTTGTCTACAGTTGAATGTAGATGAAAAGTGATACTGACAAACCCTTAATGCTAGTAGATATATAATAAACATGCCTGGAGGAAACAAGATGGGTAATGGAATACTTTCAAAACGTAAACATCTTTCCTGCAAAGTTCTTAGTTTTAAAAGACAACCTAAATGGTAAACAATCCTTATTGTGTATGTGTTTGAGGGTGTGTTTGTGCATCTGTCTGTTTTCGTTGATTTTTGCACTGTGTTTGAATACTAAATGTTACTTACTATCTGACAGTGTTGAAGTAGTAAGTCCTTGATACAGCCTGTTTGCGAGCAGATCTTTTAGTCTTACTAACATACGCCCTAGACATTCTTCATTCATTAAATCCTGACTTCTCTCATAATTTAACAAACTTTTACAAAAACATTTTTCAGTGTCTGCACAAAATCATCCTGTATTTCTTATTTCCATATCACAATTTTCAAGTATTGAGAAATATTTGGAGGTTAAGCGTTAGTTTCAGTATAACAGATAGATCACATGACTTCAGACAGTCCGGACTTTAGACATCTCCGCTATCTGTACCCTATCAATAATTTAACAACGTAATCAAGTTATCACCCAAACCATGGTCTCTCTGCTATATATGGTAATTGATTCAATTAGAAAGTTATAAGATGCTACAAAATGAGAGAAAACATCTCCAGGTAATCACATCTATCATGTCTACACAGCCAACTCTTTCAAAGAAACAACATGCAGATATAGATGTCGAATGTTAAAATTTGTCAAACAATTTGTGAATTGTAAGAGATAATATATCACTTTAGTTCACACTTCAAATCAATCTTGAAGAGGATAGATGGGATATATGATTGCTGGGAAATACTTGTATTTTACTTCTGCTAGTCTCTAATACTTCTGCTGTGTCATGAAAACTCATCAGGAAAGGAATACTTTAATCCCACTACTTTACTTACAAATGGTTTTACACTCAAAAATTCATTATCACAAATCATGCTGGCAAGATGACTGATCCCAAAGTCTAAGCATAGCATCTATGGGCTAGTCCTAGTCAGGTCATACCAGGTCACTGTGACGTCATTACGTTGTTTTCTTGATGTATTATGTGATGCAAGAAGCGTAATGTTTCTAGCTAGGTACCTACTAGCAAAATGTCAGCTACATCAAGCTATGAATACTATTGCCACTATCAAATCTATCACTGTCTCTCAGTAAAGATTCTAATATATTAACTGCAAACAGTACATTATACTACCAAAATGGGACTTGAAAGCATTTTGCTTTTTCTGAATTAAAATAATAACATAACTATAATATTTTTTGTGCATTTTACAGACAGACAATAAACTGTTACAGTGGATACAAAGTACAACTAAATTAAATGACTAGAATCAAACACTAAACCATCCAAATTGTTATCTTACTATACAAGGGGAAAACTGTTTTCAAAAGCCTGTTTATCATTAAATAATAACTTTGAAAGTGATAAATGAATTCCTCACATTATTTTAAAGTCCTCAATGATAAACTTGATTATCTGATCAAGTACAAAACATTTCACTTCTACCAAAAGTCAGTATGTGCATATTTATACAAATGAAATTGAAGCAACTATTAAATTGTTCAGATATTTTGCTATATTAATTGTATGTACAAATTGGAAAAAATGCCGCATTGAACAGGAGTTTTCAAAGTTTAGAATTATGTAGATCATTGGTTTATAAGGGGAAGAGTTATAGGACTTATTTAGTTCTTCCATTTATGGACAAACAGCTGCATATTTTTTTATTTCATGTAATAATGACTATGTTAAAGCCTCAACAGAATTAAGGGATAATTCAAGATAGTACCCACCTTGAGTTAATTCCAAGGTAACATTCCTCGAATTCAGAACAGAACATTGTACAAGAATGCTGTACTTTGTACATATATAATGTAGTAGTCACTTTGCATATTAAAGATTTTTTTCGATTTCACTTTTACTTTAAAATGTCTGGTCAATTTAAAGACGACTGTAAAAATGACTTCATTCACCGTGAATGACCAATGTTTGCAACATTTCCTTAACATCAACCTTTCATGTAAAATGAGTATGTAAGAACGTCAGCAGCTTGGATGCAAGCAGTTTTTGAGGCTGTGTCCATTCTACTACATGCTTTAGAATAAGATGACAACACAATAAGAGAAAAGAACATCATAGCTTGTAAAAATAGTCATAATTTTTGTAGATCTACATTTAACATTTAAGAAAATATTAATAAAGATCTCTCAGTGAGTGTTTCTTAAAGTGAAACAGAATAAAATATATGCTATATACATTCACACACAGACCTTTCTACAGTTGAAGAACATACTTTATAATATTGTGGTTATTTTGTCAGTGCCAGACAGTGTTGCCATTGCAATCTGAGTCTGACCTTAAAGATCCATATTTCAATTGAAATAATGAAAAGGTTGTTAAGAATGGTCAGAAGACTTGAAACAAATTACTATACATTAGAATGGTCAGGTAAACTGTTTAAAGACGTTTTACAGGTTTCCCAATCTTACACTTGCCTCTAGTTGACAATGTACCATTCGATGATCAGTCTTTTAGGAATCATGTAATTTCTGCAGGTTATAGGTTTTTCATTCTTACTCTCTTGTTTTAGAGTGATAACAGTCGTTACACACCTACTCCTTTGTTTGGTATAGGTCCATATATTTTTGAAAGACCTGCAATAACAATGAAAAGCCGTGCGCAGGTCTATCTTTGCACGTGGACAGGTCTGAAATTTCCATAGCCAGACCTGTCCACGGGCAAAGATAGACCTGTGCACAGCTTTCCATTCTTAATGCAGATCTTTCAAAAATATATGGACCCATATCAAACACCTACTTGTGCATGAAGAAATAATTCTGATATAAAAGGGTATTTTTACGCAAAATCGTAGGTCTGAGAGTATATCACAGAAAAAAGAAACAAAAACACGATAGACCCAGTAAGTTTTTAATATATTTTAGTTTCAGCGTAACAGACGTACCTTTTAATAATTGAATGTGTTTTTCTGAATTGCATCGACGTATGAACTGTCAGAAGATTTACACCTAATTTGCATAGAGAAGGTGTTTATGTTAAAATTAGGTGTAAAGCTTCTGATAGTTCATAATTTTACTCGATGAAATGCAGTAAAAACTCATTCAATTCTTATAATTACAAATTACTATAATTAAAGACATCCGTTTAAATTATTTAGCATGTTTAGTGATCACTTAATACCCGGATTCTATTTTAATTTTAATTTCGTCTGTGTTCTCCAGACGCAAGTATCCGGCCGCTTAAACACTCTGCTTCCGTAAATTTAAGGCCTTTACCTGTTTACCGTGACACCCACTTGAATCAACAAAAATCTCTATGTACACGAGACTGCTTTAAAACGTCTTAAAAAGCAAAGGGCCGTCAATGAATGAACGAACGAACGAACGAACGAACGAACGAACGAATGGCCGAGCACAACACGTTGACGATATGCAAAAGTTTGGTACAAATGTACTTAATACTCCAGTGAAGTTTTTGTTTATTCCTGAGAAATAGAGCGGACTGAGGCTTTTTACCGATGACTCCTTTGAAGTTATAATGATAATGATGATTGGCCAGCGGTTGCTTATTAATTTCAAGACAAAATTTCACGGATGGAGACATGAACGGACGGACAACGCAACTCAATATTACTTCCACTTAAATTGGGTACGGCTGTATAAAAGTAAAACTATAACTTACATACAAATATTTAACGACACATGCTATTTTACGAAGATTAGTGTATTCACTTGTCATGAATAAATGAGAAAAAAACATACTAATATTACCTGTACGTATCATGTGTTATAAAGATGTCTTTGCCTCCTGCTCTTCAAAAACATCCAGAGCTTGGGACACATTTCGTAATAATTATACCCCGTTTCGCTTATTTCATTAAGTTCAGACATTTTACACCGTTTTACTAGAAAGGCTTGTTGAAGGTGTGTAAGCCGGATATCAACCTCGTACAGCGGTCTTTCTTTGTAGGAAAGACCTGTCCACGGGCTTCATGAAACACCTCGGCGCCACGCGCCTCGTTGTTACATACAGCCCGTGAACAGGTCTTTCCTACAAGAAAGACCTCGTACTCGGTCGATATCCAACTTACAATATGCCCTGCAGAGGTATTTTCTAATTCGACAACCACTTGAAATTTACTCAGAAATTGTGAAAATTAATTTACTGTACTGAATGTTACTGTAATATTTTTGTATCCTATGTGGATAAGGTTATGTCATGATCAGAACTTTAACAGATGTGACAAAAGAAGTCACAATTATCTCTGCCATCCCATAGCCCTGACAACACAAGTCATCAAAATTATCACCACTTTTACACCCTATCACCTACAACTTTTCGCTGTGGCAAAAATCACTACACTGTGCTAAAAGGGTCCACTTCACACTGATGCCTCAACTTTGATATTGTACCCTACAGCTTCTATAATGGTGTTAAATACTTTTGTAAGTTATAATGACTGCATGACTAATGCACACTACCTTTGGCAATGACTACAATGCAAATTTCCTGGTTGACCACAGTCAGCCATTTGTTATTAAAAAGCATGGGCAATAATTCCGCTCTTTCTAAATGAAAGAAATAAAAGCCCTAACTCGCAGCACAACTTGCTTCCCGAATCAAAGAAACTGGTTGTAAATATTGGATTTGTTTATAGGAGAGACGGGTTATCAGGTTCATGTCAAACAGGTTTTCCTCCATTTAATATCTCCTGAAAACCCTGTAAATAGATTTTTATCTAACAATTAAATTATATCTGCCTGTTTTAAGAAATGTGACTGGTCACCTATTAATAAATGTTTTTAAATTGACAGTAATGATTCATAATTTGGTATCAAATACCAAATGATATAAAAATTATAGCCTAATTCATTTTTTGGCACAAGTTACGGCTACCACTGCCAATTTTACCAAGTCGATCAACAGTAAAAACTCTTGTCTTATGTTGTCTAGGGAAAACAGACCAAAGATGCACAACTTTACATGTTGACAAATTTTATGTAACTGTACTAAACTCTCAATACCACTGGTATGTTTTAATAATTTTTTTCATTACTTTACATTATAATCATGTTTAACTGACAGATAAGAAACTTCTCAGGGTCATGATTCAATTAAAAGAAAGGGTGCCAAATCCATGGCAAACATGCATTAATATACAAAGTCATGCAGTGACATTTGTATCGAAGGATTCATTACTGTTTTTACATGATTATAAACATGGAAAGACATATGATACTGTCTTAATAAATATAATGTTTAAATATGACACTTTGTTATTCAAAGTCATTCCCTAACTTTGTAAGTCATGAACTCATGAAGTTAGTACTTTACCATGACGTGTAGAGGAAGTTTACTTAAAAACATTTTATATACAGTATATAACATAAAACACTGGTTCTGTTACATTTTGTTGCCATCAGCACTCAGCCTCCTTGCGGCTTTTAGGAACAGCTTGTCGTTAATTAATTTCCTAAGATTGTACATTTTGTATTATCAGTACTGGATTCCTGTAGTTCTGGATTTATATTCATGTACAAGTTTTTATTTTTGTCAGTCTACCATATTAATATCTTAAACCACAAAATTGCAAGGTATTTTAAATAGCCAGTACAATAGAGGCTTTCTATTTAAAGTAAAATGGACACTAAGGTCATGTAAACATCTATCTCTGTCTCAGATCTTACATCTACCTTTGAAAACTGGTCAACTACCCTACAGCTAAATGACATAGGCATTACTAAAGGTGAACAATTTAGAATTTTAACAATCATAACGTATGAAAGTCCTTCAAAAAGATTTTATATAACTGAACGGTATATTGCACTTTTTAAATGGTTGCGTTATTCAGGTATGCAAATAGATAAAACAGGACCTATTAGTCAGTATTATTTTTACTTGCTTTATCAACCTTATTATTCATGGTCTCAATCCTTCTTCCACGCAATCGAATCGATTAAAGTTACTCCACCCAGCTCTGTTCTCAATAAATGTAATTGAGAACCACCCTAAATTTATCTTTTACATTGTGTTATGATAATGAATCAGAATTGGAACAGGTTTAATTGATCAATTAATAATTCAGTAAGCTCTACTGAATTGTATGTAAACTAATCTGAATCCAATATTAAATATTTTAGGAGCCGTAATCAAATATAAGTTTACTGCAATTACAACTCACAAAATCCTTCTGCCGTAATCTATCAAATTACAAACAAAAAGGTAAATTTCATAAAATACCCTCTCTTATTATTATTTTCGCAAAAAGTCTGAAAATAAAAATGGCTTATTGTGGTTGTTATCGAAACCCTTTTTTTTGTGGGGGGGAAATAGCTGCAACACTTGTTTCGATGGTCCAAAAATTCAGGAAGCAAAAACAATTCCACATCAAATATCAAGCTGTTTTTTTTTACTGCTTTATCAATATACCATACTGATTGCAAAGTACAAATGTTGCCATTGGGAACTAAGATTTTACCATGAGAGATTGTTGCCTGGTTACAGAATCTTTGAATCATCTGAACTTATCACAAGTGACATTTTTTCCTTATAAAATGATAGGTTGTTCACAAAAGTGAATGAAGAAGGAATGTAGCAAACATGCCCTAACCAAACAGGAGGTGGTAAATGAAACAGTAAACAGGCAATCTATAAACATCATTTAATCAAATGATAACATAAATAATGATGTCCCTGACACCATAGGATAATGTTTAGGTATAAGAAGCCAACGTTGCTCTGAACAAGCAAAAAACAGCCCAATTTGGACCAGTGTGTGATGTTCTGGACCAGTGTCTGATGTTCTGGACCAGTGTTTAGCGTTCTGGACCAGAGTTTGGCGATGCTTGACAACAACCCATAATCAACTTTTTCAATGTATACATCTAAAATTCTGGGAATAATCTAGCCATGTTCATGTCAAAACATTGTTGCTTGTTGAAGTGAAATACATGCAGTCAATAGGTAAATTACATCAATGTTTTTAAAAGACTTTTTTTAATAACTGGCTCTGTAGCGGAGCAAGCATGTAACTCATTAATGGCTTTTCTCTGTAATCATTGAAACAGCCATACGACACTGACATGCCAGCAAGTAGACATGTTTCTTTTCTCATCAACAGTGAAATACTTTTAAACATTCTGTACCTTAATTGTTACAAGATCAACATGAAGAACAGTCAGACTATTTTGAAAGCAATTAATGAAATCTAGTGAATCAAATTGTCTATAACCAAACAAGGTCAGACTGAAAAGAAATCTTCTCCAATTATTAAAACCTGACTTTTCTGAAGGCAACCAGTCTGTAATAAGATCTTACATTGAAATAAACTGTTGACTCTTTACAGTATTTACATGGACAAAGAGTTTCCATCTCACAACTATAACAGGTACCATCAGGTTTGCCTCAATGAAGTTGCAAAAGCAATCCAAAGCATAACTCTACATACAGCAGCAAGACTCTTCAATCATTTCAGACTGGTATCAACAAGAGATGTTATAACCTTGTCTCCCTTGTAACCTTTGACTGTTTCTTAAATTACATCATTAGCAGCTTTGGTGTGTACAGTGAAACAACTTAGGGGAGAAGACTACTGAAACATTAAAACCAACTCAACCATGTGTGTTAGCTCGTGGTAATAAACTTTGCTGAACAGAAAAAATTTAAATAAATCTGTTTTTATTGTAACCATTTTAAGAGGTTTTCATGTTTTTCATGTTACTGGATTTACATTATATGGGTTATCCTGGGGTTAACAGCTTTCTTCTGTAACAAAATCAGCTCATACACACAGTCTGTCAAGACACATGGTTGTGGACTTAGTTACATTTTAGTTGATAGGGAAAAGTTGAGTGGAAGATGGAAATTGGTTTCTAGGGCTCAGGGGATTCCATAATACCCGAGTATATGGCTGAGAACATTACGTTAGTATGTTGGTGTTATACATACATCAATGTATCAACAAGAATGTAAGTTCTCAAACTTGTTGCTTTAGTTGAGTGAGGTGCACACAAAATGGAAAGTCTGCTTCAAACACACCAACTCCTGTGTGGTGACTGTCAAAGATCTCAATGTTAACAAAACATGTTTGTAAACAATCAACACAGAATTATCTGGAAGCTCTAGAGTGGAGATTAACCCAGAAGAAAATCATTGACAATCATGTCCTTCTCTATACAGTAATGTAATATTCTAAAATGTATTAATCAAATCAACATATAAACCAAGTGTTAGATGGGTGAAAACCTACAAATAATAAATGGTCCATTTGTCAAAACAGACCATGTTGAACCAACCAGGTCATATTGCATGAATACTCAAAGCAAAATGTTGAAAGATGTTGAAAGATTAACCTGGGGATAAAGATACAGAAAATATAAATAGAATGTTACAAGGTATGTTTACATACTCCCTCTGAAAGTTTAAGATTTAATGGTCAACTGAGAAACATTTTCTTTAATTAACAGAGACACATATTTTCACTTTGGCATGCTAGGTCTAAATGCCACAGACGATCTTTGCATGCTATGAACACAGTGCTTGCAGTATTTGCTGTACAGTTTGTAATATTTATATATAGTTGTGCTGGGCAATCTATTTTAGAAATTTAGCAAGATAATACTGATAGCATAACAATAAAGAGCTTTATTTGTTGACATTGAAGTCTCAAAAGTGAATGTAGAAAAAGTTATAGCAATTTATTGTCCTTGATGCCCCAGACTATCAAATGATTATAAACACTACATATAAAATGTCTGTATAACTTTTGTTATCTTTCTACTTTAAATATCTAAATACAGGAACATAATAGGAAAATTATGAAAGTATGCCCAAATACAGCTGAATGTATTCAGATGATTGAAGATTGAAAATGAATACTTCCATCCTAGGTCATGTGACAGTGGCTGAGCTAGTAAGTCAGCCGATATTGTATAATTAAAATGTTTTCCCATTTTGGCTCATATAACATATGAGAGTTATAACGCTAAACTGTTCTATGTGTATTTGACTACGGATGCAGATAGACGGCTTTTGTATTATGTCTCAGTATGTAAATAATAACAAAATGTTTTCAAAAAGCATCAGAAACGACGATCGATCGTGGTATAAGGATTTTCTACTTACGTTGCAAAATGTTCTAAATGTGGTACAGTCGAGTCTCGATTATTCGAAGTGCCGGGGACCAAGATTTTACTTCGAATAATCCATGGGTTCGAATAATCCAGTCCCGAAGATGGCCAGCTGATTGTTATGTAAATTGTGTATATATCATGTTATAGCTATCACGGACGCTTAACGTATATACATTGCGTATTTCATTTAGATGAAAGGAAAAGGAAACAGAAAAAATCTATCACGGTTTATTTTTTTTCCTTTTAAACCCTTTTCCACTCGTTGCTGATCTAGGTATCCCCCCGGGGCCGGGGCCTATGCCAGATTGCTCATTACAATGGAAATGAAGATTCGCGATCTGGGTATCTCCCGTTCCCGGGTCCTTCGGCAGATTGCTCACCCAAATTCTTTTGCACACGTGAAGTCTTTTTCACTGACAGTTAAATTAAAAGTCATGCCTAAAAGGCTGGTAGTTTGGTAGTCATGCCGAGTTTGTTATTCAATTAAAGGTGAACATCTTTAACCGACTTTCAAACAAAAACAAAGTTGTTCCTTTGGTATTAAACAAACAGGTTAGCGGTATGTTTTTCACACCTTAGCACTATCGCCACCGCGTGTCGTTTTTCAAGTTGAGCGTGTCGCAATTATTGGTTTGATTGGAATGCTTTAATAATGGGTGTGAAATTCGTTACAACATTGTCAATGGACTGAAAAACACTTGAATAACACCAGGTATTCGTAAATCCTTCAATAACCGGTTTATTTTTATATCTTTTATATAAAACTTTGCCAATATTGTCTTGGATTACACCGGGTAGAGTGGTGTAGTGTAGTTTATTACTTAGAATGACAACAGCAAATATTGCTATACAATATAGCTATTTGGATCCAAATCTCTCTTCACACTTTTAAACTTGAAAATACTTGGCTATAATTATACAATATTAACACTTGTGGATCTGAAGCAATATTCAAAGACCACTTCAATATGCTCAATTATGTTGAATGTTCTTGCATGAATACAAATATTGTATGAAGTGCTTACTATTATAAGCAATGCCTGCTTCTGTTTGACACTAAATACCTGAGACAATTCATCAAGGCCACATTATTTCACACCATTTTAGAATGCAAAATAATTCACCTATTCTCTACAAACTTTATGATCAGGCATTTATACCAACAAAGCGGTCAACAGGAATGGTTTGATATATGGGTACTAAGTCAATATTTTGCTATCACCTGATCTCCTGGTGCGACATATAAAAACATATCTTGATAAGCCTTTTAAAAACTGTAACAAATCTGAGTAACTGCTAAAGCAGGGTAAAACAAAGTACAATACGACTTGTGCAATATGATATTGCGATCACCGTTTGACAGCTTTGTTATAATCCATCATATGCCTGTCCAGACAAGCCCCTCAGGTATTTAAATTTGACGGACCAAGGCCGTATTTTGTGTAAACACGCTTTAAGTCCTTTTAATAAAACTCCACTTAAAACTTCAACATGTTTATGATAAGCTATGTGTATATAAGAGATCAGATGGCTTCAGTATATCTTTTCATGACTATGTATGTAATAATAACACAACCCACACAAAAAGTTTGCCTAATATCCGAATAATGAAAAAGTAGTCTTATGGGTGTAACAATTCTGTGTCAATTCCTTCACTGTGCTTTACTGGCCTGATCCTATTAGACATTCTGGAATCCTGTCTTATGTCACATAACTGCACTGTTTACAAAGCATGTATAATCAGAGTATAATGAATGCATTTTAATGGACTTAAGTACTGTCTTTGCAAGAAAAGAGTTACAACCTAAACTGGCTTGTCAGGTCCCAAAAGCTGTTGCATGTTTATAAGTAAATAAAACCCAAGTCATTTCACAATAGAATGAGTTTTCATCAACATTATTTGATCGGAATTATTTATGAACTGACAAGGGTTGTAGTAATTATTATAAACAATTAGAGATATAACAATGTCACTTTTAGTAAGTGTAGGTGTTACAATAAGCCACATGTATGTAGAGCAAAAATGTATCATGAACCTTGTATGTGATACCATAAAATGACACATACATTTTTGTAAGAAGTATTATATATCATTCAAAATTAATATTATTTTAAAAATAGTTTCTTATTTAGAGTAGGTGTTCTATAAAAACATTATGCCATTATTTGTGTAAAAACTCATTTCAGGATAAAGTGTCATTTTGCATGCATGATCTAGCAATTTAACAAAGACGGACTTCAAAAACTTGTTTTTTACCAAATATTTCAAATATTTCTGAAGCTGAATGGGAGACCTATCTTTTTTAAAACATTAATCATGTGATCCCAAAATATCTTTTTCAATCTGTAACCACATTGACTCTGATGCTCAACAGATTAACATAAAATTCAAAAACTGTGGGAAAAAGTCAAAGTTTCATTTCAGTTAGTATTTACAAAAGTGTGTTTAGGTTATTTTGTTCAAATTCACAGCTTTTGCATCACACACTAAAATCTTCAGTGAGATATATAAAGGAGTTCCTGTCTATTCAATAAAAAGATTACGCTCTCTCCAAGTCAAAAGTTACTGCAACCTAAAGCTAGCAGTCAAGATAAATTACCCACCAAAAACAAAACATAAACCATGAAGGATGTGGTACTAACAAATGAAAATAACATTGACCCTTATCATGATAATGATGATAAAATGTTGTTGTGGTTTATATAAGTTGCAACATATAAGAGTACAAACATTTATAATACAAACCTCAGAATTGCTGGTCTGCTGTGATCCTTATTGACCCCTCTTAGAGTGGCCCCGTAAACCTGTTCTAATCTTAGCAAATCAGGAGCACTGGAATACAGTGACATAGTTCTATGACTTGGCTCTGGCAGTGGAGGTGGGGCTTCCTTAGGGGCAGGAGTTTGAGATGACACTGTACTGCTACCCCCATCCTCAATGTCAATAGGCACTGTACTTAGTGACAACATGGGTCGTCTATAAACTTTGTCCATAGCTGGACTTAAAATATGACCATTTGTATACTGAAAATTCCTCGGTAAAGTTTTTGTTTTTAACTTTTTCTCCATTTTAAGTCTTTTCTTTTCCTCCTTGGCACGTTTCTTTTCTTCTTTTTCTCTTCTTTTTCGTTCATCTTTTTCCTGCTTTTTTAACAATTTCAAAAGTTTTTTGTCACCCTTTGAATCCAGTAGGGTAGGCATACTTGAAAATTTCAACTTAGACTGCATTAAAGTTCCTTGTTTTCTACCTACTGTATAAAACTCATGTCCCTGCGTTGCTCCACCATGATAATCATTCACAAAGAACTTTTCTCTCCCTGGCTGTCTTATCATTATTCCCGTCTGTGGAACACCGTCCACTGCAAAACTCCGCCCAGTATTCATGGAGGTCTGCGACATTCTTCTTGTTCTTTCCTCCATTTTTATTTGATCTAAATGAAAATCACTCCAACTTTTAAGCAATTTACTATTCCCACTTTGTATCCAAGGTCCTGTTTTAATAGTTTTCGTACATTCCAAATCATCAATATCTTCCCATTTAGTGTTACTATGATTTAAGGAGTTAACACCTGAAATTTCATCTGTGTGTGTGTCACTCCTTGCGAAATCCCAACTTTGCACTGACACATTATTTGATTCTACATTGTTATCATGGAATGTAGGGTTTACTTTACACACATCAGTAAATTCCAGCTCTGAAAAAGATCGACTACTACCTATCGAGTTTGTATTAATACTGTCAACACTGTGTCCACTGTTTACACTGTTAGACCTGTATACTGTACGAACAACCCCATTCGGATATATTCCAACTTTGGCACTGCTCCAGTTTTCACTGATAATGTTAACACTGTCTTGCCCTCTGTTATGTGGAATTCTGTGATTTAATCCAGGTATCTGATCATGTTCTGACCATTTTTGTATCACATAATCTGTCTCCTGTAGACGTTTTCGGGTATTGTCTGCAGGAGCTGAGGTGCTTCTCTTTTTATATCTCCTTTTTCTGTTCCCACTACTTTCTAAAGATTCATTACTGTTCAAACTCCCATTTGGTGTGTGAGATCTAGGCGAGTTCTGTGCACTGTGGAACCCGCGTCTTTCCGACCGTCTGTCTACACGAGGAGTACTAGTTGCATGTGGTTTATCTGACCTTGATACTCGTACAGGACCATTAACAACATTCTGTTGACCAGTTACTGCAATATTATTGTGTAACACATGATCGGGACTATTGCCTGTTACACACGCTTCAATAGTCACTTCCGAACTTGCCCGGGGCTGTTCAATGACATAAACACTAGCTCGACTGTCATTTAAGGAAGTACCTGGGGGAATTGCAACTGCTTTTATAGGTATGTTTCTTCTTGGTGACTCGTCACTATTATTTTGACTAGATTTAGGTCTTAGTCCATTAGGTAAAGCAATAAACTTGCTGAGCGGGAAGCTCTTATTGGGCAGAGGTCCCGGCTGTCTCCTGTTGTTTCCATTCAAGGGTTGAACTGGTATATTAACTGGATTTCTAAAACTATCTTTAGTACGTTTTTTAATAGCTTTCTGACTCATTTTAATGATTGTTGACAAAGTCAGTGTACACAAATATATCTGTCTCAAATATTTGAACTGCCCAAAACCGCAAACATGGGATTAAATTTTCAGTCACTTTGCACAAATTTATCAATATTAAGCTATACCTGTAAATACACAACAACACTGTCAACCTGTGCGGACAAAAGACTTGTGTTCAACAAAGCAAAACCATAATTGATCGTTGACGATACTGTGTAACATTAAACCCCTAGTCATCACAATATCTCGGTTAAAATCCATTCATGAATCCATCCATAGTCCTGTTCAACAGTCTCATTTCAGTTATCAATATGCAAAAACTGCACTTTCTTGACTGGAAATTGTTGCATAGAACTATGCTGCGTTAGCTCTATGTATTACTGAATACTGAATATTTGCTGTACATTCCATATTTTAGTCTTATTTAATTCAACCGTAAAGCCTTACTATCCTAATTCCAAATCCATATTATTAATTATAATCAGAAAGAAATTAAAATACCAACACCTGAAATTGGCCAATCGTTTGCACATGTTATATTTTCACCTGAACAATGGCATTAAAGTCTAAGTGATTAGAGAGAGTTTCTTGTATGATTTCACTTTCCCGATCAATACCTGTACAGAGATTGTGAAAGCTGCTTAGGAAATTGTCACTGAGGAAATGCCTGCCTCCGAAGCTATGACAAGGTGTGCTAAATAACCAAGTATTGATTGGAAAAATGAATCAAATGCAAACAGATACAAAACAACTTTGGAGAAGATATGAGTAACTAAATGAACACTTAGTTGTCATTAGCAATTTCCTAGAATAGAATTAGGGTATTAATGGAATATTATCAACTGCGGTCCTAAGTACTTTATAAAACTACCAGGATATTTCATACCAGTAAAACAATAAGGAAATATTATGAACCAGGATCTAAAAGACATACAATTTTACGGCAGTTTCTGATTCTTTTACTGTAAATTTGAAAAATAAGGGAACCAGTTCCAAAACCCTGGAATCGTATGACAGTCCAGTACTTATCTATCACCGGCTGGTAGGACCAGTAAGAATTAGTCACTCTTTGCAGAAATGTTTTTGCAAGGTTTCTTCCTAGTGAATGCTAACTGACAATTTTCCCGCTTGAAACATTGCGAGTCAAATAAGAAAGGGCAGTTTGAGTCAGCTGCTACAGAGGTTGTCATTACGTCAAAGAAATTAAAAAATGACAAATAAATATAGGGCAATAATCTTATGCCTATTAAAATGCATTTACACTGAATCAATGTTAACAAATGAAGGTATTATCTCTAGTATGTGTCTGTATAATTTGCCATTCACAATATGCAAATAAACATTTCAATAGCAGAATTAGAGAAGAATTAAAGATAAGCAAACTTAGGTAATACCTGCACTTTTAAGAGGTAATACTAATTTTAGGATTAAATCACTTAGGTAATACTGCACTTTTAAGAGGTAATACTAATTTTAGGATTAAATCACTTAGGTATTATTGTCAGAGGTAATTTAGCATTATACCTAGGTAAATAATTTTAAGAGGAATCACTTTTTAAATCACTTAGGTATTAATGACTTTTGAGGTAATATTAATTTCAGGACACTTAGGTAATACTGCACTTTTAAAAGGGAATTACTACTAATTTTGGAAAATCACTTAGGTAATACTGCACTTTTAGGGTAACATTTAGGTTAAATCACTTAGGTAATACTGCACTTTTAAGGTAATACTATTTTAGGATTAAATCACTTAGGTACTGCACTTGTAAGAGGTAATACTAATTTTAGGATTAAATTCCTTTGGTAACCCCCTTTCACCCGATTAAATCACTTAGGTAATACTGCATTAAGAGGACAATTTTAGGATTAAATCCCATCTATTGTCAGATATTCATTTACCTGTAAAAAGTCTAAGGGGATCACCTTTATCTTGGTATTTATGGGTATAATATTACCATTTCAGACACCTATTCTACAATCTTGTCACTCTTTGTTAACTAGATATTCTTTGCAAAGCAAAGTTTTACATTTTTATGTTTATTATTTTCTATCATACTTTCATTATTATTTCATGTTTACTGTTTTAGGGAAATGTGATTTGAAAGAAGTCAACTGTGCTTTTATCTTTTTAGCCATGTGAAATGAGTAGTGATAAATTTGGTTGATTATGTTCAGACTTCAGCCTTGCTTTGAGAATGAAGGATGTCAACCTGGGATGAAGACAAAATTGAATGGTTCATCATGAGAAGCTAACGCCAGCGTTGCTTGAAATCCGGGATCAACAATATTAACAAGTTTCTTACTGTTACATCAATTACCAGGCATGTGACAATTTACAAAAACTACTGGTATTTGTGTTGTTACGTAAATTGCACCTTGATGCATTATTTAACTTGATTTATATTTCACTACTTGGCTCATCTATTAAACAAAACATGAAACTTAATTGATTCTAAGCAGTTATAGTAGCATTTTTATTACGCCAACAATTAAAAAAATAATTAATTACCATTTGATTTCTTTACAACTGTATTAAATGTATTATATGGAGGTTAAGAGTAGTACAGAGTGTGACGGGTTTGATTGATCTACGGGATGGAATGCTACTCAATGCAATAAAATCTCATAAGAAATATTTTACTGAAGAAAATATTTTGTTTCATACAACTACTTAATGGCGTTTCAGTTAGCTTGTTCGCCAATAAAATGACCATAATAATGGTTTATAAAGAATTTTTAATCAAGATCTAACGGCAAGTTAAAACATATATAAGAAATTTCATGGATCGTTGTGAATTGACAGTGAATGACTAACATAACAACATGTTATTTGTTTGTTTATCATTATTAAATCAATATTGCTGTAACATCTGTTCATAAAATATTACATCTTGATTGGGTCAGCATGCTTTAAAATCAATATCAGGAAATGTCATACCTAGCATGACTCACAACGCTTGAGTAAACTGGGCGGACTTTTTACGTGTTCAAGTATTTCGTAAATTACACAAAATATAACAAACTGTTTCCTTCTGTCTATGATATTTTTACAGGTTACTGGTGAATACTTCAAGGCAAGGGAGACAACTATAAAGAAGCCAGTATTGCTATAAATCTATTAATAATCACAATTACCTCTCTTATATTTTTAGATGGCTGTGTTCAAAATAATAATGGTATTGTGTAACAATTTATAAATTAATTGTTGCAGAGCAAAGCTGAATTTGGAATACATCAATTTTACTACACAGTCCTTTAGTATATTGCCTTAAACTTTTTATTACAGTATTAAATGGATACAAAGTAAAGTTAAATTTAGTTTTTTCAAAAGTTGAAGATCAGGGGGATAAGAAATGAGTTTCATTGCTAACTGAATAATACATTACACACTAAAAACCCAGGACAGTTTGCATTATTTTACAGAAAGGGTAGGGAGACCACGACCTTGGCATGTAGAATGTCAGGCACACCAGCTAGACTACAGGGAGATTGTTTAGTGTGGTAGAATGTAAACTTAGGGCATTATGGGGAATTTGTATCTTGTTGCAAGAAAGGGATAGGGAGGACACAAGGGACTTTGAGAAAGCCAGCATTCCAAAAAGTAAGATATTTAAAGAAGGTAATAACTTTTGCTATTATCTACATTTACATTAAAACTTTATGTTAAGAGACATCAATATTAAATGAAGGCGGCTGTTAAATAGGAGATTTCCTTTCTGAATTGCAGTCTAGACTTCGACTTTATCAGAAGGATTAGAAAGTGATTTTCCTGTCTGTCACCCAGTATCAAAAAATGTTCATACACATTATAATCATTCTTTTCATTATTCTTTTTGGATTACCTCTCCTTATCTTTACTAAGTAGCATTGTAACAAGTGTATTGTTATAACTAAACATAATCTACTTTTATTTATTTAGTATATGTAAAAACATTCTTTCTTTGGCCGTTTCGTGTTTTCCCAGTTTTCACGCTGTTATTGTTTGTCCCCATTCAATTTTCAGATTCCATTATTTACTATTTTTGTAAATTATAAATATTTATGTACTATCATTTACAATCTTAATTACATATTTCACTTTTTTTTCTTTTTTATGCATGCTTTGAAATCATAATGTTAATATATTGACACATTCCTGTTCAGTTGTGTTCAGTACGAACTGATCTTAAAAGCTCTGCAGGCCGCCAGAGCACTGCGAACTTCAAGACCACAATAATTTTGAGTTGTGTTAAAGATATGGTGTTGACATGCGTTACACCATGACATGGGAGTTAACCTTTAGTGCACATAATCAGTATTTTGTCAAATTGCATCAAGTTTGGTTTCAGCAGACTACTGTAGCAGAAAATTACACCAACCAAATTATCTTTAAAAAAATAAACTATAAAAGGAGCCCAACAACCACTTCAAAAGCAAAATATATATTCACTTCTTAAATTGTCCTGGAACACAAGCCTTCTATCCACACAGTTATCTTTCAGTTTATTGAATTTTCTAATCCATGTTGTAAAAAACAAGTCACTTTTCTCCACTGGGCACAGTCTATGTTGATTTCATTACAAATCATTATTTAATCATTCTGAACCAAAACCACTTCATTTTATTCCACTTCCTTCAGCATCAGTTCACAATTCTTTCCTCCATTAGTTCTATATTTAAATATATATTGTTGTAAATTCAGTTAACATTAATAGCAGTCATCAATAATTCAATATAGTGAATAAATTAAATCCCTGGAATTCAATGATATAAAATTATTTGACAGTTTTCCTATTTTCAAGTCTATACATATCCTGTTTATTTCTTAAGACAACTATTGGTTATATGGTTATCGCTTATCACACCTGAGACCGATATCTCACTAGAGTGATAATTGATATTTCAGGTAAAACCCAGCAGATGGCACCAGTCACATGACTTTTACAATACCATAAATTGCGACATGAAAAATCCTATTTATAACAACACACTTATGATGCCTCCATATGGCTTCGGGATAAATGCCTTAATTGGTAACACACCTCAATTGAAGCCATTAACTGATCAACCGGATATATCACAGAAATAATTTCTAGATATCCGAGTATGTGGAACCTGTTGTAGAAAAGAGGCTGAATATGCTCAGAGAAAGAGATAATGAAGAATGGAACAAACAGACAGTAGAAAATGTACCCTGGTAGATTGCTATATTCTGTAGATGACAGAATCTAAGCATAGGGAGTATGTCAACAGTGAATCAAAGGACAAAGAAAGTGTGCAAGTTAGAGCGTGCAGTGTAAAATTTAAGCGTTCAAGCTTAAAGACAGGCTGTGTGCAAATTTAGCATGTATCCACAAAAATTCAAAGACAGCCATGTGCACATAATACCAAGCAGATTACTCAATGAGCAAAGCAAGTGCATCAGCAATAAAAAGTAGAGTATGAAGTCATTCTGTAAAGAGAATATAATAGCAAGTTAATTTATAGACATCCTAGGACTGGTGCAGAGATATGGGTCTGCTGGCAATGTCAAAGACAGACTGACTGCAATAACAACATTTCTGAAGAGAATTCAGGCTTTGCAAAGAATATGCATCACAAAACAAGATAGAAGTAAACTAATGAAGGAAAAAACCTTTGAATTTCAACATCAACAGTACTTTAAAATCACCGCATCCAAACTTCATTCACATGCAATATTCCATTTTTCATTCTTCAATCTCTTATGAGCTCTTCAGAATTTGTTCTTGATAAGTCCCTTAGGTATCCTTCATTCATCTATAATTGTCCACACTACTATGACCAACATGTATCCATCAACAATCATTAGAATTCCAATTGTCTACAGGTCATCTAGATTTCAGCCCTCAAGATGTTTATCCAAGATATTCAAGATATTGTCTACAGAGCACACAAAAATTGTTACAACAAAATAATTGGCAAGATCAAATTACTGCCACAGTGATTATTCTCTATGTCCACATACTGTTTACTTAACCACCTATATTGATATATCCTCAAACACTGGTGTAATCCTTCCTTCAGCTGCACATAGTTCATCTAAGAGATATTCAATTTCTTCTTTATCTATCTCCAAATTTCCTCTTGTTTTTTTTCTTATGTTTTGAAAAAGGACCCTCCTGTAAAATCGTAATTTTCAGCACACACTGATAAGGGGATTTAAAGTGTCTTTTCAAATTCTTTGGACCATTTTAAGTGCATGCTGATAATTGCAACAATAAAACACTTGTACTATAAGTGCAAAAAACCTTAATTTCTTATCAATCATTATAATAGTATATCAAATTACTTTCTGCCCTAAATCTAAACTATAAATATATAATTTTTACAGTACATTAATTTTCCTTGGTCAATACTGTACAATTAAATACCCTAAATCAATTTTGTCTAAAGTTAAGAGGTCTTAAAATATAATATTTCAGTAAAGAAAGAGAAAGATTATTATTTATTCATATAACTATTCTTCCCGAACAATAAAACAGTCTTAAATATGTATATGCATCAGTACTTTTGGACTTACATTATTATAAACATTTCATAGGTTTTTTCTAAATAGTGTGCTCAGTATCTATGAAAGAAATAGAAAAACAAAATCAATAGATTAGATATTGAAATTCCTTGATAATTTATTCAGACCTTTGACACTAATATATGTATTAAGAATTCCACATGACTGACCAAGATTGAAAGGAATCTGAAAGCAGATTGCTATCCTATGAAGTTCAGTTGAAATGGCCCCACATAATAAGGGATTCTAAAAATATTTGAACCGGGAAAGGGATCCGTGTATCTACACCATTCAACACCAGATGAAAAGAATCATAATTATCAACATCATTATAGGGTTTTGACTGTCAAAAAGGGCAGGGTGCCTTCTGACAGGCAGCACTGAGTTAGGGGCAAGGCATTTCAAAATAAAAAATCTAAAAATGAGTGAATTAAGACTTCAGTGGTGTACTGCAAAAGGGCAGAAGGGCGCCTAAAAAGGAAAAGACAGGATGCTAAAATGCTCTTGAAATGATCTTTTACATTGTTCAAATCATGAATTCTGCGGACAGTGCCTTCTGAGAACAAATTTTAACTTAATTTTTTTTAATAAGTCTCAAGTTGCATGGATTTACAGCCTAAACTTACATGGAAAACAAGAGAGCCCCTATACATGGCAAGAGAGCCCCTATACATGGCAAGAGAGCCCCTATACATGGCAAGAGAGCCCCTATACATGGCAATTAATGATAAATTAGATGAAGATGAATTGCACTAAACTTTTATGGGACCTGCCTAACTGGGCTTGTTCAATGACTGAAGTTCATATCTAGCATTTGGAGGAGAAACTTGAGGATGAAATAATTAATTTGACCTGCAATGTTAATTAGAAAATCTTAAGTTACTATTATTGATAATCGAGAGGTAATAAATATGTAAAACTAGATGCAAGAGTTACAAGACAATGATATTGGCAAGTTCACCAGGTGAGAAATCCCACGGCCCGCCGAGCCGAGACATAAACAAAAAAAAAAAAAGAGTTACAAGACATACACAGGGATCTTATCCAATTTTATGTGAAGTAACTTTGATTCAATATAAAGACGTTCACTAACAGAGTTTCTAACTGTCTCCCTTATGACTTGCCAAGGTGCCATCCTGAATTTTACCACCAAACATTGTGTACAAAAATATGTAGAAATTTATTTTCTTCCCCCCCCCCCCCCCCCCCCCTGAAGATTATAAAGGTAAAAACAACCCGGGGGTTATTTACCAAAACACACCCAAACCCCCCCCTCTATAACTTCCAAGACCTGCCAATGCCTTCCAAAAAAAAATTTACAGTTAAGGGCACACAAGCTTTAACTATGAATTTCTAAATACAAACAAGAAATTTTTCAAGAGTTTCTTTTTTGCTTAAGAAGGTCTTACGATGGTACATAGTACTCCAATTTCAAGATCTCTCAGGTTATAGTTAACAAGTGGACAGAATGATTTCTGAGTTTCTAGTCGGCATATTCAACCAGTTGACAGAATTACTCGCCCATGTTGGGAATCCCAATGGTAAACAAACCAAAAATTAATATCTCAAAGAGTTCAGTCAAAAAGTGGACTGATACAACAGGGTTCTTATAAAAGCCTTAATTTTAATGTGAGAGTAACTTTGATTCTGGGGGAATATGTGAAAAGATTAACAGTTACTAACATGCAAAGGGTTAAGGTCTAACTGGTTTCCCAATTAATGATTTGTCAGCCAATCTGGCATCCTGAATTTTACCGTTGAAGTCTGACAAACATGGTTAGTTAAGTACCTCCATGTTTTAAAATATGTGGTAGTTCATAAATTTTAAAGTCTCAATACACTTTCTAGGTAAAAAGGGCCCATATTCCTCCAAACCCCCGGGGGGTTTTTACTGTCTGTTAGATGGGGTTACGAGTAAAGGTTGGTATAAAATACCTTATACTTTTGATATATCAGGGTAAAAAACAACATCGTGGTTATTTTAGTCTAGCTAAAAATGTCATAAAATATAATAATCTAATCACTTCTATAAACATTTCATCCTAGCTGATCTAACAACCAGCAATCAAACCTGGTACCACATAACGAAGACTCCACAATACACTTCACATTGTACATGAAACTCCCTGACATGTGCAGTACATTAAGTCCCTGACACTTGCGGTACATATTACTCCCTTACACATGCTGCACATATCAGTCCCTGACTCGTGCAGTACATGTACATTCCGTACACATGCAAAAAAAAAATGCTGTAACACTGTCACAAACAACGAGAACAAACTAACACAAATAAGGAATCCAGCTTCTTGTCATTAAGAATGGTATATATACAAACACATCACAGACACATCACAAACAAATTGTACACTTTAAACTATACAAGAAACTGCATTTTCTATTCATAACAGATCTAACAGTTAATTTTTTTTCCTTTCCCTTAAAAAGGTAGACATCCAGCATCACATCTATTTGAATGCTTGCAATATACACTGGCTTTAAACACAGCAATATGCCATTTCTTTATAATTATATGTAACCTCAGATCATAAGAGAGATAGGTACAGAAGTTGATATATTCTCACGATGTAGCTTTAACACTAATTTGTTGTTGAAATGATGCGTTTCATAGCTGGGTATTTAGTTGCTTAACTTGTAACTTCATTTGATGAGAATTTATTAGTTCTAAATCATTGCTTAATGTGTTTTTAGGTGAAATTATTCCTTTTTCAACCATATAAGCTCAATGAAATAAACATTGTCATTATGTTAGACATAAAACATTATCTACAAAATCTGTGTTCATTCGCACCAACATCACGCTTGAGGAATCCTGAACACAGTTAATTGACTTTCTAATTTTTATATTTAAACAGTTAACAATTAATGCCATATACAAGGCCAAAAAATGAGTGAAACAAAACTCACTTCAAATCAGTATGTGGAAAACAGTGCCTGCTATTTGAGAAGACACAATATACCACAAAAGTGAAAATTATAATGTGTGCATGTTCCACAGTGGCTTATAGTAAGAAAGCGGTTAAGTATCACAGGAAATTTAACTGCCACCCAAATTCAGTTAATGATAATAATAGATTGCAGTTAATGGTACACTGTTATTATATCAAATACATTTGGTTACTTAAAAAAAAATCTGATCACAATTAATCATAATTGTAGTCATTACATAAAAAAATACTCCTGTGATCTTTGATTACTTTTCAATTACACTGGAAGACAATTAGCATGTTAACTGTACAGTATATAAATTTATTGTTTGTCTTATATGTTCTTTTCATTTTTGTCATCAAATGACTCACTGAACAGCAGTAGTAGATTATTTTTGTGTGTTTAGTTGGTTCTCTCCCACATCTGTTTTCAGTATCAGGTAAATCCAAGGCTATAAATTTTGAAACACTGCACTCAGAAAGGAAAATTTCTTTAAACCTTTACCCTGCCTAAAATGAAATGGTCCATCTTTCTATTTGGACAGTACCATTAAACCTTCAAAGGGGTGGTGATCGGAAAGTTACTTACTGAATGGCAAACATTGTAGATCATGATCAGACAGCATGAATGTGCTTAATCTAAGTGACTACTTACACACTTATACATGTTCCATTGTGCAGAAAACAGTACAACAGTTTTCCAAGGCTGCTACCATTTAAACACAGTGTACAGTATACCCTATAGCTCCATTACCACATCACCGAGGGGGCAAGTAAAAGGCCAGAAACCCAGACCCATTTCACAAAAATTTCAGTTTGTTCTTCGAACTGTAGTTTACTTTCTCTACGGCAACTATGACTTACCTGTTATCTGATCTGACTAGTGTGGCAAGGGTATTGCGGTAAAGAAGAGTGTTTTCTCGGGACTCCTCGGCTAACAAGTCGCCGTACGATCCCGCTGAAACAGTTAATATTCATATTTAGTCTGACACTTTTGGCTATACATTTATCATTTCTGTTAGTATTTTATGCTATCTGATCACTGGTTATGAATTACAAGTGTACCTATTTACATAATATTCTATCATGGGCCTATCTTTAAACATCTATGTTTTAATGCATGATGTGTTCTGAAAAAGATCTCTTGAACAGAATGGCAACATTTTAGGTAGTGAAGAAAGGTCTTTAAAGTTAAATGGTGTAAATGTAGCAACACCATTAAAACACCATCATTTGTGTTGTCTGCATACATATTGTTGTTGTGCGAGTTTAACGCCAATTTCAACCCTATTTCGGTCCTTTTTACAGGTGGGCAGTTTATCTATCCATCGTTTCTTGAAAGAACCAATACTAGATCCCTATCCTCTGTAAGAAACTGCCAACTTTCTCACGTAAAGAGACATGGTCAGTACAAGCGTTTGAACACATGACCCTGACAATCTATGAGAGGTTAAAGTGATTTTAAGTATGTTACTCTAATCACTCGACCATGGTGGACTCTACATATAATTTTCAGGGAGCAAAGGTCAAATAACTTATTATGTTGTTTCTAATACATATTAGATTGCCTCACAACGTAAACCCATAATTATACTTGTTGTTTCAATTTAAAGCTGCTTGCTCTCACTTACCGTTGAAAAAAATATTTTTCTTAAAATATAAGCAAAAATCTAGGTAGGAATTTGCAGAAATTGATTGAAAATGTCTGTTACACAGCACCGCTACACTATATGTTTATATTGAAATTTCAAAAGTGTTTGCAACGCTTTTGAATTTAGTTGCGTATTTTTTTTAAATTTAGAGATATATGTGACAGGAATTTATACTGGAGCCTTTTTATATGACCATATGTTCTAAAATACATTATTTTCATACAGTTTGAAGAACTTTATTTTCTTACCAAAATCTGAGAGCGTGAAATCATGAACCTTATTGACAACAGCATTTACACAATAGCTGTTTGTCTTAGTATGGTGTGGATATAATATTACCACACAATGATGAAATAGGAAATCTACAAAAATATTATTAATTAAAGAAGGGAGTAAAGTAAGAACAATTTATACATAGGTGTGTCATGGATAATTTCCCTTGGCAAATAGAACTGATTACCTTTCTTTCTCATCCTGACTTCTTGCACATGATGAGATGGGAACCAGCCTTCTTTTTCATTGACCATACCTTCCCAGAACCCTGTGTCTGAAACACTCATCACTGAAATTATAACAAAATATCACATTTCACATTTCAGACAACAGACATCAGATCAATGACATTGACAGCATGTAAATTCTTGTTGTAATGTAACACTTTACCTCTGAAAATTATCGACTTCTTTCTCAGAATGGAAAATATTGGCTTTCTTTGAAAACTGCCTAGTTTCAATTTTAGGTGGAAGTTTAAAATTACAGTTATTGAAACTGAATTAAACCATTCTGTCACACGGATATGTGATTTATTTAGTAGTTTATCTTCCCTGGAATATTGATATTAGAAAGAAATATTATCAGTTTTAAAGGTAGTGAGAAGAGAAATGAAATCTTAAAGTGTCAAGTCACAAAGTAGAAAATGAGAAACTCCCCCAAAAGCCAACAGTATTTTAAGTGAAACAGATGTCGTGCATTTAAAAGGTGTTAAAGTAGGTATGTGTGAGTGTTAACTAATATAATACATATATGTATTATTTTTAATGATAAATATAGATGTATATAATAAGAATGTTACAACCAAAAAGACAGTTATGAAGGGTCTGTTGGTAGCATGTGTTGTAAAAGGAAGATTTTGATATGACAACAAGAGAAAAACCCTCGGAATTTGTGACCTTGACATCACAGCTTTAAAGCTGCTTGCTCTCAGTTACCGATGAAAAATTTTTTTTTTTAAATTTGACATATTTATTCATAAATATAAAACGAAAGGCTACAATCAAAATATAAGCAAAAATCTAGGTAGGAATTTGCAGAAATCGATTGAAAATGTCTGTAACACAGCACCACTACACTATAATTATGTTTATATTGTAATTTCAAAAGCGTTTGCAACGCTTTTGAATTTGGTAGCGTATTATTTGAAATTTAGAGATATACGTGACATGAATTTATACTGGAGCCTTTTATATGACTATGTGCTCTAAAATACGTCATTTACAGACAGTTTGAAGAACTTTATTTTTTTTTATAAAATCTGAGAGCGAGCAGCTTTAAGCGAAGTTGTTTTGTACTTCTTACATTACATGAAGCATCCACTCAGTTATTTCAAATGCCAAATGCCAATAATGAATACATGAACAACAAACAAAACCAGGTTTCATGTCCATATGAGAAACTGTAGTGTAAGTTTGACCAACACTTTCAAACTATAAATCTGTCTGAGCACTGAATGTATGATAGATTTGTGTAGTGATTACTTAATCTGTTTGCAAACATACTAGCATATGAAACTTTACACTATGTTTTTTAATATTTCAGCTAAAATAATTAGGAATGTACAAGGAGCATTCAATTTCTCTGTTAACATAACTAGGAATGTGTACTGAATGTTTAATTTCTCTGTTCACATAACTAGGAATGTGCACTGAATGTTTAATTTCTCTGTTCACATAACTAGGAATGTGCACTGAATGTCTAATCTCTCTGTTCACATAACTAGGAATGTGCACTGAATGTTTAATTTCTCTGTTAACATAACTAGGAATGTGCACTGAATGTCTAATCTCTCTGTTAACATAACTAGGAATGTGCACTGAATGTCTAATCTCTCTGTTAACATAACTAGGAATGCACACTGTATGTCTGATCTCTCTGTTAACATAACTAAGACTGTGCACTGAATGTCTAATCACTCTGTTAGCATAACTAGGAATGTGCACTGAATGTCTAATCTCTCTGTTAACATAACTAGGAATGCACACTGAATGTCTGATCTCTCTGTTAAGACTGTGCACTGAATGTCTAATCACTCTGTTAGCATAACTAGGAATGTGCACTGAATGTTTAATTTCTCTGTTATCATAATTAGGAATGTGCACTGAATGTCTAATCTCTCTGTTAACATAACTACGAATGTGCACTGGATGTCTAATCACACTGTTAACATAACAAGGACTGTGCACTGAATGTTTAATCTCTGTTAACTTAACTAGGAATGTGCACTGAATGTTTAATTTCTTTGTTAACATAACTAGGAATGTGCACTGGATGGTTAATCTCTCTGTTAACATAACTAGGAATGTGCACTGAATGTCTGATCTCTCTGTTAACATAACTAGTAATGTGCACTGAATGTCTAATCTCTCTGTTCACATAACTAGGAATGTGCACTGAATGTTTAATTTCTCTGTTAACATAACTAGGAATGTGCACTGAATGTCTAATCTCTCTGTTAACATAACTAGGAATGTGCACTGAATGTCTAATCTCTCTGTTAACATAACTAGGAATGCACACTGTATGTCTGATCTCTCTGTTAACATAACTAAGACTGTGCACTGAATGTCTAATCACTCTGTTAGCATAACTAGGAATGTGCACTGAATGTCTAATCTCTCTGTTAACATAACTAGGAATGCACACTGAATGTCTGATCTCTCTGTTAAGACTGTGCACTGAATGTCTAATCACTCTGTTAGCATAACTAGGAATGTGCACTGAATGTTTAATTTCTCTGTTATCATAATTAGGAATGTGCACTGAATGTCTAATCTCTCTGTTAACATAACTACGAATGTGCACTGGATGTCTAATCACACTGTTAACATAACAAGGACTGTGCACTGAATGTTTAATCTCTCTGTTAACTTAACTAGGAATGTGCACTGAATGTTTAATTTCTCTGTTAACATAACTAGGAATGTGCACTGGATGGTTAATCTCTCTGTTAACATAACTAGGAATGTGCACTGAATGTCTGATCTCTCTGTTAACATAACTAGTAATGTGCACTGGATGTTTAATCTCTCTGTTAACATAACTAGGACTGTGCACTGAATGTCTAATTTCTCTGTTCACATAACTAGGAATGTGCACTGAATGTCTGATCTCTCTGTTCACATAACTAAGGAACGTGCATTGAATGTCTAATCTCTCTGTTAACATAACTAGGAATGTGTACTAAATGTTTAATATCTCTGTTAATATAACTAGGAATGTGCACTAAATGTTTAATCTCTCTGCTTGTTCACTGAATGTCTTATTTCTCTGTTCACATAACTAAGGAATGTGCACTAAATGTCTTATTTCTCTGTTATCTGGGAACATGTTTAATGTTTCTGTAAGTATAGAGTGCATGGAAAATTACTGCTAACATGAAAGGAAAGTGCACTGGACACATAATATATCTGCTGACATTAACAGGACTTTGCACTGAATGTTAAATCCCTCAGCTTATGTAGTTAAGGCTGTTATGTTTGCTTGTACTATGTTTTGGAAGCATCCACATGACTTTAGCTCTAATGGTACTGTTCATGTATGAAAACCTTCAAAATTGTCCTATGTAGAAACCATGGCACAAGATAATGTAAGAACAATGGCCCTGACCATAAGGCTGGATTAAAAGGGTGTGAAATTTCTTTCAATTGAAACCATTCCTTGTTCAGAGGGGGGCACAGTAAAAATGTCCAACTGAATAGTGAAGATCACGATCAGAATGCAAAGATATGAAAGTTGATCATGATCTGCACTGATTACAAAGGCAGAAACACTTGCCGCTAACAAGGTAAGGGTTAAGTGATAAGACATGATAGAACGTCAGATCTATGACTAGATATTCAACTATATATACATACATGTAGCTGAAAAAGGAAAACAATGTATATATAAGGTAAGCTGGTTAAATAAGGAGAATATGTAACATAAATGTGAGATATAATTTCTAAAATAAACTTTCTGTTAGGGATAAATGTGAGCATTATCCATGCATAGGTGAGGGAGGTTGGTTCTGTTAGTACATAAGGTGCTGTGTACATGTAACAGATTAAAACCTTGTACGAAATCTCCAACAGTAAGAGGTAGTCCTGATGGGTGCTCTGGAATATATGGCTCTATACACACAAACTTCTTCTCCACAAGACTTGGCTCCAGATTTACTTTTCCGAGTATCTCAGATGCGTTCAGAAATCCTGATTCTCCAGAAGCTTGCAGTACTAGATTGTGTCTTTTTTTAGCAAGCTTCTCAGTGTCAGGAAATTTAAATATTTTTGGACTGGTTCTATTCTTATTTTGATCTGTCTGTGACATTGCACCAAGTATAAACTTTACTTCATCACTTTCGTCACTAACATTTCCATAACCCACCACAGCGTTTTCTCTGCTTTCATTTCCATAACCCACCACAGCGTTTTCTCTGCTTTCATTTCCATAACCCACTACAGCATTTTCTCTGCTTTCATTTCCATAACCCACCACAGCATTTTCTCTGCTTTCATTTCCATAACCCACCACAGCGTTTTCTCTGCTTTCATTTCCAAAACCCACCACAGAGTTTCCTCTGCTTTCTAACTGCATTTGTAATTCTTCATGGAAAGAGTCTTCCAAATGTTCACTTATAGCTCTTCCAAGCAAGTTACCCGCATATATATATCTTCCTTGTAAGGGAGAGAAATCTCGTCTCATAGCCATTTCATGTTGGGGACTATGCATGGAAGGACTAGGTATCACATTCATTCTTGAAAGACCTTCAGGATAATGGATAAAGTAAACATTCCATTTCAACAATGAAAAACATTACATAGAAGATGAAAGAAAATCAATCAGCTTATAAGTTGTGTTTAAGTTGTCAAGAATGAGTGATTCTCACAAACAGGAAACAATCGTGAGCACTATTTCTGCGTCTATTTGTTTTCTTCTATATGAAATATATAAAGTGCCTCAAATAACAGAGCTGCTTCACTTTTTGAGCATAGCAACCACAACTATTCTAACACCTCACTATCAGGTACATGAATGGACCATGTTATTTCAAATACCATTACATAATGCTTTAATTGTGTTAAGCTTTGTAATTGTTTACTCACCTGGGCCTGAGCTATTACTGGAAATACTCATTGACCGAGGGGAGTCCGAGCCCCGCGACGCTGAGTATGAGCCTGAGTCCGAGTACATCTGATAATGATGTGGTAAACTTCTCATAGAGGATGGTGGTGACGTTATGTTACTATCATCTATTGTACTTGTTATATTTAATTTTGGATCACTTCGACTTCTTGACATTAGGGACAAAGTGCTAGCATACATTGACAGTCTTGGTCGTCGACTGCTAAATGTTGGCATCTCTCGGAATGGTACTGAAAGGTATCATTATAAAGCTTATATGAAATACTTCATGCATTTTTAACTGTATAATTTCACATAACGACATAGATAAGATCGGATATACGTGTATATTACAAATTTAATGTCTCTAGGCAAACAAACTATATGCTATATAAAAAACAAGAAACAAGAGAGCCAAGAGGCATAATTTGACAAGGAACACTAGGCAATGTTCAGAATGACTAGTTGAACTCTAATATAAGTCTTACATACAAACAAGCTTAGCTCAAGGACTAATTGTATTAAACAAGAAGATTTTGAAAAGTTTGTCCTTATACAAGGCTATATAAAGCATGTTACCCATGTAGTACAGCTAATTCTGACCCCAAGTGCATGTTTTGAACATACTTGATTTGAAGACAAATTCAAAATGCTACACACCAAATATCTAAGGTCTAGGCCTTACAGTTTCTGACAAAAAGGCTTTATGCAAAACATGACCTCACTAAGCCAGGCCAATTTTTACACCTGAGACATGATTTGAAAAATGCTTCACATAGATTCAAAGTTCTGGTTTTGGAGGATAAGATTTTTAAAGTTTTGCTCTATTTCTTTCCATTGCAACCAGAGGTCAGCATGGAATTGAATTCTTTGGACAAATTTAGATGAGCTTCATGCAAGATACATCTATACCAAGTTTCATAAACTTTGGTCAAGTAGTTTCAGAAGAGATGTTTTTTGAAGACAATTGTAGATGGATGACATACAACATATCCTAGACAGTGTGTGGTCCTAATAGCTCACCCTTGCACTTAGTGCCAGGTGAGCTGAAAACAAGGAATTAAAGGTAGCAATTTAGTCAAAACCAATTAATTCCAACATGTTCCAATTCTAACATGTTAATTATGCTCACTCTTCTACAGTAAAAACTCAGGTGGATGACGGTTCAACATAACAAAATAAATCAGTGTACTGAATTACAGACTATGATCAAATTATCATCTATAAATTTTCTGCCTAATTGTGTATATATTTTATGTAACTATGGAAATTGTTGCTTCTACATGCAATGTATGATTAACATACAAGAGATTACAATTTACAAATTGTCTGGTCTATGCATGTGTATACGTACCAGCTTGGTTTTCATCTGAGTTCTTGATAAGTTCTGCCAGAGAAACATTTCCTGCTATGATTGCACTTTGCTGTGCAGTCTGGTTGTTATAGTTGAGAATATATTTGTTGGCACCACGGAACAATAACACACGTGCACATTGTTCGTTATTGTTCACAGCACAGATATGTAATGCTGTGTTTCCACTTGCATTTGTAACATTTAAGTCTGCACCATAAAACATGAGGTGTTCCAGATGTTGCACTAAACCTAATTTGCATGCCTGAAAATATATCAAATTAAACAAACTTTGTTAAGAAAAGCAGAATGTTCGTTCTACCCCAACTTAAGTTATGTGCTGATCACATCATTAGCAAACCACTATAAACATTGATGCAGGACACCCAGAGTCCTCCTTCAAACAGAGAACTTTGCTGGTCAAAGGTTCAAAATCTGGCGTTGAAGACTGTATCATTCTCAAACTATCAGTCAATAAGTTTGAACAAGAAGTCCCTTCAGCCATTAAAACCCTTGAAATGTATCAACAACATGTCTAATTTTCTACTGTAAAAAAGACGAAAGTTGTTTCTATAGAACTGTGGTATTCCAAGGATGAACATGTTTCCAAGATAGTTATTTTCATTTGATTAGAATAAAGTGACTAGTACCTGATGAATTTCAAACCATCCTTGTTCATCCTGTGTGCCTATGACAGCCCTCTCATGTAGAAGCATTTCAGCACAGTTAGCATTCTTGCCATATAGAACACTGTAATACAAGGGAGTTAACCCCCTACTGTCCTTGTAGTTTGTTGATGCACCAAGGTCCAACAGAGTCTGTAATATTAAACATCATGAATCTTTTGTACCCTTTTCATAGACAGAGAAAATGAAAGTCACAGAGAAAATTAAAGTCAATGGAATTATATATTTTCTAATATGTAAGTGATTTCATGATTTGATTTGAAGCAAATTTGATAAAGGTCCGTCCATAAGAGCAAATATGTTAGCTTGAATTTGTGGATGAGATCTCATAAGTGATTTCAAGTTTAGATAGTCAAACTTGTAATGCTAGAGATATAAGTGACACAATTACTGACATTTTCACTGAGAACATCTTAGTACTTTAAAACATCTCAAGCATACTACTGTTGTATGAATATTGCCAAAACTTGAATCAAGTTAGTATGTAAAACTTGCAACTGGAGTAACTTGCAACATTGTATAGCATGCCGGTTGGATAGAAGATATGACATTTCATAATAAAAATAAGTAAAATCTTTGCTGGTACCTGGACAGCTGTCTGGTTCCCATGTAGTATGGCTTTATGCATTGCAGTTTGTCCCTGTCGTGTACGGAAGTCAAGGTGACCTCCGCCACTCACCAAAGTGATAATCACTTCCTTACATTTATCCTTTGGCAAACCCACAGCATGGGAGAGTGGAGTTTCTGAAAATTCCAATTATAGCGTTACTATTTTTTTTTAATGGAAAATATTCTGCTATTAATTTATCACTTAATTCATTATCATTTATATATGAAAATTCATAAGAAGTTTTAGAAGGAAAAAGAAAGAAATTTAATTCTTGCAAAAAGTGAAATGTATCAGATCACACGTTCTGTCTCAGAATGCCAATCTAAAGGTTTTTGTCTTTCTTTTACTTAAAATAAATCAATAGGGTACTTTACCCCTTCTCATTTAGAAATTTGACCTGGAACACAAATACCATAGATAGTTTAGAAATACTCTCAGGAAGTTCAAAAAAGTCTCGTTCCAGCCTGTCTAAAGAGTGACATTTTGTCTGCCTTTCACACTGGTATAGAAATACAAAATCAAAATATAAATGGCTCTTACCACCAGAGGAATCATGGAAATTTGGATCAAGTCCTTTATTGGTCAGTTTGTTTATCTTTGACAGATTTCCATTTTTTACATGTTCAACAAACTGTCGGAAATTGGCCTGCAAGTAAACATAGTGTTCAACCATTGTATCTACATGTCTTTTCTTAGTTATTTAGTAAACCCGGCCGGTACATTCTTTCTGAGCTTTTAAGGCTCATATTCAGCTGTTTTCCGAGACAAAAATATCTTAAATAACTTTCTAACCATAATAAATTAATTCAAGTTTACAAGTAAGATATTCAAGTCACTTTCTTTAACTAAATCAAAGTATTTGAAATACTGACAGAAGGTGATTATTTTATCTAACTGAAACTATTTTTTGTCCAATCTCAGCACAGTATTCACTGCACTTTAACTTGGGTAAATCAATATTTATATACAGAGTCAGTACATGCTGATTTACAAAAAATAATTTCAAAAACTAAGTAGGTTAGTGTTCATTTTGATACATTTACTACAATAAATTGGTCGCACGGCATGCACCACGCCATACCAATTTATTTTCGTAAATGCATCAAAATGAGCACCAACCTATACTTAGGTAAGATTTTGGTCTTTCTAGGCACTTTAAAATAGCGCACACATAACATGTGAACATCTTAATTCATGGTATATCCCTTTTTGTACTCTTTATATATAGAGACAAAATCATGAGAAATGTAAGAATATTGAGTAATCATCAATTATGTATATACAAGTTTCAAAAATCTGTTGGCAATTTAATGCATCACATATTTCCACACATTTTATTCTTAATTTGCATGTTTATCGCTTTCAACCCTATTTTATTTCTTTCCGCATCAAACATGAAATAATGGAGCAAGTTTCCGGCGTAATTTCCATTTCTACGTTATACACTGATCATATGATGCAATCAAAAAGTAAAATCAAATAAAACTGACATGCATTGAAAGAATTCAATACTTGTATGTTCAAATTACTATTGTGCCTTTGGTGTTTATCGTTACCCTACACATGTATGCATTCTGCCAAGTTTCAATAAAATCTAATCAACCAGTAACAAAATACAGCTCCGGAGACAGAAAAATTGCCTCTATAAAATGGCTATTTTGAAGTAACAAAGGGCCATAACTCTGCTATCATCATACCCCTACCAAAATATATATTACTGCCAAAATCAATAAAATCTTACCAACCAGTACCAAGAAATGGCTCCAGAAGGAAAAGAATGATGGACTGAAGTACAGACAGACAACGCAACAAATCCCTCTGCCTTTGGCAGGGGTTAATAAATCTATATTATTGACTTTATTACCTTATTTCTAATAGATCTTCAGAATTTACTGTATATCTAATGTATATTTATCAGAGAATTCACATAACATGTACCACCCATAAAGAAGGGAGACTGTGGCTTAATTTGATTCGATTGAAAAATTAAAAGAGCCGTAATTATTCCTACATGTATATAATGAATAAATTACCTTGATATGGAGCTGTTTCAGTTTTCTAGGGTTGAGGTGAATCACTTTGTATACTCTTCTTTTGTACTTGAACTATCAAGAAACAATGCAAGATCAACAGTTATTTAATGCTGAAAGTTAACCTTGCTACACATACTATGCATATCTTATACATTGCAACTTCTTGATATACTATTTTCTAAGACCTGTTAAAAGCCTGTATTCAGTGAATATACAGTTGTAGTTGAAATGAAATACGGAATAACTTTTGAAGCACTGCCACGAACTTACATACTTCTTTCTTCTTATTGCCATATTTCTGTGCTCAAAGTTAATCCCTCTGAGAAATACAATGCTAATGTCCATGAAGTTAAAATGTGACATAATTATGCATGATGTACAGATAAAAAGTCTCTAAATGCCATGCTACTCTCATTGTTAATGTTCATAAAGTGTGAAAGATGTATGATGAACAGCCATCCTACTGTCAATGTTAGATTACCTCTATAAAGCCTATAGGACCATGAAGTGGGTATTCTCTCAGTAACCGTTCCTCGTCCAGAAACTTTCCAGCTCTTCCATTCATTGGTGGCGTATATATACCATAATTCAGCGGATCCTTCAAGTCCTGCAAATGATTAGCATAACCTCTTAACAAGGGTATTTTGCAGCACGTTATCTGATCAATAATACATATGTACAAAGAAGCTTACAGTTTACTATGGCAACACTGATCTCAAAACAGCTGAACATGAAATGTAATACTGATAGTGACAAACAATATCTTGAAGCTATATGCTGTTAGAGAAGATAATGAGTGAAGAAATCAACTTTGAACATTTGAATTTCACAAGAGCTCATTTCTTTATACCATGTTTCAAAAGCCATATTTGTATTGAAGTATAACCTAAATGAATGCAAAGCTAATTTACCTTGGAGAAAACAGTGAGAATTCGTTGTTTGGCCTCCCATACTGACTCATCCAACTCAAACTGTAGACATTTCTGAAAGTACAAATGGAACAACTAAATTAGATATTCACATTCAAGATTTTTTCTGCTCATACAGAATCAATAGTCAAAACCATCAATTGAACTCCTACAGTAATATATGAATACAAGATTTTCCAGAGTCTGTCATGTTAGTAGTCATGAGGTGCTGTAGTGAGGGAATCTGGCTACTCACCCAGAAGTCATGGATTTGAATCATGTCAGGGGACCACAATCCCTTTTTTTTGGTGTCTGATAAGTGGTCAGAACCTAAGGAAGTAAGTCGTAGATGGTAGTAAATTTATGTTGTAAGAACTTGGGTTAAAAAACTAAAGTAAAGTTACCGTATTTACCCGTGTATAATACGCACCCGTGTATAATAAATTTTTAAATTTTTATTGAAACTTGAAAGAAAACTATCAAATTTACGGCAATGTTTTATCGCACCATGCCCCCCGGGTATCGGCTTTTAGAAACCTCCGTGCTCTTCATAATGAAGTTACCGGTAGTAAAAACGGGTAAACTCCGCTTTCAGTGAAAATCCCAATACTACGTCTAATTTTATGATTTCAACATTTTCAATGCTGGAAAAAATTGTCCGAGATCCTACACGGTGTTATCCACCCCTTCCTTGAAGCCCTAAAATCTGAATTAAAAGTGCGTATTATACACGGGAAAATACGGTAGTGTCACCACAAGTTGCACAGTAATGGTAAAGGCAAGAGGGTAGTTCAATTAACACTATTCTCACCTTTCACCTCAATTTCAACTTGATCATTTATCTTAATTGAAACAATATATCAAGCTGAACCATTGAGGTCAAACAGTGTTTGCCATAATAGGTTTACTTATTCAATTACAACAAACTCATTAAAATCAGGCTTCAATGTTCACTCCCACTCTATAAGTTTATTACCTACCAAAACCTACAATACCTTGTCAATGGATAGGATTTTAATATGATTCTTAATTAGAGAAAATTAAAACTAAGCTTTAACCCTACAGCTATCCTAGTTTTAACGTTTGGTATTATGTCCTGCTGGATAGTACATTGTGTACTCATTTAATGCACAGAATCAGACATGTCAGATTGTCTTACAGACACAACCCTTCTGGATTTAACTGTAACCAGTTTTGCAAAAATATGGCCAAATTTAGGACTGTAGCTGCGTCAGACAGTGAAAAATATCAGGAGATTGGGTATTCTCCCTTTCTTTAATTAATGAGGAAATATTGCTACGGAATAAATCCTAAAATTTGTTGAGACACTGTTCTCTTATTTCCAAAGGAAAGCTGTGATATAATTGGTCATCAATCAAACATGAATCAACATTAAAACCCTACACAATTTACTTTCTCAAGACAATTATCATTACACTAAATGGTTTGTAATCTAAAGGGCAAACAAACAAAGCCACTTACATTTCTTTCATGCCGCGCATGTTAAATTTGTGCGACCTTTTATCGGAAACTTAAGCCCTAATCAAACTTTGAAATGCAAATAAATTTATAGGCTTAGATACATATGTATGTGGCAAAATTTGTGTAAACATTTCTGAAGGGTCATTGTGATGCTGATAATTTTTATTTATAATGAAATAAACTAATATCCAATTTACCCAACAAATATTAGATATGTGTGTTTTTTAAACACTTGAATTCAGTTAACAACTACTTATTTCAACTTCATAGTGCACCTGGGATAAAGTATGAGCATGATAGTACCTTGATGAAAGTAATTTCAACAAGGGCCATAATTTGTAATAAATTCAGGGAGGAGTTATCTAACCTGATTGTTTCATGTGTTCATTCAATTAGCATACCATTGTTGCTATAACATTTTTGTAAAATGTTTAATGCAAATAAAGTTGTTGTTGTTGTTGTTGTTGTTGTTTCATACCCCTAAAGACTATACTGAGGTTTTAAATCAATCCCATCAGCAGTTACTGGTATATGTGCAAGATAGTACATTACATACAAAAAGACATACAAGGGCCATAATTTTGATATAATTCACACAAGAATGAGCAAACTTGACTGTCTGACACCCCTGAGGCTTGAATGAAGTTTCAAATCAATCTTTGACAGCCCATAGTGAGATAAATAATGCTGTAATTGTTTATTGTGTAACCGTTGTTAAATAAAGTAGTTACTAGGATGGATCTATAATAGTACTTTCCATGGAAAACTTTAAGTAAAGCTGCAACATCAACACTAATGCAAAGTGAGTGTAATAGCCCTCCTTATTCCTTGTGTAGTTGAGCTCAAAACCCTAAGCTCAAGGTTGATAGAAATAGCACAACTACCTGGACTTTTAATTCCGGTACAGACACTCGGATGTACACTGTACCAGCCTGATGCTCTGACATATATGTCGATGTTGTACCATATCTAGCATCCTTTAATGTACTTCTTCGATCCAGATCAATTTCACGCAGTAACGAGGCTGTGTTGTTCTCGTGATCGTGTAACATTTCCCTTTGCCTATTCTGTAATGTCCCTCCTCTGAATTCCGTCATCTTGAAAAGGTGAAGGTCATTCTTTGTACACACAACTGAAGTTCATAGAAATATGTTGACAATTAGATGCTGACAATAAAAGCTTTAAATATTTCATATCCTCACCATGGTTACATAATTGTCTGCTTGAAAAAGTATTTGTTGACATATAATTTGCAAAACCAAGAATATCTGTGATGTATTGTGAAATCATTACCTCATCAGGAAGAGAAAATAATGAATTAAATCCATTTCCACTGACCTGGTGTAACACAAAAACACAGCAGAGTATCAGGTATCATCTTTCTAATCAAGTTTTCAATATGTGATGTATCAGTTTATGTGAGCATTATAGAAGTCTGTACATAAAATATGAATGCATAAATTACAGATGCAACACTGAAGTGACATGTGACATAATCATAATGTCATATTGATTCACAGCTATTTGTCTTTATGTCAATGCACTAAAATCATTTGCCAGTCAAAATATTCACACAGGCATATAATAAACTTTTGTTTGTCAGTTAACCAAAGAAGGAAATCAACTGTTATAAGATCTATGTTTTGACGCAAAACCCATTTGGACGTCACGAATGATGTCAAATTGCACCCAATGTCGCACTTATATAATGTCCGCATAAAATTTAGCATATTTTTCGGGATATTTACTCATATTAGCAAAGATATATCTGTTTCAGTGGTGTGCATTATTACACGCCGCCAGGAGGCGGTGTGTATATTGGAATGCAGTAAGTAAAATTTCCATGGGGTGACGTAACTACTTTTAGACTGTAGACTGATTTCACAGTGTGTTCTTTCGTAACAAGCGGTCTTTTGATTTGAGATCGCGAACCAGTCTAAATTTTATGGAAATAGCGATTTTAAACATGACTACTAACAGATATTTGAATATACTTTACGAAACTACCAAGTTTATGATGTGTCCACTTCTTATTTAAAGTGTCTGGGAAGTTAAATTTGTTTGTTTACATAACTTTGTACCGCCATTCCAAAACAAACGTCTGTATTGGTTAATAACAAAGTTATACGCTCTAAATCTCAATGCCTCGATGATGCAGTGCTATGTACCCCCGCTTGGCACGTGGGAGATCAGAGATTGAAACCTCGCCGGAGTGGAATTAACTTTAATTATATAGTGGGAACAAATTAATTTATATCTTGTAAACTTTTTCTTTTCTTTCGTACAAGAATAATATAAATTGAAGCAAATTTATATGTTAGAATTCTAGTCTTAGGAAATAAAAAAAAATTATTATTTCAATGATTTGATAATTCAATAATGTGACAGCAGCCAATTTCCATACAGAGGAAACAATGCCTATAGACTTGACGTAGAATCATCTTTTTTAGCATTAAACATTAACAAATGGTCAGCCATATACAAAATTAGAGTGCAAAAAGATTAGGTTTGGTTAATCACCATACATTAAATCTAAAATTACTAATTATCGCAACCCCCACTCCATTTGGCGGCGTTCAAACATCTGACTTGTCTATTCTAACATTATTGGAAATTTCTCCTATATACACAAAGAAGGATTTGAGCGTGATAAAACTATTAAGTATATCACGCTAGGCGCCCGGAACTATTTTTGACTGCTGAAATTCCCTCCCACGTAATTTTCACAACACATCTACGTGTTTGCATCCACTAATACGCTTGGATTGGTACTGTTGTGAATGAATTCACGCAATATAAAACAAATCATAGTAAAATTTTCTACACTGCCGTTATCACCAGCAATAAATAAGACAAATAGCGTTTTATTTTAGGAGTAAAAAAGAACAACTAAATTTTCACGAAATGCAAGGAATGCACGGAAAACTGAAATTTTCAAGACAGCGACTTCATGTAAGAGCAGCAAATAGTACCCCATCGAACATTTTTTTGTTTAAATTAATGTGTTAGAATGGAAATAGATTTTATTTTTGAGTGATATCCCGGTTAGTATATCACTGTATGTCGTGTAGATGCTTCGTAATTACTTTATGTACACTGGCCCTAAAAAAAAGTTTCTGACCATTAAAAACCATATAATTATACAGTTACAAATATAAAAATTACAAAACAGTCAAGCGTGCAATAAACAACTACCATTCAGCTGCTTAGTTATAAACCACTCAGGTCTATGGCTTTCATGGTTTATTACTGCCCATCAGAACTCCTAATCGTGGTTTATTAGGAAATAAACACCACTTAATAAACACAAACACATAGAATTCTTTAGTATATGAAATTTCTGAATCAGGTTGAACCCTGTCCTTTCAAATCAGCAAAATTCTTCCTGATCATCTATAATAAGTTTTCTATGATCTAGACTAACCTACTACATTTGCTGTATACACCCGTCTGCTCCTAGGGTCCTCTGTATGTTTGTTGTTCCATCTTTTTTAGATCTTCTCTTTATGTTAACTTCATCTCTGTCACTTTTACCTCATTGTCTGAAATTGTAAAGTAAACTACTTTTAAACACAATCAAATAAATATTTCCAGGAAATAGTATTTTCACTTGTCTTTTTGTGAAAACCAGCAGATAAATCATTTCTTTTTTGGTAGGGTTTTTGTGAGCTTTTTTTTTTTGGTTGAATGGGTATTTGTCATGGCAACTAATATGTCACACACAAAACTTGAGTCAATCAGTTTTAGCATAGCTTCTGTGTAGTCTAGTCCCACTGCTTGTTTCACAGAAAGGTCATAGGGTCACTTTCTCTTCCTAATCTGTCTTTCTAAGGTCATAAAACTAGCTAGTCCAAAGTCCAGTCTCTCTCACAGAAAAAGAAGGAGCAATTATATGATTCAAAGTATATGCTTGTATATCTATTTGAATTTCAGTTGCTTTAAGACATTTCTTGCCAGTCATCTCAACCCTGACCTTTGTAAGTTTCTAAAATAGATTTGACCATGTGAAAGTGGAAGAGAATCATTTATTGACTTAATTCAAGGCAAATAATTAAAATAAACCAACTTTGTAAATAAACAGACTTCAGAAGTATTCAATACAAAGCTCCTGATAAGGGGATACTATGGTGAAACAAGACATTCAAAATGCACGGGTAGGTTACATAGTTTGAAATTCTAATATGCCTATGGTATATTTCTATAGTCAATTCGAGTGCATTAATATGATTAAAGCACTCGGAAAAGAAGGCGGAGTTTCGGACATGGAAGTAGCTCCTTCCGACTTTTCTAATTTACCCTCCCGCGCAGAAAATAAAATATAAAAATAGAAATGATATATGTGTAAACACATCAGTCGCATGAAATAGTTGTGTTTAAGAACCTAAATATTATTTTTGAATCGTCAAGTAAGCTTTAGAATACCTTCACCTTTGTTTTCCTTTTTAAAAGGCTAAGAAAATTCAGGATTAACATCATACAATGTTTTGATTCCGGGAGACAAAACAATGAATGAAAGCGATGACGTCATCACACTGGCGTCATTACTCCCGTTAAAGCGTTGTACAGTTCAGATTAACGGTTCGCTTTTAAATCGATTGTCTGCTTCGTTAGGTTCTGAATCTGCGTCTTCTGCATAGTGTCACAGTCGGGTTTTTTTTAATTTTTATGTATAAGTTGATTAAACTAAAATAAGTTTGTATAATATAGTTATGCATGATATTTTGACTGGTTGCCCGAGTAGGGGAGTGAATTCCAACAGCCACTATTTATGCTATTTTACACATTCCCTACCCCCCGAACTGAAAAAAGGTCCGTAGTAGTTACGATAATTTTCATAAATTCGGCTTATAAGAATCGAAATAATCTATGGCTTGGAATGCTTTATCGAAATTGAAGCATTTCCCGTCGGTAATGTGCCTGTGTAATAATTCACTCGGGCTTCGCCCTCGTGAATTATTCCGCCAGGCACATCACCTCCGGGGAATGCTTCAATTTCGATAAAGCACTCCAAGCGATAGATTATTTCTTAAGTAAAAACTATCTGACAGAATAGTTTATAAATTATGTGCATATATACATATTTCTCCTTGATCAAGTGTCTGTAAAACAGAAGGTGTAGAATTTATGAGTGGTATATAATTCTATCAAGATCATTATTGCTCTCAAAGTTGGTATATCTGCAATCTCATGATAGATAAGAAATGCTTTGTAATCATACATTGCAGTAAAAGTGATTCAATATTTAAAACAATGTACCTACTTTTTCAAAATAGCCAACATGAGGTGGCTTATTCTAAAATCTCAGAAAAAGTTCCTGATACCTCATGCTGAAGGTATGTCCATTATTTAATTGCCATTTCACCTGAAGCAGATGTCTGTCTCACAGCATAAAGACAATGCCAAGAGTGGAAATAAAGTATTGACAAGGACAAAAGTGCAAATGTTATAAAGTTAAATGTAGCAGAAATAACATAAACCCAATGCCAACAGTGGAAATGACAGAAACTCATTACCACTAGTGGAAATTACATGAAGACAAGGTAAAGAGTAGGTGATGCCAAGGATGGAAATCATGTAGACAATGCCAATGGTAGTAATCACAAAAAGACAATGCTAAAATAAATTAGAATAAACTAAAATAAACTAAACTAAGAGTGAAAATCCTAGTAGTAGTAACTGAAGGGTTACACATCTAGACTTTGAAAGACATATTAAAACAAATATGTGCATTCAAAAGAATGAGGACTAAAAAGTCTTCAAAGCAAAATAAAATATTTCACTAGTTTTGCCCACAAAGAATAATTATTTTCAGTCAATAGTTAACTGATTGTTGACTTAACAGCCAGTTAACGTTTCGAACAACCAAATTGGAGTGTTTCAGAAAATGCTGAGTCCCTTTTATGCTGCAGAACTGGGATCAAATAAAATTTTCACTATATTGGACATGCAGAGATTACTATTATAAAATAGTCTGCCTAAAGTGCAATTAGCTTGTTCCTGACAATATAACGCAAACAAAGTTACCCAGAAGTTAAGAGGTACAGTATGGTTAAGGAATACTACAGTTGACACCTGATTGACAGCACTGTTGGTACAGTGTAACTAAACCCTCATAAAACCCTGATATAAAACCTGTCCAGCTCTGTAAAAATACTAAGTGACCTATGTCAGACCTACTATAATCTCTCTCTCCTCTCTCTCTCTCTCTCTCTCTCTCTCTCTCTCTCTAAGATACTCTCAAAATGTTGACAGTTTTTTCATACTTTAAGATAAGATGAAAGCATTGAGCATCAGCAAGACCTAATTTATCTCTGTATATTAGAAACTTGTAAGATAAAAAGATACATTTATTTTTATAGTTTATACAACAGCATAAGCTGTCCTTCAATATGATGTCTTCAGAAATGATAATCTTTGCAAAGTCTGGAATGTGTTCCTGGTGTTATAATTGGCCCCACCCCAGGGATTGCTTGTTTTATGTTGACTTGTAAAGGTAAATACTTTAAGCACCAACCAGAAGATCCAGATATTAGACATTTGTTATGTAGCATCACCTAGTGGTCCTCTACTAAGATTGTTCAAGTTATGCCCCATGACAGACCTGGTGATTCCAGTATACATTCCGAAAACTTTATTTTGTGTGGGTATAAAAACACAATAAAGCTGTAACTATACATGAAAAGTGAAATGTAAGGTCCTTGCACTGTTCTTTTTTTCTTAGCATTCTGAATAGGATCATAATTATTCACTAACTGGAATGAGATGTTTATTATGAGCTCTTGGTCTTCTCCCCCACACACTCTCAAGTTATACTGAATAAACTTTGACTTAGTCTTCATTGTAGAGAATTGTGTTTTATTATGGGATCAAACTCCAAATTCTTGCATTTGGGACTCACAATAATGAGCTAAACCCATGGCAACTATACAAAACCTGAAGTTCTTGCATATGTCAAGTATCGAATTTGAATCAAAGAGTATTGCCTAATGAATATGATTATACCGGTACATAAAAAGAAAATTAACCAGCAAAACTTCAAAATAAAAGATCAAATACTAGTATTGCATTGTTTCTTCCTTTTAAGTATATGAACAGGTGCATGGCATCAAGACTGTGGGAACTTGCCAAATATTACAAATCGGAAGTGTCTAAAATTGTTGAGTTAAACAATGCAAAGGGATTATGGGTAATTATATGTTATTGTTTTATCAATTTTTGGAAGTTATCAAGCCATGTGTATATAGGTACATGGATTTTATAGTGGACAAATCTATAAGTAGTTGTTATAAATATTAAATGGACAAGTTTAAGATACTTTTGTGTTTAATTATGTAAAGGAAATCACAACTAGGGCCTATAGACAGATTTAAGAAATGTTACCTGCATCCTGCATGCTCTGAAGTAAAAACTCTTACAATCACTACCTTGACTGGAACTTCTTAATACTTAAAATTCCACTTTTGTTAGAATTAAAGTTTAAATTTTATTTTCCACATTACACTTCAACTTTAGTTTTCTCCTTAGCTATTCCATATTATTTATCTTTAATTAACACTGTTTCCTAGTTTGATGTCAGTAATTTGTTTTAACTTCTAGCTTTAGAAATGACTAAGACAACAGTAATTTAAAGATAATTTAAGATATTCCACATCACAAAGTCCACTGATGACCTGTGACCTCAAGGCATAACCTAAAAACAATGAATTAACAATGGACATGTCAATGAATGAGGAAATGAATGTCCAATATCTTTACACATTATGAAAGCATGCTCATTTTGTTGGTACAATATTTTTTATCACACACAAGGAAGTCACATCAACTTCTTACCTGTTTGAAAAAACACCTCAAAATCTGATCAAGATTAAACAGTCAGTAGATGTGCATAAGCCTGACATAAATTGCTTTTTTTCCCAACTAGAACTTGACCATAGTTACATTCATAAAGACAAAAATTAGTACTATGACCAAGTTTCAAGAAAATGCAGTAAGAATTAGATCTATAGTGCTAACATTTAAGGTGTTTTTTCTCATCTGACCTACTGACTTAGTTTTTACACTATAAATGTCTTGATCTAACTTTTATTAGTCTAAGACCATTTTGACCATTAATTTTGAAAAGATCTGATAAAAATTGTTAAAAGGTGTAAAAAGTATGATAATTATGACCTAGTCATCCTCCTTTTTAAACAAGGTAACTACTGTTTCTCACTTGATCTAGCTTTCAAAAGGAAAAATATTCTAATAGAAGTTTCAACACTACAGAACCTTTAAAGCATCACATTTAATTAACTTTGCTGTAAAATTTTATCGCAAAAGTTTGAAATATTTCTGTAGCAAAATTACATTTTTTTCCAAATATTTATACTTTTAATTCAGACATAAAGTTTCGAGACCTGATTGGGAAGATTTATGTAATGAAACTTGTCTTAATAATTTCAATTTACATACATGGCAACTGAATCCTTATATTCCAACTTTTCTATGACTTTAAGAAATAAACCTTAGTATGGTAGGCCTTGATAGCTCAGTAGTAAGGACACATGCCTCTGGTACCAGAGGACCCAGGTTTAAATCCCAGCCAGGATATAGGTGTGTCATTGGGTGACGACACTGCTGCCACATGTGCCTCAGTCTACCAAGCAGCAATGAAAAACTCACTGCCACTCTCTCACTGATGACTGGAATGAGTGTTATAGAGCTTCACTAAGCTATGGAAGCTTTCTTGGTAATCAAACTAAAATAAACAACTGTTCTTTATGAAATTGTCATATATCATAATAAAATAATGCAATACAACTTTTAAGAGTATCTCATGACATACATGTAATCATTTAATGCTTTAAATACTGTTTTTACAAGAAAGTCCAACTTCCCCAAACGACACCTCTCTAGAGCAAAAACCTTCCCAAAAAATACATTTTCTACCACATTGGGTCGGTTATTTAAGGAATTGACCTCTCCGGAACATCACCTCTCTACAAGATTCCCAACGTGTTCACTCCTGAGAGGTTGCACTGTAAATGAATCTTATCTATGACAACTCTTTTTCAAACACAAAATTATACTGCTGCAGTACTCATAAGGGAAGAAAACAACTTGTTATAAAACCACAGACAATGCAGATTCTTGTCAAAGACTTAAAGGTTAACAAAATTAATCACAATTTTATTTGCAGTTATGTTGGCTCACCAGGTTTAGTTCTGCAGCACAACTGTATCTCAAATAGATCCAAACAATAATGTGCATGTTACACACACAGCACTGTACCATAACAACATGCTAGCCATGAAAAATATTCCACTTGCCACTCACTGAATCCATATATCACAGCAATACATCACTTTATTACTTTAATAGAAGGTGTCACATCACTCAATTGCTACATCATAAAGCATTTAATGCACAGAAAGTCAAAGAAATCTCTGCAGGAGACCAATAATTAACTATTAACTAACTTGGATTTTCATTACCAGAAATCAATACGTCAATCTCAATAAATGAGCCTCAATTCCAGCTGCAATATGGGCCGTGTCAGACTCGCACCTCTGGGTGAGTTTCAAAAGTAATAATTCAGTTTTCTCCACAGCCTCTCCGGATCTTCATTATCCTTTTACAGTTTCTCATGTAGATCTATTGATTGTAAGAAACTGGTCAAAGAATAGCAGCTACAAAAAAGTTACATCACATTTCTCTATTTGAGAATGTTTACACTATATGCAATTAAATTTTAGCACACAATTACAGGTGCCCTTTGCTGACATAATTGTGACTCTACAAAGATTTGAACCCCTAACCTAAGGGACAGATGGACTTTAACTTCTGAATCACATCTCTACTTTGCAACCATATGCAATATACAGTCATTTTTTAACTTTTTTAACTTTCTAAAATTCCCATCTAATGCTAACGGAAACTGTCATTCTTAAATTTCCTAAGAGGAAATAAAAACTCCTTACTTTGCACATATCCAACACATATATCCACGGTAAATAATTATAATATAAAACTAATAAAAAAGCTTGTTTTATTATTCTTTAATTCTAATCTTAAGATTTTTTCACCAATTTCTTTTCCTTAATATTGAAGACCTTTTATTGAACTATAGATAATTTTCACCCCTGCCACTCCACTAAAGATAAAACTTTGGATAGATAAGTACATTGAATGTTATCACACCCAACTTAGCATATATGGGCGAATAAATATTTATCAAACCACAATGATGTTAGTGTTTATCGCCCTTGTTTGATAATGCAATTCAAATGATATTCATGCAGTTAGATGCTAAATGTGACAGTCTGATAATTTAAATTCTAACTTGATGACTAAATCTGTCCATATCAGTTTAACGTTGAAGTCAAAGCACAGTTCAAAAGGTTTGGTAAGTGTACACGTATAAACAATGCGTAATATCAATGCGGTGTGGTGCGCCCATTGAGATGATAAAACTGTTTCAACTACGACTCTGAATGCGAAATATTAAGGAAGAATAAAACGCAATGACATTTTTTTCTTAACTGTCATTTGTAAGATTTTTTGTTTTTGAAACTGTATATTGCTGACAGTCTTAACATCCCTTTGTTGAGTAAAACTGACAAGACTTGGCAACGCATGAATACAGTTTTGTGCATGTCTCTTAATTATACCATGTGTGGCAATGAACAATAGAAAAAAAATCCACAAAGAGAAAAAAACAAGAGTGAAAGTTACTGCTAAATTGTTTTGAGAAATGGGCAACAGTGAATCAATGGCAACTAAGTAAGCAACTCTGAGCAAGAACATTATACAAGAACGCTTCATACCCACTTACATATTGGTTCATGACTACTATATACCAGTGTATCCTGTTTTGACTTATGTGAGCCTTAAATCTCATACATATTCACAAATCTCTAGAATTAGGTTGGCTCTGGGAAATTTAAACATATAGTACACCGAGTCCACTACGCTTCCTATGTTAGGACTGGAGTTAGAGTTATAGCCACAACTGGGTGTCTGAAACCACACCCCTTATCGTCCTTTCATACTGGGAAATATAAGGTACTGTCAATTGCCATTAACAATCATTATGTCTACAGTATTTGACAGAAAATATCACTTTTTACCTTGTCAAGTAAAACGCATGTTTTCTATACAATCTCATCTCCAAAAATCCAGGTAAAAGGAATACTGCATTTCAAAGAAATGTATAAATGTACAAGTCAAAATATCACAAACATTTTTCCATGAAACACAACAAAATACAACAGTTACAAAACCCAGTGTGAGTGTGACAGTGATGTCGGGAAGCCAACCTCCACACCTGGTATGTTATCATGTCATATCTGGTGACAATAATGTTTCTATTGATTGTTTCATACAATTTTATATATCATTATCTGGCTACTGTATACAACAATATATCTCAAATAACAATTATATCTTTGTTGGTGATAGTATTTCAAACAATTCATCCAAACGATAGCACAACACTGATAATCACACATTGTTGCCTCTTGTGATAAATTCTGAAATTTCAAGTTACAAGAAAATATATGTAAAACATACTGCATATAAAAAATAAGATGGAAGACTGTCATTGTAACATTTGCATATTTGAATCTGATAGTCATTTTAGGAATAATTCCTACAACACTAAGATTGGATAAAAAAATAAACATTTTAGAGTGTGTATATTCTATGCAGTGCAAAACAGTCGCGTCGATCTGATGTGATACAAAATTGCTTGAATAAAAAATGAAAATGCATGTAAACGAAGTAACATGCAACCTTCAGCCATCGTTCATTGGCATATACACAAGCATAAATGCAACTTCAGACGTTTTATTGCTCATTTTTTGTAATCTTACTTCATACAATAACCTTACAAATCTTAAGTAATTCTCACAATGAATTTTTTTTATTATTGCTATCTTTGTCTACCTTAAACTAAACAGTAAGCAAAACATACCTAGAGCATGTTTTTTTGGTATTTTTTGCAATGTCACAGAGGATAAGGTATGAAGGAAGTTACAAGTCCAGGTGGAAAAACAGAAGATAACACTGTGAGTAATTTTAAGTTGTCACAATAAACGACATACCATAGTCTCCATAAATCAACAATTGTTTTTTTTAATTTAATATCCTTGCACATTCTTATATCTTAAGATTCTGTACATTAAATTTCAATAAATGAACTTATGAGTACCATACTAAACAATGTTGGATATATCTGCAGGCAATGATGGTCAATTAATTAATTCATCATTTTTCTACCCTTTGCCTAACACCTGACATCTCAAAATTGACCAATGATCAGGAAAACTTCAACAACTTCTGTCCATATATTACCTTACAGCAGTTAATTATGAAATAATATATACAAAACTTAATGTATATTTATTCATTGCGTACTATAAAATTTAAAGACAATTATATTATGAAAAACATCATTATATTGGCTTAAAGTCCCAGGAGCATTTTGGATGTCCAATTACTTATAGCTCTTACTTGACCAAAACAGCTAGGTGTCTCACTGACCGTTATTTGTAAGAAAAACATTCAGAACGTTGTGCTTTATTCTAACTTACATGCTAAATATATAGCACAGTATTTTTTAAATGATATTGCTAAACACATGCAAGAAACACTTTCGGATAACACATTTAGTGAATAACAGGGCAGTCGGCAGCTTCAGAACAGTGGTCCGGCTGATGGCACGAGATGGGGGAGAGCACAAAGGAGGCCCCCCCTCCCTCTCTGGTAAGGGGGGTTTGTGAGAGGTCTCCCTAGAAAATTTTAAGTTTCTCCATGCCTTAAGATGCATTTTTATTGTATTCTGAGTGCACTTCTGGATTGTAATAAAACTATTTTCATAAAGGTTTTATAGAAAAAGTACCGTGTATTTGGCTCCACAATCTATTTATAGTAAGTTACAATGACTAATAATTTAATTTCACTGGATGTTTTTTACCATTTAAGATGTGCTGTGGAAAATTAAATGTCTTAGGTCAATTTGGTACTGGAGGAATACTCATTTTGAAACAATAATATACACGGAAGATGATTTCAGATTTAGAATGGCCAGAAAAAGGTTTCCATGTTTTTAATTTGTGTTATGTCCGTCGGCATGTTATTTGATTCAAAACAATTATTCCAGACTTACTCTGTAGGTATAAAGATCTTAATCTCTAAAAAGTTGAATTTATTTACGGCCAGAAAAACTTTATTGTTTTAAAACATACATTTGTTTTAAAATCAAAAGAAGTTGTTCTTTAAATTAAAGTGAATTAAAGATCAACCAGTTGCCGTGCCGTTGATACCTCGCTTGAGATAATCTTTAATAATTGCCAATTTTCGGCTTTAACACCTTCATGCAATAGTAGCCATGCAATTTAGCACGGCCTATAGATGATTGCATAATGGTGTCTTTGATCAATTAAGTTAAGATGAAAGTTGAGAAAGTCAAGGGGAAAATGGTATGGCTGATAGCATGCTTTGTAAAAAAAGTGGTCCAGCCATGGCCGTACCGGCCGGACTGTCTGCGGCGGCCTTGAATAAGCAACAAAAATATGATAAAAGGTATATGTCAGCATTGTTTCAGAACAAAAAGAACACAGTTTATCATTGTTTTATCCTTACTATTGAAGACTCACCAATTATAACAATCTTGGATTCAACTAGATTTTGATAACTCTGCAATGTATTTATGCAAAAACCAAAACTGATCTACACAAGCTTCCACATCATTATGAAGAATTTTGATTTTCAGACTAAAACCTAGCTCTGTCACTAATATTCCAGTATATTGTTTAAGAATAATTAATTATCATATGAAAAAGTAACATCGTAGCTATATTGTTTGTTATATATGATGTGTAACATATGGAAATGTCATCAGAGATTTTATTGTCAATCTCATCACCAATTCAAGCTTTCAGCAATATTTATGGTAATCAATTCTTTCATATCACATGAAAAGTTAACATACAAACTGGAGTATTAACTGTTATAAGCTTGAGGGTATTAATTAACCTCGGTGGTATAATCTTTGTGGATCTATCTCTGTCCATCTACACTGGGTCAAAGCCCTTCATTAAAGCCAAAACATGCACACAAGTTTCTATAATGAGAATTACATAAAGATAAAGACAAAAGATCACACAGACCTCAGGCACTACCCAACAGAAAAGCTCACACAGTCTATGAGGCAGGCACTATAAGGCAGACAAAAGTTTATAGTTAATGAGTCAGACAAAAACTCACACAGCCTATGAGACAGACAAAAGCTCACACAGTCTATGAGGCAGACAAAAGCTCACACAGTCTATGAGGCAGACAAAAGCTCAAACAGTCTATGAGGCAGACAAAAGCTCATACAGTCTATGAGGCAGACAAAAGCTCATACAGTATATGAGGCAGACAAAAGCTCATACAGTATATGAGCCAGACAAAAGCCCATACAGTCTATGAGGCAGACAAAAGCTCACACAGTCTATGAGGCAAACAAAAGCTTATATAGTATACAAGTCAGATGAAAGCTCACACAGTCCATGAGGCAGATGAAAGCTCACACAGTCTATGAGACAGACAAAGGCTCACACAGTCTATGAGGCAGGCAAAGGTTCACACATTCTATCAGACAGACAAAAGCTCACACAGTCTATCAGACAGACAAAAGCTCACAATGTCTATGAGGCAGGCAAAAGCTCACACAGTCTATGAGACAGACAAAAGCTCACACAGTCTATGAGACAGACAAAAGCTCACACAGTCTATAAGGCAGACAAAAGCTCACAGTCCACGAGGCAGACAAATACTTATAGATGACAAGTCAGACAAAAGCTTGCAAATTCATGACGCAATCAAGCTCACAGTCCATGAGGCAGACAAGCTCACACAGTCCATTGAGGCAGACAAGCTCATACAGTCCATGAGGCAGACAAGTTCACACAGTCCATGAGGCAGACAAGCTCACGCAGGCCATAAGGCAAACTAGCTCAACATGCAGCTTCTGAAAGGACCTATTCAAATGTCAGTAAAGGGTATGTGTCCTACCACTTGTAATAGGACTTGGTGTGCAAGACTTTTAACCACAAGTTTGGGTGCTCAGAAAGGAGGTTGATTTACATAAACTGATGCAAGATTTATTGGACTTGATGCCACTGACACTGATAATTTGGCACAAAGCTTGTATGAAAATTTGATTCAAAATATATGACATTATATGCATTAGTTTTGGTAATAGTACTTTGAACTAAAACAATTAAGCAGTATTTTCTAAAGCCAGATAAGGGAATCATTTTGCCAAAATTGATGCAAGAGTAATAGGACTCATTTATTGACATTGATGGTGTTTGACATTTCAATTCAATACCTGCATAAAAAAGCTTTGGAAATTATTACATGGCAAGTCAACCTTAAACCTGAATAGTTCAAGTCTGTCAAAGGAACTTAACAAAAGTTGATGTTTATTGGCCCCTGGATAGGCAACCTAATACCTGCTTTTCTTAGTTTCCAAGAACTTGAACTTTGCAGGCACAATTTCTACCACAATATTCTGCATGTATGTAGGATGAAAAAGGGCATGACTGATGTCAAAATGAATGTCAAGAGTTTAAGGGGTTGGATCCTCTTGGCAAGCTTAAATGACTTACGATGTCTTGTTATACAGCTAGTCATGCATTTTATGGAAGATATTTGTGTACAAAAGGTGACACAAAGACCCTAAGGCTGTCAGGATGAACTATGTCTAGGCCTTATCTTCTAGAAGTCAAGTTTACAAATACTTTGCAACAATTTACTAGAAATAAGCTTTCCATTAGACTCATATAGTTATGTCTTTATGCATAAGCAGGTAACAGTTTTCTTCTGTTTCTCTTCTTTTATGTGACCACACTTTTACAAAGCACTTTAACTGTCTTGCTACTTAACACATGATCACTTAATGACTTTCATTTTTCATGCATGCCTTAATTTGCTTACAACTTCGAAAATTACTTACAATGAAACACTTTACTTGTAATGATAATTGAGTTTTGCATTGTCTTGTCTCCATTTAAAGGTACAGGACAACAAAGGCAAGAGATGAATCATGAAATGGGTCAAAGTTTCGGAGGTATGAATAGACATTCAGCTTTGTATACTTCAGACAATTATTGGACAATAATTACAACTTGTGAAGGATATTGCCCCAGATCTGTTATTTATTTTGAAATTCCTATTTTTGTCCTTACTGCAAACAACTATGTCGAACAGGTAGATTCTCAGATATAAATTTGAGTAAGAGTAAGCCAGAAAATAACTTCCCTAAGTTTTAAATGGGAAATTATGTATTAACACTATGAAGAGGACAACATATAAACTGGTACTCCTCTTGGTAGTTTGTGACCTACATCAATAATTACCTAAACATTCACTTTAGATACAAAAGGCATTCTGACATCTCAATTAAAAAGAAAAGTCAGCCAAGAGTCATTCACTGACCAAAAGCGGTAATACGGTAATACAATGTTTGAGAATTACATGCAGCCACTCCTTTCAGTATGGACAGTTATACTTACTGTTATATAAATGCAAAATCATGTATGTGAAGTTTGGGGTTGACAGATATTAAATGGTTCCCAATGGTTAAGGTCACTTCAGTGTTAACACTTTTCAATGCATGTTATATTTTCAAACTAACAAAGACAATGAAGGATGGATGCAGAATGATCATTAATCTTGAAGTCCTGTGATTTAAGGATAGAATAAAAGACAGCGACAGTCAGTAAGAAATGACAGAATAATTTTGTCACTTCTGTTTTCAGTTTGGCAGATAGAGTGAGATACATGAGGCAGAACACGAAAGAGTTATCACCATCAATTAGACATAATTGTTACAAGTTGTCATAAAATAATTACAAAATGATGTGAAGAGTTAAACACCAGCTTTGTTTGTGTTGGACTTTAAACACCCATATGTCAGAAATCTTTCAATCAATTGTTGTCACATCATAATTTTAGTAAGGTACAATGACCGAGACACGTCACCAATCAATGATCATATTCAACACTGGTTTGTGTCTGTGGTCCAGTGGTTAGAGTCACCGACTTGAAATTGCTGTAACCTCTCATTCATTGATGGCACAGCTACCGACCATGCCTCTTTATGTGAGAAGCTTCACAGTTTCTTACAGGAGATTAGGTCTCTAAACTGGTCTTTCCCAGAAATAATGGTTAGGTAAAATGCCTGCCTGTGAAAATGATTGAAACCTGGCTGAAGTAGGCATTTATCCCAGACATAACATCACTCATTGTACTTTGGGATATTTAAGACATGGTGAATAATTTGTCTATTTCGCCACTATTAATGAATGGCGAAATTATAACAAACCTAAATACACCTACATCTTTTAAAACTATTCACAGTAAATATGTCAAACCACACTTAATGATCGATCAATCGCAAGTAGCTGAAGAACTGCATTTGTTGAAAATATTAATTATTGCAAACAAAACCCATGAAAGACAAGTTTTAGACACCTTATTTCTTCACAAAATGTCCGTTTTATTTGCATTTGCGGTTGGATTTATATGGAAAGTTGGACACATTTTTGCCACCAATGCCAGATGGCGAAAAATACAAACACCAAAATAACACCATAATGAATATGTTTTGGGTAAAAGCAGCAAAAATTTGACGATAAGAAAAAATCCTGAATACAGTAACACACTCTCACCATTCACTGATACAGACACACAGCAATGTAAGTTTATAGCTTTTGTTACTGTCTGTCAGACTAATCCAGTGCCACTAGTACCCTCAAGTGCTGCAAGTCAAGTCTGTCTCTGTCTTTTTCTGACTGATGACATTTGCATTATTTATTTCTTATTGATCCTTGGTCAGCAGATAATGTATCACTTTTAGGTTTACAGTCTGTACAGACAAGATGAATTATGTAACAATCTAATAATTACCCTTAACCTTATTTTCATGTATGTACAATTTAACATCAGAAAAAAATATTTCCTTTCTAGTTTTAAAACACCCCTCTATGGTTGAGTGGTTACAGTATGAATCCTCTAACATACTGAGAGTCAAGGGTTCGAGACCCAACTCTTTATACAAGTTTTTAGTGGTGGTTGGGAGTCAAGTACTTGCCCTTCCAAGGAACAATGGTTAGTAATTTATCCAACTTTACATAACTAAATAATTAAATTAATTTTAAAACACTGATATTATAATCCCAATGATTTCTTTTAACAGTGACATACCTTAGAAATCAAATCAAAGTTTAACAGTGACATACCTTAGAAATCAAATCAAAGTTTAACAGTGACATACCTTAGAAATCAGATCAAAGTTTAACAGTGGCATACCTTAGAAATCAAAGTTTAACAGAGAAATACCTTAGAAATCAAATCAAAGTTTAACAGTGACATACCTTAGAAATCAAATCAAAGTTTAACAGTGACATACCTTGAATTCAAATCAAATTTTAACAGTGACATACCTTAGAAATCAAAGTTTAACAGTGAAATAGCTTAGAAATCAAATCAAAGTTTAACAGTGACATACCTTAGAAATCAAAGTTTAACAGTGAAATAGCTTAGAAATCAAATCAAAGTTTAACAGTGACACCTTAGAAATCAAGTTTAACGAGAAATACCTTAGAAATCAAATCAAAGTTTAACGTACATACCTTAGAAATCAGTTCAACGTGACATACCTTAGAAATCAAAGTTTAACAGTGACATACCTTAGAAATCAAAGTTTAACAGTGACATACCTTAGAAATCAAAGTTTAACAGTCCTCAGCTTTCTGTGTTACAGCAAAATATAATCCTCATCTGAATCACAACTTTTTGTCACACAGTTTAGTGGTATATTTTTGTCACACACAGTTTAGTGGTATATTTTTGTCACACACAGTTTAGTGGTATATTTTTGTCACACACAGTTTAGTGGTATATTTTTTTCACACAGTTTAGTGGTATATTTTCACATTACTATAATCTCTATCTCAATTTTCTTAAACAGTAGTCAGGAACATCCTCTCAATTAATTCCTAGTGTACTATTTAAGCAAATTAGATAGTCACCTTTACAACCCCACCTTGGGGCAAAATAACAGTATTTATAGAGACATAACTATGTCCAAACAGTAGTCGTATAAACGTCCATTGAAAACCTTGATTTGTCTTTACCTATATCTTCATTAACAAGGTAAGCACTAAAACGAAATGACACCTGCCGATCAAACCTTCCCTGTTTATAACAAGGCAATAATTTATAAAGAGAATAGTATTGTCCAGATATAAAATATATTCTTATACCGACAAGCTATCTCACACTTCTACGTTTATCTTATGTGAACATTGTTTCGACAACTGTATTGTAAGTTAACAAGAAAATGTGCCTGGAGGTTAATTTTCAATGCTGTGTTATTTCAATAACATAAAAACTTTGAATATGAAGCCATATATAGACTTCCTCTTGTAAGTTTGACATATAAAACACACTTCTTTAACATTCTGAAATTATAACTACATTCTCCTGATGTCTGCTCCCTCAGGAGGCCTGACCTGTGCTCAAAGGCAACCAGTCCAGCAGGTATGGTCTACATTTGATGGGATTCAAATCGTTGATTGTTATGTCTACACGACTGTACCTCCTGCTCCTAACAAGACCAACATGTTCCAGTACTCCTTCTATCTTTATAGCAATCCCCTTTTGTTTCTTTAGTATACAGAAAACTCTGCTTATAACAAACTCCCTGGAGACCTATCAAATATGTTCCTTATATCCATAATTCCTTATATCCATATATCAAACAAGTTCCTTATATACAATGTATATATATTCAACTAAAATATATAACAAGTATTTTTGAAGTCTAATGTAATAACATTTGTAACATCAAGTATGTTACTTTGATTTGCCTACCACCTACTGGAGGCTTACAAAGATCTAGAACTGTTACTCTTTATTCAGTTTTAAAAATAATGTTCATGCTACATCCGTAAACCTATGTTTATATATTTACAAGGATTAATAAAACTTACAAAGGACTGTTCATGTTTTAATTGGCAATACGGAGTCACATACACTAAGTCACTGTTAAATACCAAGTTCACTTGTTGCATTAGTTATATATATGTAAATTACAAAGTAACAGTCAGTAGCATGTGAACAGCCCAAGGCAACTCAGGTTTAAAGAAATCCACAATTGAACTTTTCATCTGATTTGACTGTAGTACATTCTTCTCCAAGTCTAGTAGGCTTATATAAACAGACTCATCAGTACCCAGTGCAAACTCAAAGTATGCTCTCAGAGTCGAAATGCATGTCATGGCCTGTAATTGTTCCACCACATGTCAGTGATAATGTCATCGTTGTCATCTCACACTTCCCTGGTTTCATCCCCGGACATTGATGCAATGTCTTTGTCTGTCCGTTCTTCTGTGACTCCCAGTCCCAGGTGTGCAGACAAGAGGTCTTACAGAGAGATGTCTTGCTCGGAATGGGCACCTTGCTGTAGATGGGCTAAGGGAAAATTTTCTTGAATTTCAGCGATAAACTGTGCATCATCTTCTCTCATGGTCTCCTCTTTATCCACTCCCTGGAATCCATACTTACGACCTGAATCATGAAAAGGGAGCTTAAAATGAAATTTTATGGATGAATTAAAGTTATAATAAATAAATATTAACTGCCTACCTAAAATCTTTGTAGTCAAGCTTCTCTGCAAGTTTGGCAGTCTTTTCTTTAGAATTGGCCCATTGATCTGAACATTTTCGGCCCTAGCATCCTTTAAATACTCAAACAAAGCACTGTCGGTCTAATTCTTTGTAAATTTCAAACAATGGTGGCACTTGCCCTTTGGTAATGAAGTTGATGTCTGGTATTCCTCAGCAAATGTTTCTTTTTTATTTATTATTCTCGACAAGATATGTTAGGACATCATAAATTCTAGACAACTCAGTTTTGCTTTTTTCACTCTTCATATTCACGTACAATTCCAAATTCATTTTCTTATGTGAGCGTTTTATGTATTCTCTCCATGCCACATGTACAAATGTAAATGTTTTATGAAAGGAGAGATATTGCAGTCTCAGTCTGTATAAATACCAACAAAAGAAAGCCGACTTTCCCTCACTTGCCGCAATTTGAAATATTCAATAAGGCAAATCTTTTTCTTGATACTGGATTTCACCACTTTGCATGCTTTATAGAAACACTATGTTATTTGCATAAAATATAATATAGTTACTTGAGTATCTATTTAGCAATTACGTATGTATTCTCATTTAAATAGTTTACCACTATTATACCTGCATAATGTTTTCATTAGGAATAATAAGACTACAAGAGTGCTATGAAAAATACAATGTAGATGGCAAAAAAAATTCAAAATCAACATCCTTTTTTAACTCATCCAAATATATATTTTGTTGTTCGATAAAATACAAAAACTTTACTGTACATTTTTCATTTTTTGGCCAGAAAAGATTATTCTTTATATCTGAAGACTGTACAATAGCTTTTAAATAATAAGGAACAAGAGTGTTAAATTGTCAAGGAGGCATAACTAAGTATCTAGCAGTTCATAGGTTTTGTAAAACCTGTTAGAACTATTGAGTGAAGAAGGCTAATTCACCTGTTTGAACTAAATATTATAATTGAGCTAAGAAGGCTAATTTGATCTTTTTTTGATAATTCAAGGGCATAAACCAAAAATGCCTTTGCCAATTTTACTGGTAATCAAACTTGGCATAGACACTACTTCTATGCCCACAAATATTTTCAGCAAGTTTGGTGAAGATCAGATGAAAACTGTCTTATAGAGCTGACAAGGCTAATTTAGCCAATTTTGCACAATTTACAAATCCGAAAGTGCCTGGGTCGATTTGGCTGGTTATCAAGCTTGGCCAACACATTATGCCAACAAACATTTTCACCAAGTTTGGTAAATATCAGATGAAAACTGTTTGACTTAGAAAACGGACAAAGTGTGGATGCCGCCCACCCACCTGCCCATTGCAGGTGTTCCTATAATATGTCCCTTCGTGCATATAAAAATGGATGCATTCCTGCTAAATTACCTTTATTATAACATATGACATGGTTGCATGTCCATAAAAGATCAATTAAGATGATGTCTTTTCCAGTAGAAAATTTCCTATAATTATACTTTCCTTCCCAGAACTTCCTGATTGCTGGTGTCAAATCAAAAGTTTCTAGGAAATCCTAGCCTTCATTTTCCAACATGGATGAAATTTCAATTTGATGAAAAAGGATATGCCATGAAGTTTTAAGATAATAAATAATTAAAGTTTTCCTTCAAGATACTGGAAAAGATTACATAACACTAATGCTTCAGGGAAATCTACATGAGAGACTTAATTAACACAAAGATAAGTGTTATTGCTGATTCAATTTCTTTTAAATCAAAAGAAAGATAATGGCCCATAATTTGTACTTTTGAATAGCCAAACTCATGTATTTTGGTTAGAGGCAACATGTGATCAAACTACAGAAGACATTTTTGAAACAGAGCTTGCAAAACTTTTCAGCATTAATCTAGCGGTAAAAACTCTGTAGGTACCTGTAGTTTCTGCACAAAAAGAGTTTGACAAAATATTTTACAGAATCTAAGCCAGGATAAGGGCAGTCAATTCCTTGTATCACAAAATACAAATAACTTTTGAACCTCAACCTTTTGTAGCAATCAAAAGAGCAATAACTCTGCAGCTTAAATAGTAACTAAGTGATCTTGACAAATTTGCTTGGTTGCAAACCTTCTCTTGGTTATATTTATTGCACCAAAATATGATTCAAATCCATCCAGTCATTTATAAGATACTCTGTCAAATGTTGATGTTTCGATAATTGAAGGGCTACAACTCTGAAGAAATATTTCATATTCTAAAAGACACAAGCCTGCAGGATGCAACACATTTGTAAATTCATTTATCAGTACAAGATACCTCTACAGATGCATGGACAGACAATGCCAAAACAACCAGCCAAACAAGACAGGTGTTGTCGACAGGTTTTAATGTATATTGAATTTACTAAACGGATATTAAAATATGTCTTTATCATTCCATTTGATTTTCCACAGTACTGAATCATGATAGATGTACATGTAAAGGTGACACAAACAATTATGCTACCCTGGATGTATTAAATTTTTTTTTTTTTTTTTTTTTTTTTTTTTTCATTTCCGGTCAAGTTTGGTGTAGGTGTGTCAAAATTCTGCTCTGTACATTTGGACTTTTAAAAGGTTATTTCTTGAAAAGTAGTGACTTTCTGGTTCTATATTGGATTTAAATTGATTCCTCGAGGATGGCATCCGCAAAAAAAATACAGTCAATGATAGTAAAAATGCAAATTTCAACCCGTTTGAAGTGTTGGACATAACTGACCAGGCCGCCAACATGGCGGCCATGACAATGTATTCGATGACACGTCACAATGGATTGAGACAAAGTAAAAAAAACGGCTTACGCTCAAGTAAGGACAGTACTCACGAATCTCCTGTACAAATAGATATGGACCAGTTCAAAACATTACCGGTAAATGATAAACTTTCTGCATTATTTTCTAAAATCAGTACACATAATGATACAATGGTCAAAATTGAGGGCAAAATGGACATGTGTATACAAATGCATGGAGATGTAAATAGTATGAAGTCCACGATCGACGGTCACGAGTCTAGGCTTTTACTTCTTGAATACAAATCCCTAGACCTGGAGTCACGCAGCCGCCGCTGTAATCTCATTTTCAACGGCTTTCCTGAGGAACGGGAGGAACTATGCTCTAACAAGATTTCCGCATTCCTAGCTAATGAACTGGGTATTGATAGCACTATTTGCATACAGCGGGCTCACAGACTAGGAAAATTCAACCCCGGCTCCAACACAGACCGATTATATTAGCCTTTAGGGACTTTTCCGACACTCAACTTATTCTTTCTAACGCTAACAAATTGAAAGGTACTACATATAGTATAAATCGTGATTTTCCGCAGGAAATTGTTATTGCAAGAAAGAACTTGTGGCCAAATACAAATCACTTAGAAGAGAATACCCAGGACGACAAGGTTAGGCAAGGTTTAGCCCCTTGTGTACCATAATTATCATGAATGGGAAAGTAGTCCGTGCCGGCTTTTCCGACCGAGTTGGGATGAAGTCATGCATGGAATACGTGTAAACCCCATCGGTAGAGTATCTGCAAATGATAAGGCTCGTGTATTCCGTGCACCTACCAGCACATCTGGCAAATCATTATGTACACCCGGATCTCGTAGTAGCAGTAATGGTTCTTCCGCTCAACAAAGAGTGTCAGCCCACACACGTACCCAAAATCTGCGACAGGAATCTCGATCTCCCCCCCCCCCGTCGGTGTGCCTCGCACAGGCACAATACTAGTAACCAGCCGGTTATTAATGCAAAATCTCACGGCAACGGGTGTGCCTTCTACCGGTCATCCAACTCATCAGGGATCTCAACAAAACAGGTTATTACCCCCCAGAGAGACTGGTTTCCCAACGTCCATGGGACAATAAATCAAAGCAGCAAGCTTCCAATTTAGTGTCCGGTAATAGTGGTCATTAGGACAAAGGGGGAAAACCCTGCATTTATATAGTCATATGTAAAAATTGGTTCACTGAATGTAAGTGGTCTTAAAAGACGGTTGAATTACCCCCAATTTGTAGAAACAGTTAACTCTTATGACATATTCTGTGTTTGATGAAACCCATATTGATTGTACGGATATAGTTGATGTACCAAATTATGTTTTCTTTTCACAGCCAAGGTCACATAGCTATAAGCGAAAATCAGGGGGCATTGGTGTTTATGTAGTTCAACTTTATCCGAATATGTGAATATAGAAAATTATAGCAATGAGTACATTCTATGGCTTTCTATAGATAAAAATGTTACTTCCTTTTCAGACAATGTATTTTTTGTTTTTACGTATATCCCGCCTGAAAATTTCGTGTTTTTCAATAATGAGGACTTTGATGCATTTGAGGCGTCTGTAACAGAGATATGTTGCAAACATAAATATGTATTCGTGGTAGGTGATGTAAACGTGGTAGGTGATGGAACCGAACATCTGAACTAAACGATTTTATTCCGTCCGACCCATTTTTATGCCAACTTTATGATATTGATTCTGAGACTCAATCTAATTTCGATAAACATGTATTGCTTGAAAACTTAACTATCCCATTAAAAAAACGATCACGTGACAGCAAAACTAATTCTCACGGTTATCGCTTCATTGAAGTTTGTCGTAGTAATAACTTGTTTATCTTAAACGGTAGAATGGGTAGTGATTTAACAGGTAACTATACTTTCAAGCAAAAGTCCGTGATTGATTATGCAATCGCTACTGCAGATTGTTTTGAATACATCGTAGATTTTGATATTGTTGAAACGGATCAATTACTCTCTGACGGTCACAGTATATTACAATTTTCGCTGTGCTTATTTAGAGAACCAAGTACTGTAAAAATGGCACAGAATGACAACATAAAACCAGTCTGGCGTAAAGATAAGTCGTCTGCTCTTTTGCGAAAACATAGATACACTCCACTTAAATGAAATCTGCATGCAATTGCAAACTTCCCCTCATTCGCAAAATACAATTGAGTATGTAACAAATGAATTAAACCAAGTCTTCTCTAAAGCTTCATCTTTAACATTTAATGCAGAAATGCGTAGTCGACATTATTTGGAAAATAAAAATCCCTGGTTTCGGGTCCAAAATGCAATCGCGCCGAAGAAGGTATCATAGAGCGAAACGGAAATACAATTTAAATCCAATTGATTATAATAAACGGTCCCTCAACAACGCCACCGTAAAAAATATAAAAACACTATTAATCATTATGTCAAAGAATTTAATCATAAAAAAGCTATCAAACTTCGGTCATTACATAAATCTGACCCTAAGCAATATTGGAAATTCCTAAATAGCTTAAAACCAAAACAGACCGATGCACCGCACCGCTCCCCCGACTATAGAGGAATTTTACGACCATTTTAAAAATGTTAATACTGATGAAAATAACCAGAATTTTGATATTTCTGAGTTAGATGCAATTTCGAATGATGAGATTAACTCCCCTATCACACCTTTTGAGATTACTAAATGTATTAACAATTTAACTAATGGAAAGGCTTCAAGTCCCACTGACAACATACTAAATGAACACATTAAGTGTACAAAAGATATTTTATTACCTGTTTATACTAAACTTTTCAATTGTGTTCTGGACACCGGCTTTCTCCCAGTGCCTTGGTTAAATGGTTGTATTATCCCTATTTTTAAAAATAAAGGAGACCCTAAACAAGCCTCAAATTACAGACCAATAACAATACTTAGCTGTTTGGGAAAACTTTTCACATCGGTTCTCAACCACAGACTCACAAATTTCATTGAAAGCCATCATATACTAAATCAAAATCAAGCGGGTTTCAGAAAAGGATATTCCTGTCAAGACCATATTTTCACTTTGTATTCACTAATAGAACTGCTTGGAAAGAAAAACGTAAACTTTTCTGTGCTTTTATCGATTTTATCGATTTTTCGCGGGCCTCGATAAGGTAAATAGGGTCAGTCTCTGGCAGAAACTCCTAGCTAATGATATAAATGGCAAAATTTTTCATGTAATACATAACATGTATAAAAATATAAAGTCATGTGTTTCCTACAAAGGGTCAAATTCCGCATATTTTTCATGTGAAACAGGTGTGAGACAAGGTGAAAATCTGTCCCCGATTCTCTTTGCAATGTTTTTAAATGATATGCAATCACACATTGAGTCTGATGGGGGTAAGGGTGTTGAGCTTAGAGAACACATTCGACGAACAATTTTGGCTTAAACTATTACTGTTGCTCTATGCCCATGGACACGGTTATTGTATCAGACTCCCAAACAGATTTTCAATGCTGTCTCAATTCTTTTTAATGAATATTGTAATCTTTGGAACCTAAAGGTTAATATGAATAAGACAAAAATAGTTGTTTTTGGGGCTAGAAATACTCAAAATTTTGACTTTATGTTAGGCGGACATTCTGTAGAAATAACAAACAAATACCATTATCTTGGTATTACTTTTTCAAGCTCTGGTTCTTTTTTGCAAGCTCGTAAGCATATCGTACAACAAGCAAAGAAAGCTATGTATTTATTATTCACTAGAGCAAATAACGCTAATCTCCCCGGCGATTTGACGTTGAAACTCTTTGACAACACTGTTCTACCTATTCTCACATATAGTTCTGAAATATTTGGTTTTGAAAGCTTATCCTTGCTCGAATCTGTTCAAAACGACTTTTTGCGAAAATTGTTAAAGGCTAGAAAAAGCACACCGCTGTACATGCTGCACGGTGAAACAGGAAGATTCCTAATTTCAGTGGTCATAAAAGTGTAGAATGGTTGCATTTTGGTCACGTGTTGTTAACGCAGACACAAACAAATTATCAAACCAAATTTACAGATACATGCTAAATCATGAAAATGCAAACTTCAAATGGTTAAGTAAAGTTAAAGAAATTTTAGATTCAACTGGTTGTTCGGATATTTGGTTAAATCAGCATGTAAATGGCGTGCCCGTCAATATTCATAAGGTTATTAAACAAATCTTAATGGACCAGTACATTCAAGAATGGAGGGGGGTTTTAGATAGTACTAATAAGGGGAGAATATACAAGCTGCATAAACAAGAGTTTGGCATAGAACACTATTTTAACATATTGTCCCAGGGTGAAGCACTGGCTATGTTCAAATTCCGTACAGCTAACCACAAGTTTCCGATTGAAACCGGTAGGTGGGACGGAACTGACCTTTATGATAGGAAATGTTCGCCTATGTGATCGCCGTAACGATATCGGGTCCGAAAAACACTACTTGCTCGAATGCCCTTACTTCTCGGCAGAGAGAACTACGTTTTTGTATCATAATAACATCGAAACCACTGCAACAGATCATAATTATAGTGCGCCATGCTCGTGACTACATCACCTACCAGTATGAAAAATATCTGCAAATTTGTTACTAGACTGATGTCAAAATTCAAGTAATTACCTATATCCAGCTTTTAATATCCAATACTATTTTTTGTTAACCTTATCACATGAAAATCCAAGTTTTGATTACACTCTTTTACGTTCACCAATTTTTAATAACACTCATTTTTCACTATAACGTTTAGATTCAATTGTTTACTATATTTTTACGCCTTTATTACAATCAATCGCATGAATGAAATTCCATTTCTTACGTCCAGTATCAACTTTACACTCAATAATGCGCATGCTCCCCCCTAAATTACCCAAACAAATTTAAACGCCACGCTTATCTCGTGCCATGTTTACCTTGATTTTCATTTTACTACTATCATACTCATGAATGAAATTCCAATGTTACGACTGTTTGTGAAATAAGTTAGTATTTCATACGCGTCACATGTTTTCTACTCTTGCGCTAGATAATTCTACAAAGCATAGGACTTAAATGTATTTCATATAATAATTATAGCTTAGGTTACTTTAAAAATATTTTTGGTACCCCCCCCAGCCCCATCCCCATCCCCATCCCCATCCCGTGTCTCTTTCTTCTGTTCCATTCTTTTTTTCTCTTTTGTGTCCAAACAAATGTTGTATAAATTTAGCCATATCATGCTGGATTAAAACTTATTTCAGTAATTGATATCATTGCGTATAGAACCAGTAATTGAAATATATATCGTATGAAGTATATAATGTAAATGATTTGAAAATGCTTTGTATTGAAGTTCTGTTTAAACTATGAAATACCACCAAACAATATATGATACTGTTTTATATCCCCATGCATTATGTTAACATAACTGGGTGAATAAAGGTAATGTTGTTGTTGTTGTTGTTGTAAATAAAACAAATTGTCACACATACCTTTAACTGAACATTTCTTTAATTATGTTCACTTTTGTTCAACAAACTAATTATATGTAATACAATTAAAAACAATTTTTTCTGTTCTTTAAATAACTAGTGTAAACCTTTCAATAATTCCAACCATGCACACTGTAGTACCATAGTTATTCTTTTGTTTTATATAAAAAATAAACGCTATAACTGTGAAATAATTTATCAGTAAATATATCGCAAGGATCCTCTGCGATGTGATTTCCTAAAAAAAAAAAAAATTAATTTTTTTTTGGCACCCCTTAAAACCATCCAATGACTGATGTCACGACAGATTGCAAACACTAGTTACGTTAAATGAAAGGACATCCCATAATTTTCTTTCTCTGATTAGGTACAGTGGTAACTGAATGTCAGACAGTAGTTTTGAAGATTTTTTTATAGAATTTAAATCATTTTGTTATGCAACATCTATAATTTTAAACTTTGTAAAAAGGAGAGAAATTTGTGTAGATGCTCCTTCGTGGTGCTTTATTATTAACTTAACGGTAGTGAGAATTTTGCATGCACTTCAAATCTTATTCCCTCCATATATACCGTATTAGGTCAATGTTTCCATCAGTATCCTTCCACATACATGTATTTTTTTACTGAAAAATACTGCTGTATACATGACAGCAACTTTATCTAAAATCCCTGCCAACTTTTATGGTTACTACGGTACCACAGTATGATTACAGACCTCTAATCACTAGTCACACATTAATTATTCAGACTTAATTAAGTCAGTTTTAGTGATTTCTAATAAAGGTAAGGTCAACACCAACAATCTACAAACAAGTGCT